>JASGCC010000227.1:0-459014 GCA_030067915.1 Hydractinia echinata | reverse complement strand
GGATTATTGTTTGCTGCAGTATGAAACTAATTACTGCACACCATGTTGTTCTTCAATTTGAACTACCACCTTTTAAAGAAGGGTTGGATTCGAACCAATAACTTTCATAGTCTTACAACAATAGACATAATTTACGTGGAATTCACAAAATTCAATGTCACTTCAAATAAAAACACATCATAAAGCTTGTTGTTACAAAATTAATTGTGAGTTAAAAAGCCTAGCTAAGTATTACAGGTTTATTGAAACTGTTGTCTCCTTGAATTAACAAACTTTAGACTTCACCAACTGGTATTCGGCTATTTTCGCTTTTTAGCCAGATTTTTAAAAAATTCACGTTAATTTAATGTCCCTTATTAAAGTGTAACTTAAATATCCAGGACGTTTAAAAAGTTACTAGTTGTTTTTTCTGACATCGCAACAGCGATTATAGCCAGGGACGAGGTTGTATTATTATAACCTCGCTACGGACGACGTTGTACTTATATAACATAACACAAGTTAACCTGGGAAGAGGCCAGGGAAGGGCTACAAAAAGTTAGTATGTATCACCATGCTCGGCAGCATGACTGCATGTATTAATGTAACTGTGTCTCTTTTATTAATTGCAGAGTAATGAATTACCCAATGGGTTATGGCATATGCTTGTCATTCATAAAACAACGCATCCATCCATACCGTACGCTTTTAATTTTTTGCAACGTGAAATTCATCCTTAAACAAAATTTAAAATTCTGGTTAAATACTGAGAATTAAAACGCAAAGGCCTACTAAATACTCGATTAACATTTAAGGTCTTTTTTTGATCACATGAAACGTGTACAACTGTTCTAAATTTTAACGAGTTTGTTCGGAAACGCATGCTGTACAAAAAAGCAAGGGGAAACTTTATTCTAGTCAGTACACAAGCAAGCGAATTGAATTAAGTAATTGGGAAAGATGTCCTATTAGGGTAAATATTTAGGCAAGTAGCCAGGCCCATCCATTCCTACACATACAATACTGAAAACAAAATTTAGGAAACCATTCCCGCAATAAATACGATATTGAATGTCTTGTGAAGCTAAACAAGGCAAAGCTTATTCTGATTAAAAAACAATTAGACAAGTAGCGAAACCTATCAATTCATCATTAAAAAAAGTATTTTGGGGAATAACCTTACGGAATATAAAAAAAGAACAGAATAAAAAAACGGTCCAACGATCACTTTTTTCTACTCAAAAATCGAACGGGCGAGTAGCACACGCGTGCGTATATCATTGCATGTGCATACATCAAAGATTTTGTTAAAGCTCTCTCGCACCTTGTAGGAAGAAGCTCGCACCAAATGAAATGTTCAATGTTCTAGCAAGCGAATAAAAAAACCTTTCTTCTACTTTGTAAACAGGCAAGGGAGCAAAAGATCCTGACATACAACCTAAAAGATATCTGATAAAAACGCTATCGCGAAAGGTGAAGTATTAAATCTCTTGGTCGGCCAATTACGAGAAAAGACTTTATTCCACTCAGAAACAGCGCGAGAGTGTGAGACCCATCCATACATCATTTGAAATGAGATTTGGAAGTTGCCTTTCACGCTGAATAAAGATGTTAGATATCCATCCATACACTACTAAAAAAGGGATTTAGCTGTAAGCGAATCAAAAGCGAAACTTATTCTACACACCAAAGAAGCAATCAAGAAAAGACCCTACCCTATGTCTAAAACACTTCATTCCACTCAGATAACAAGCACGCGCGATAATATCAGATGTCTGGCATGTGAATTCAGAATTCACGGGAAGACTCTATTCCACTCAGTAAGAGCAGGACAAGGGAGACCGATCCATACCACCATACAATATTATAAGGATATTTTGTAAATACCTTCAGGCGGAGCAGACCTGTGTATACAAAATTAGTTCTACTCAGTAAACAACCAAGCAAATGAGAGATCCATCCATACCTATAAAAATAGAAAATTTTATCAATATACATGCATCATTTGAAAAACGCATTTGTTGAACTTACCCTTTCGCGCGAATTAAAATATTTAGCACGCCAACCTTAGATGTTCTAACAGCTCAATTCACGGAATACTTTATTCAACGCAGTAAGAATGGAGAATGTGGACATCTATCCATACATCTATCAAAAGAGAGATCATTGAACAAGCAGTAGATTTGAATAACTATCCATACACAAATAAAAACGATATTTTAGAAACATACTTATATGTGTCATATGTTTTTTTTGCTGTTTATAGGAAGCAGTGTAATGTGATTTTGAACTTTCAATAGTTTTTAAAACTAAAACCTCGTTGACAAAAATGATAAAAAATGTATATGGACTTTTTTTGGTCGTAGCTGTTAGAAAAACATTCGGAGGAACATAGTTATAATATAGTGTAACTAGCTAAATAAAATTGAGTTATGACTGCATCTTTCACGTTTTTACCGGCAATGTTTACTTGTCTATATTTATACGACGAATATGGTTGCTACGAAGTTAAGTTATAGACTTAGTTTCCATTAGACGATTTAGCTAAAGCGTCGCGTCTCAAAAATCAATACGATATTTTTGTTTAATGAAACAGTTTCTATTAATTCGTTTTAATACGGTAAGTGCTGTTTCCATTAGACGTCTTCTATTAGTATGCGCACTATGATTATGAGTTTTCGTTAATGTTCTCCACCATGGATACTATTGTCAAAAAGCACGTGTTTGAGTACCAGATTAAATTAAATCAGTGGAGAGTCCCGATGATTTGAAGATTTTTCTGTTTGATATCTTTTTGTGAAGCAGATATTACTTCTACCAGTTCTTGACCAGTATCTTGGCAGATTTCGTTCTTTTTTTTCTTTTATTTGAATCAAGCAACCAACATCTTCAAAATAATTTCTCTTTTGCGTTTGTGTCTTTCATTTCGTTTGTGTCATGTTGAAATCCAAACATTTTGAAAGTATAACAATTTCTTACTCAAATCAACTTTATTCGACGCATTTGAGCAAAAAACAACAAACTGAACAAGTTTTCATTACTTTTATATGTTCAAGCATGCCGAAACGTTTATTCACCTGTTTCCATTTAAAAAAATATCGTCTTAAGAGCTATCCGATACATGTTATGTCACTTTCACGATCGACATTGGAGTGATAGCTATCCGATAGCCAATCTATGCCGAAACAACACATTTTAAATGGAAACAAAACCCCTAATCCGATATGCATTTTAAGACGCTGCATAGTAAATCGTCTAATGGAAACTAAGTCATATTGTGCTGTACAAGGGCCCGTTCTTAAGGCTCTCTAGCCATTGAACGCTACGACTTTCTCATTAATAACCGGTTGAAAATAGCTATTAGTTAATAATAGTATGAATAAATTTATTTAGCTAATATTGGGTGTATTTCGACTCCTAAAAAAGCAATAGTACTCTAGCATTTTTTTGCAAAACAGTAAAATTTTGTTCAGTTATTTCTAAAAGGTTTTTAGTAATTCTAATAGACTAAGGGCAGTTCACAAGATAGTTAGCGTATTGCTCTGAATAGACCCGTCATCATGCTCCATCAAAGGTAGCATAGAAGCACACAGTATGTTACAAAAAAAAAATTATGGTCATTTCCTTTTTTGAACATTATATTTAATTAAAACGTATATACAGTTGATCTCTCTAATCCGAATCTCTATTATCCGAATCTTTCTATAATCCGAACAAATTAAAAGTCACCGTCAATTTTCCTTAACAAACTCTCATAATTTACTTTCTACTATCCGAATCTCTGTAATCCGAAAAAAAATTATCCCCCTTGAGATTCGGATCAGAGAGAGTCAACTGTACATACATTGCAATAAAATAATTTGTTGGTCTGTTTTTCGACACACGCGACCCATTCCGCCACACACGGATATCGCTAGTGGCGTTAAAGTTTCATGCTCTACTTGCAAAATAAGTTTAATGTAATTTTTCTTCCTTTTTATTTACATCATATGCTTTTGGTAGCACACCTTAGCATCTAAAAATGCCATTTGACCAGTGTTCCAAAAACCTCTTGTGCATACATAACTCTCGATTCCTGAGAAACATTCGCTGTCCACTCGTTGAATGGCTCACCAGGTAACTGTTGTAGACACGGTTCTATACGTACATCATGACAAACCTCTTTTAGTTACATCCCGGTGACATTACGGATTTCATTGTCTAAGCGAAACGAAGCCACATTTTTTGCATGACAAAGCATGATCAATTGTGAACTTAAAATTCGAATCAAAGCCCAGAAGCATAGCTTGTTAATTGTGTATCCCTCGTTCCTTGAAGGTAGTCAGTCAACTAGATACACTGCTTCCTGGTTGATATCGTTCAGACTGATTTCCTGCTTAGTCATTTCATTTCTGACATGATCGAGAATGACACTAATCTTAGCAATTTATTTTGTTTGATTGGTTTTTCTTTTGTTTCAATTCTGGATCTTCTTCATATTGTCTATCTATTATCTCAATTATCTCAATATTATCTCAAGACCACCAAGTTTAATCGAGAGTGACAGCAGTTGTCTCTCGTTTTTGTTTACTTTAATACCTCCCGTCAGTGCTGGTATTAATTCGAATTCAATAACTACGAGTACTTCTTCCAATAATTATATATGTGTGGTATGTTCGCATACAGTACGTTAATTTATGCTTGTAGCCAGCCACTGATAAAACAACTTTATGCCCCTTGCGACTCTGTTTTAGCAATTTTACTCAGCATCTTTGATTCATTAATCCAATCTTCTAACTTATCCAAAACATATCCACCTTTGAAGCTTCTAGAACTAATTTCATTATTACATTATTACCAATTACATGTTACAAACTGCGGTGTGATAAATTAGTTTCCTCAAAAAATTATTTTTTAACTAAATTTTACTTATTGGATTTGATTTTCACATGGCAACTACCTTATTCCATGAAATTAACGAGTCAAGAAATTAACGCGAATTAAATTAACGGTCATGAAATTAACGCGGTTCAATGAAATTATTTTGAAAAAGGCACTTAATTAACGCGGTTGAGCAAGGTTGTTTTCAAAAACGCATTTAATTAACGCGAATTTGAGAATATGTGATATCACACGAAGCAAAAATTACGGCAACAGTCGAATCCACGGTAGTAAAGCGGTCTTCTCTATTTAATGGCGGTTTGTAAATCGAAATAAAAGTTTTCGTTGTTTGGAAAGACAATGTTAAAAATTTAAAGAAAAAGTGCTTTTAGTTAATTTTCCACTTGGATCAGAGTATGAAGATTATACAAAAGCTATTTCAAAAAAAGATTGCTGAAAAAGAGAACACCGTTGAGCTATCGTCCGATGAGGAGGAAATAGTAGAGAATTTGTAAAAAAAATTGTATTTTTATGATTTTTAGGCTTTATATATTATAAAAAAGTTACCAAATTAACAGTATTTTAATTAACCAGTCATGAAATTAACAGTCTTTAAATTAACACTGCATTTAATTAACGGTCATTAAATTAACGCGAATTTTGAAAAACCGCGTTAATTTCATGACTCGTTAATTTCATGGAATAAGGTAGTTATAGCTCAGCAAAACCTGAATAACTGAACGTATAATCCTAGTAAATTAAAAAAATTCCTACTTTCTTTTCTTTTCTTGTAGTTACCTCTTTTCTTGAAACTTTTGTTTGTAAAAATTTTTGAATTGATTTGCATTATTGTTTGTTGCAGTATGAAACTAATTACTGCACACCATGTTGTTCTTCCATTTGAACTACCACCTTTTAAAGATGGATTGGATTCGAACCAATAACTTTCATGGTTTTACAACAATGGAAATATTTTTTAAATAACATAACATAGAAATACAAAAGGTCACACATAGTATCAGCATTTACACAAAACTAATTTTGTTACCAGAAAATTTCCTTATCCCACTCTTCCAAGAATCATTATCACCAAAGTTATTTTGGGTTTTACCTGCATTAGAAATACAAAAAAAAACGGTAAAGAAGCAAAAATCAAACCACACTGCCATTACCACCAAATTGATTAACATAAAAAGCAAAGTATAAATTAGAACAGAAAAATCCCAAGAAGAGTTGTGAACAAAAAAACATTGCGCATCATCATTAAATTAAAACAACAGAAATTTACCTAGTTTTTAAAATCATTACACTGTAAAACTAATTCCACCACTCCACGATTTTGTTTTAATATGAGGGGTGGTAATAAATTGAAACAGGGCGTAAAATTTTCAGAAATTGGGTGTTGCTTGTTCAATTTTTCAGCATAAGTCGCAATAAAGCCTTGAGGTAGGAAATTAGGTGACTGAAGAGAGGGATATACTTCAACTTAGGGGTATTCCAACTGGCAATATTACCTGTACATATAATATGTCCCTCCTGAAAGTCAATATACTGAATAAAAATTTGACTACTTATTTGAATAATTATGGTATCAAGTTAGCAGTATCTCTACACTGTCTCAATTTAACAAGGATTGTCCAGATTTCAAACATGTCTAGCCTAGTCAACTAAGATTTCTTTGAGATATTAAAATTGAGTTTTTTATATAATAATTTTTCAGTGCAAACCCGAAAAATCAACCAATAAGCATAAAGCTAGCATGGCCACATCTAAAGGGGGATTTTCACGAAGCGAATTGAACGACGAATTCGATGGCGAATTCGCTTTTTAATTTTCACGACAAAATAAATTAGGCGCCAAATTCATTGTTTACATTAGTTAACCGCGTTCTGATTGGTCAAAAACTAGCAGCGAAACCTTTAGCCGCGAAAAAGTAGGAACTGTTTCTACTCTTCTTCAGCGAAGCGAATATTTCAATGCAAAATCAAAACAAACAAAACTGCGCATGCTCAGATACAATTCGCCGTCAAATTCGGCGTTCAATTCGCTTCGTGAAAATCATTAAAGAAGAAAATATTCCCAATAATGATCACGTGAGCAAAGAACAATAGAATTTCTTGCCTTAAAGTATTCACAAATTTCTTTCATACAAGACAAAAAACATCTTCTGAGCAATTGTATTTCAAGTGGCAAAACTGGTATTTTATTTAATAAAGCATGTTAACATAGATGTCAAAGATAAATGTATCATAAAAGTAAAAAATAACTTTTTAAGACAAAGTATTCTTACTACTAAAGTGAGCACACAGCACTATTCGTCTTGCTTTAAAAAATAAGCTTACTTAAAATAATTAGTTAACAAAATTCAATCTAGCTCAGGCTACAGAAAGTTAATTATATGCTTAACTCAGATATCTTTGAAAAGATGACGTACACTGTCTCTTTTTTTCAAAAATAAATACAAATGTGCCAGCTCTTTCAGAACATGTATTCAGTATGGAATTAGCTACATTTCATGTTGGTAGAAATTATATTTAAAAAAAATATTCCCTTTATATAAAAAATCAACCCTGGCCTACTTTTCCACCACATCAGATTTTAAAAACTAACGTTTTCCTCAAAAAATTATTTTTTTAATTTTTTTATAAAATTATTATTCAGCAGATAACTGAAAAAAACATCAATTTAAACTTTTTAATAGCAAATTTCCACAGTTAATGTATACTATTAATAGCACGGCTTTCCAATGAATGGCTGTATTAAGTATTATGACGTTCAACAGTGTAAGTTATTGTTGCCAGAAATTGTATCCTGGAAAGAATCAATTTTTATATGTAAATTATACCTATTATCATCATTTTCCTCAAAAAGTTATTTTTTGGTCTTATAACAGCAGATCACTGAGAATTTACAGAACTAAAAATCTTGTGGTAACATTTTTAAAATTAAAAATCTTGATTTTGTAAACATTATATGCACAAATCCTAACAAATTATAAATTTTTTTAAAATAAATTGGAATGATCATCTGTTTTAAAACATCACTGCACATGCATCTAGCCCACGAAAAAAAGAATTGTATGGAGCAAAAGATTGAAATGGAACTGGAGTTTAAAAAAGAATGTCTTTTAGTAAGAAACACAATCGTTACGAGAAAATATAACCTGCCGTGAAAAGATAGTCTGCGGCCATGTTGAGGGGCGGATTGACACGGCAAACAAAATAGTAGATGATTGTAGTGAACACAACATGGTATGACATAGCCCTCTCTTTGTCATGTATTCCTGCAGTATATATTTGCTATAGGTTACTTCTAACGACAAAGCAATGTGTTTCGTTAATTAATTTTTTATTTAAAAAAACAGTAGCCGCCACAAAAAAACCTGGAAATACCTATTTATTTTCATATTAAAGTTTCTCCATCTTTGTAAAAACTTGTGTTTACTACGCGTGAAATCTCTTCGTTATTCTGACCCCTTTGCGATTTTAAAAGGATTGGGTCGAGTTGAAATTATGACGTTTTTTAGTTCAGAAAATGTAGTGTGCTGGCGGTGGTAGTAGTATTAGTTGTTAATTTACTTAAACATTCGCGTTTAACAGCTTAAAAACATGCCAAATTGCGCCGCCATCAACTGCACTAACAGAACTGGTAATAATAAATCAAAAGAAATGTTGACGATGTTGTAGTTTTTTTCAAAATTCCAGGCGCAGAGAAAAACGAGCTTCGAAAAAGATGGTTACATTAGAAGAACTGGTCCCTTGCCTAAGGATTCAGGATTTTATATATGTTCCACGCACTTTGAGCCAGACTGCTTTGAAAGAGATCTTCAGGCAATTACCTGATTTACGTAAATCATTTGTTTTTGTATGTATCAACCGACCAAACACATGCTTCTTTCGTATTTGTTTATCAAAATAAAAAGATACAAGCTCGGTATAAACTTCGTGTTCGTAACCAACAATTACGTACCAAGCCAACAAAAATTATATTTTACACAATGATAATTCTTTCTTTTAACATTAATGAATTCCTAATAACTTTGTCTTGTTGATTCATTTTTTTTCAAACTTACTTTGACTTTCAAGTTCAAAAATTATGCACCTCACAACAAGTAAATGTTTTCTTCGTCGCATGCATGTCTTGACAGACGGGGGTAATGACAACAATTCGGAAATATCTATCGGCTTTAGAGTATTTATTGCGGATTGCCCATAAAGCACACGATGGTATGTCTTTCTGAACATCTTTTTCTAATCGATTATGTACCCATCAAATCTGTAATATATGTTTTTCCTAACATAGGAAATTTAAATTTTACCCCCTGTTCACATACACTCATTGAGAGCACATCTCACTATTGTATTTCTTCATTAGAACGCATCTTCGGTATTCTATTTTTTTTAATCCCTTCATCATTGTTGCTTTCCAGGCCTTCTTCATTGAATTTCAAAGATGCAGTTGCATAAAATATTTCGGATGAAGAGCAAGATGTTTTTTTTCACAAAAGATTGTGTTGAAAAGTTTATTGTAAAGAGCTTGGTGAGAAACTTTTTATCATGTTGTGCGTATGGAAAATGTATTTCCTTTTTATCGGACTTTTTATTTTTAACACGATTCAATTTAACAATTTCAATTAATTGAAGACAGAAGGGTGTTAAAGATATAAAATGGATACCACTTCAGTCATGATTATAAATATGAAAGAGTTTATATTTGGCGAAATTATTTGTACTTTCGAAGTAGTCGTCAGGAATTTCATTATTATCTTTGCAGCACAAACTTTCAGAGAATAAACTCATCGGTCTACAGTGACCACCTCATTTACACCAATTATTGTTTCCAATTCGATTGCCTTCTTTTTGGTATAACTTCGTCTTCATGGTTTGAACTTAAAAATTTATCTTGCTCTTCCAACGACATTTCAGGCTCAAAACTAAATGGCTTTAGAGCCGAAATGTCTGGAACAGTGTTTTCTTCGTCACTGGACAAGAAACTATAATGCATTTTTTTGTTTCTTATTCGAAAGTATGTTGCATTATAAGCAGCAACATAGGGCCTCGTCTAGCTAGCGCAATGTTTTGAACTATAAAACGTCATATTCAAATTAGAACCCAGTCTGTTTTATTTCGACGCGCTTTTTTCAAAAACGAAGTTTTTACGGAGATATGAACAGGGAATATAGGTATTTAGAAATAAATTCTTGTGTTTATGTGTTATTTTTCTGATTTTATAAGTTCAAATGCAAATACGTAGTCGAAAAATTTTTTTTCACATTTTTGAGGTTACTTCCCCTTTAACACTTTTAAACCACTCCATAAGTGAATACTAAAAATTAAAAAATTGCACGTGCAAATTCTCCAATATAGATTCATGTGTGTTGTTTTTTTCATGGAATTCCTGGTACAATGTGCATATGTGATACAGTGATAGTCTTTATCTCTAGTTCTGATTCACTGGTGGGACTGTCAAGATTGAGGCCCTGGACGCCTCTTCAATTTTGATCTTTAATAGATCTAAGTTAGGAGAGATGTTCCAAGGGTACAATCTTGACGGCCCCATCACTGCTCCTCTGCTATCGTAATAACTGCAGTTTAAAATGGTGCCAGGAGTAATTCTTGCAAGTATATGTTTTTTATCTTCTCTTTTTCCCTCATTTTCTATGATCGCTTTTACTTTCATCAGAACTTCAAGTTTTTTCGATTTATTATTTGTTACTTTTTCTGTTTAAAGTGTAAATGATACAGTTACCCTGTAGTGTGTGTGGAAAACCAGTTAAAAACAACGGACATGCCATTTTATGCAATTCTTGTGATGAGTGGTCCCACTGTAATTGCAATGGAATCTATACTTCTGAATACCTATTTCATTAAACAAGGCCCAATGATCCTTTGTTATGCCTAAGTTATGTCAATCATACCAGGCCCTTTTTTTATTCCTCAGATATATAATATCGTAAAAATATGGACAATGCTCTCACTTCAACTAATTTACAAACCTCTGTTCAACCGGTTTGGATAAGTGGACGCAAAATGCCCTTTCTCGAAATGAGAAAAACAGGTCCTGGCCCTGGAGGCAAGATGAAGAGGTGCTAGAGCCTGGGATTGCGAGGATGATGTTGAAGGAAGCAATGAGGCCCTACGCATGTACTGACTAAAAAAAGGTCATCTATGCATCCAACCAACGTGCTGGATCACTAGCCATGTGCAAGCGATGGAGTTGGTCAAATGCGTTGTAGACAGCAAAAAAACCACATTGATTGGCAAACTAAGTTACAAAGTCTGGTATGTAATCATTTCCTGGCAAAGATGCAGAAAAAAGACAACACACATCTTAGGTAATTGCTCAATGCTAAGGACCAGGACTTAATCCTTCATGTGTGACTTATTTGTGGTCATTCTTATAAGGGAGACAGACACTGGGACTACTGCCACTGTTTCTACATTCAGGTGTTACTCACCAATATAATCCATCGAAATAGACGAGGCTAAGAGAGCATTAAGCATGGGAGGAAGAAGCAGGTCAAAGTTAACATACTCACACTTCTAATTATTTCCATGTCCCTTTGGGCACAGGAGGGGTAGGCGGAATAAAAGAAAAAATAAGTGCGCAAAGCATCAACATTGTCATTATAGCAACACAGGAGGAAAATGGTGGCAGAAGTTGTATGTCAGTAAAAGTCGAGGGCTCTATTTGTGTTCTTGTGGCCGAAATACAACCAGAGTTTCCTAATTGAGCCCTAATTTTGTCTCTAAGGAATTTCACTGGATTGCTTTTAAATCCAACTGCATCAAAATTTAAGGTTACAGACTTAGCCTTACTCTTTCTCGTAGCCAAAGTTTAGTTTTAAACAAACGTTTTTTAAACTTTTTTGTTGTAGGTGTTGAGGGATTTTCCTCCTCCTGGAGGTCAACGTTATTGCACATGCTCCAAATCCAAAACCAGGTTGTCCACTGAGTTATTCAAGTTTTCCATTCCTAGATGATGTTGGGCAGCTGCAGAAAAAGGCTGTTGAACAGCAAAATCAGGCTTATTAGCAATGCCATTTCCTTAATGTGTGGCTGAAGTTGAAGCTTTAGCAATATAATTTGTTGATCTACACTTAATTGCAATTTTGAAGGAATTAGCTGCAAGGATGAGTTTTTTTCTTCCCAAGCTTTAGCGGTCCAATCTTGTGGAAACAGAAAGTGTGGCAGAACCTGTGCTGTTATTAGCTGCAGTTATAGTAAATACAGCTGGTAAAATCCACAAAGTTGTGAGGAGTTCTTGTACGTTTGAAAAACCTTATGAGTGATTACCCATCCTATCTTGATAACTACTATTATCAGCAAAGTATTGTCATACCATCAATGACTCAAACCTTTTGAGCCATCCAATTATTTTTATAGATATTTTCCGATACCTCAATATTTCAGCTTTCCTTTCAGGCTGCATCCTTTTCCATTTCTGAAAAGACAACTGATAGCCAATGCTATATTGAAAAAAAAGATAAATCGTACCAGTCTAAGTAACTATAACCATCTATTCACAGTCAAATTTGAGAAGTGTGTGTGTGTTCTGATCATTTTATTGA
This sequence comes from Hydractinia echinata, assembly GCA_030067915.1. Classification (NCBI taxonomy): domain Eukaryota; kingdom Metazoa; phylum Cnidaria; class Hydrozoa; order Anthoathecata; family Hydractiniidae; genus Hydractinia; species Hydractinia echinata. The sequence continues at coordinate 446,605 of JASGCC010000227.1, read as the reverse complement.
CAGGAAGCCAGCATTCAATAATCCGCATCCCACTTTGATGATGGGTTATTATGGGTTATTAGTCTTCCACGGGCCTTATCAACTAGTATGTAGTAATTCAAAATGTTGTGTATCGTAATAATTGAGATTTACTTTTAAAATTTCAGAATATAGGTCTATACTTCAAGTTTAAGGATTTTCCAGGTTATTTGAAACCCTGGTTTGTGTAAAGGAGGAAATCTTGACGTTACTTGTGGCGCAGTAGATTAGTGGTTATAGCTCTCGTACTCTGTGCGGGAGACCGAGGTTCGATTCCTCTTGACGGCGATTCAACATTGGGCAAGTGAATGTTACCATAGCCCCGGGTTAACCCAAGCCATGTGAGGGAAATTGGGGAGATGGCACACTGTGTGGGCCGTTGGATGTTGCTGGGAGTTGTCTAGTAGAGCGCGGGCCCTAATTGGGTCTGCGTAGCTCAAAATGAGCATTAAATACTCTAGGACTCTCCATCTAAGCCATGGCCCCTCCTGGAAATAATAGACAGGGTATATCCCTCAATATTTGTGAGGCTAGCCATGTAAAATATGCACATCTATCTATCTATCTACTTAGCTTCTTGTTTTACTTAATTGGTTACCAGAAGTTCAGAATAAAAGAAGTCATGATAGTTTTGTCTTGAATGAAGTTTATTAAAAAATACAATAAAGTTTATTCAAAAGAAATACCACAGCCATTTGTCTTTTATCATTCTGCACAGTGGGTGTTCTTTTTAACTTACTAATTACAGGCTTTTTATTAGTAGCTAGCTAAACATTGGCTTTATAGTAAAAATAAATATACAGCTACTTTACCACCAAAACCATCAATACAAGCTGGAATTCAAAATTGACAGTTTTTTATGCATTTCAAGCCTTCAAAGAGGGGAAACACTTTGAACGATAGCTGGCATCTTAATTACATAATCATTAATAAACAAATACTGACCGGTTTTGATAACGTACTGTGAAATACAAAGCCCAAGCTCAGACCAAGCTTGTGAGGTCTGTGCCCTGACAAATGGTTTTGTATTTTACAGGGCAGGATCAAAACTGGTCAGTAGCCATTTTATAGCTGAAATCTATTCTCATCTTTGAAACAACAATCAAATTTTGCACATGATTAGGCGGACGTCACAAATATTTGGTGTTAGAGTCACCCGACCGACCCTAATTTTTGATCGAAATTTTTGATATACTGAGTCGGAAAAACTAAAATGACAAAAAAATATTATACGCTTGTTGTCTCCCTACAGCGATTACCCACCATTATTGTTGTGCTTCGCTTTAAAATGCGAAAAGGGTTCTGAGAACGGCGCGCGGAAACTATATTTAAACGAGGTGCCAAAGTTATTATTAAATATTGGCGATTTAATGGCGCGCGTTAATGGCTGGATGGTTGGATACAATTTTTCGAATTTTTGAGTTATCATTCGCCGACCGACCGACTCTATTTTTGGTGCTTAAATGACTCTAACACCAGATATTTGTGACGTCCGCCTTAAATTTTCCTCCACAACTAGCTACTTAAATTAGAATGTACAGTTCAAATTTCGAAGGGAGAAGAAAACGTGCGAAATTACGTTAAAAACGAACCAACAGTTATTTTAAACCGACTTACCCTTCCAAACATTCCAAGTCAGCTCTTCGTCTGAATCAAATGTGTTTTCGCATGTTACGCAGAAGCAAATTGTATATTCAGCAGTGGCTTTTACTTCTACTTTTTGCTCATGAGCAATCAGAGTTCTTGCGGCCAACGTTCCATGTGATCCAGATGTTGGAACCCCACGCTGGGAAAGGAAAAATTGAAGTTTAGCTTTAGAAAGTTCTAAAAAATTCTGCAAACATTCAATATCTTCAGCCGAAGCCATCACCCTCACTTGATTTAACTTTTTAGCTTTTTTAATTATCGTTTTTTGTGTAAAATATATAAGAATTGATTAAAATTTAAATTAAAATTTGCTTGTATAAACAGGAAAACCACACTGTTCTGCCCAATCTTAGGACGCTGCCCAATCTTTGGACATAAAATTGCGCGGTCTTAAGACTGGCCGGCCAGTCTTAAGACTGGGCAGGGCGTCACAAGATTGGGCAAAACACCATGTTAGGCCCATCTTTGGACGCCTTTTAGATTTTAAAGAAGGGATGTGCCACACAAGCTCTGTTGTTTGCAAGACCCAACAAACATTCTCAGGCACATTAAAACATCATATTTTGGGTACTGTCGAATTGACCCATGATTGACCCGGCCAGTTTTTGGACACAGTAGAGTAAAAATCGTAGCTGTAGAGTATGTGTCATACATTTAGCATTTATATACAGCTTGTAGTGGCTAAATTTAAAAAATAAAATGTTTATATTTATGAAGAATCAGAAAAATCGTATTCAACCATATTATTAGTTAGCTAGCTGTTAATTTCATTGGATGAGATGTTTAGCCAGCTATAGCGAGCTGTAGCTAGCCTAGTTAACTAAGCTTTCTTCTTCGAGTTGATAAAATGAGTTTCTCTCAAACTAAAGCTTAGACGCAAACGAATGACTCAGCGGAAACCCCGAGTTTAAATTGGACAATGTGACTAATCGCTTCGGAGGCCATTTTAATTTATCTGCGAGTTGTTTACCAAGCTTGGCCACATCTTACTCTGGTATAAACTTTATAGTTTACTAATGTTTGTTAGGGTGAGTGAAACCACTCGCTGGAATATTCGGATGAAAAGGGCTTTCCCCGACATAGACCACGTGAGCAAAGAACAATAGAATTAGCCAATCAAAAAGCGCGGCCAGATTTTGGCCGCAGAAAAATCGTTTGAGACCCAGCGTAATTTTTCCCACCTTAACTACTCCGATTTCCCGGTGGTAAGAAAAATTACGCTATTAGGGAACTTGCGCAAACCCCTATTTTACGAACGTACGAGCCTCTGGGGCGCGGAAATCGGTCCCGATCGTCGGTCCGTTTTGATGTTTACAATCGAACTTGCGCAAAAGTCAAAAGGTGGCGAACGGTGGCGCGAAACATTTTTTAAAACTTGTAAACAAACATGGAGGATGTGTTAATGTTCCAACTTGAGAATGGTTTCATTGATGAAGAAGAATATTTTTTTTTTCTTGACGAAACACGAAATAAAAAGAAAAATCCTGTGTTTCCCTATTGGGAGCAAGATAAATTTTCTCTTGATAATTGGTCAGATGATGAATGTTGGGCAGATTTTAGATTTAGAAAGACAGATTTGTTACGTTTGTGTGATGCCCTAGGGTTGTCAGGTGAAAGAGTTAAAACAGAAAATCGGTTGACCATAGACCCAATGGAGGCCTTATGTTTGACTTTGCGTCGCCTTGCCTTTCCATGTAGGTTTTCAGATCTTATTCCTCGGTTTGGGCGGTCTGTACCTGATATGTCCTACATATTTAACAGAACTTTGGATATCATACACAATAGATTTGGACGACTTCTCACATCATTCAATCAGGCGTGGTTGTCAAAGGATGCTTTGAAAGATTTTGCAGACTGTATACACGCAAAAGGTGCCCCACTTGATAACTGTTGGGGTTTTATTGATGGCACTTTAAGGGGGATTGCTCGACCAGGTACAGATCAGAAAGCCATGTACAGTGGCCATAAAAGACACCATGGCTACAAAATGCAATCTGTTTCCACTCCCAATGGTCTCATTGCGAATTTGTTTGGTCCAATTGAAGGCTCGAGACATGATTGTTACCTTCTTGCACAATCTGGCTTTATGGATATTCTCCAAAGATATTCAATTGCTCCTGATGGCACAGTTTTATGTGTTTATGGTGACCCTGCATATCCTCATAGGGAGCAGCTACAAACAGGTTTTAAAAATCCCCTATTGGAAGAAGAACGTGTTTATAATGAGCGCATGTCATCAGTCAGGGTGTCAGTTGAATGGGTGTTTGGTGATGTTATCGAAAGATTCAAATTTACAGACTATTCAAAGATGCAAAAGATAGGTTTAAGTGCTGTTTCAAAACAGTATATTGCATCTGCTCTCTTAAGTAATGCAAGGACCTGTATTTATGGCTCTTGCACATCAACATTTTTTAACTGCCAGCCCCCAACATTAGAAGCGTATTTATCTGGATGATTGAAATTAAAACGGCTATTTTTATAGCCACAAATCTTCTAAGAAACAATATTGAGGCAAATGTATATTTTCTTGCTGAGAGCTCAATTCACAAAAATAAATCCCGTAAAACTCATTTTTTTTGGACGTTTAATCGCAAAAATTAATATCGCAAAAATTTATTTATAAAATACATAAACGTTTTATTTTTCAAGTTTCTGTAACAGCAACTGCATCATTTGGCTCTGTTGAGCTTGCATTTGCAGTAATGAATCTTGAAAAAGTTTCTGCTGGTCTTTCATTAAACCAGTCTCTTCCTTTCTTAAGTCCAATTCCGCCTTTCTCAGCTTCCTTTCCTCCTCTCTATCTCTCATCATAGATTCATTCCTTTCTCTAAAAAAATCCATCCTGTCATTATCCTTGTTTTTTTTTCTTTTTCCTGGATCTCCCATTCTTTCCATACACCTTTTCCTTATATTTATAGCTTTTTCGCGGTCATGTTCTGTGTTTTCTTTTTTACTCTCAGTTGCTTCTTTCTCACAGTCGCGCTCTAAATCAATTAAATCCTGCATCAACTGCTCCAACTCACTGTATGTACATGTGATTCCACTGCCTTTTTCTTCTGCCCTCCTTTTTCTTAAAAACTTGTCTTTTACTATCTGGAACCTCTCTCTCACCACTCTTTCGGAAACAGGAATTGTTATGCTTGACTTCTCGCAATTTTCTGCAATGTCTTGCCATGCCATTCTTCTTTGCGTTGATCCTTTCTTTGTTTGAAAGGGGTTTCTTACTGATATCTCCTTCATCAGGATCAGTAAGTCACCCTCTTGCCACCTAGACCTATAGACAGGAAGCACAAATATATATAAATTGTAATAAATATACCCTTTTGAACTGGAACACTAATCAATGCTAAATAGTATAATTTACCCCTTTTCTGTTAAGCTGATGGTGTTTTTTTGTTGTTGTTTTTGTGGCGGTTGAAATTTTGATTTCGTTATGTTACCTGATGATCCCAATGTCTGACTAAATATATAAAAAACTTTACAACTAATTCCTATTGCAAGATCTACTAGTCTAGCAAACTATATAACTATTAAGGCTAAATTATGATCAATTTAATAATATTTACCCTTTTTCTGATGAAATAATAGGGTTTTTTTGTTGTTTTGGTTTTGTAATTGTGCACGATGATCCCAATGTCTGACTAAATATATAAAAACTTTTATTGCAAGATTTATATACTGGGAAAGCAAACTAAATAAATTTCCTTTTTCTTAAAAAAACTGAATATATATATACATATGTATTTTAAAAAAACACTTTATTTAAAAATAAAATTCACGAAGCTTTTCGAAACAGTGTTATATTATCAAGGATTTTGGCTGATTTTATAATAAATATATATATATTATATAAACTATTTAATATACTAATACAGCTAAATTGTGATTCCATCTAGTTTTTTTACCTATTAAAATTAAGCTAAATTTTTAAGCTATTTAAGCTAAGCTTTTACCGTTTTTCTGTTAAACTAGTTGATGATGTCTTTTGTGTAGGTTCGTTCTTTTCTTGAAATTGCATGGTTGATGATGATATTGACTGACTAAATAAAAAGAACTTAGTACGTTGTACACTTGTTTCACGCTGCGAGATTTACTTGGCCACTTCTAGAGATCATGCAGTCAGCATATAGCTGTGCTACACAGTTTAAATTACTCTAAGACCTTTCAATCATGTCGGAACTTTGTGTTGTCTAACAAGAAGCTAGCCAGCTAAAATGTAGCAAGCTAGCTATAGCTAAAACTATTCTTTTTACTATATATATAGCTACCTAGCTAAATAAAAAGACTATTCAACTATACTATAATAAAAAGGCTCACTATTCAACTATGCTATAGCTAGCTACCTCGCACATAATTTATCCCACTCTTCCACAGCTTTTTTGCCATCACTCCCATGTACTATAAAATCTGTTGGAGTTGAATTTGTTTTAAAAAAACTTTGTCCTGTGTTGTCTCTAGAACTTTCGCCAGGTGACGGTAGAGATTTGCATAATTTTTGCAGTATATCTTTGTTTATAACAATTCTTTTCATCCTGCTTATGCTTAAGAAGTTTTCTCTCTGACTTTGTTTATGCTTGTCAGTTTCATTTTTGCTTTACCATTTATTTGCCGCACATTTTTTTCACCCTAAGCACTTGTGCCTGAAGAAATGATTGTATAAATAGTCTTAGGTCACAACCACTGTATCTTACGTGCCTACGTATGGTTTTCACGTCGGCAAGAAAAGGATACGGCGCGGGGAAGTTATGCAGGGTGGTTATTTCCAAAGCAATTCGCTATTCCCAATCTTTAAAGGTACCGTCATCCGTCAAATTTGAGTTTGCGCAAGTTCCCTATTAGCTAGCTAATATGGTTGAATAGTTTCAATTTTTTTAAACACATGTTTAATACATGGTATATATAAATTTTTGGTCTTTTGATTTTCCAAGAAAAGTTTCAATTTAAAGTTCCTTTTAAGAGGTAGGGTCTAAAAATTTTATTGTTCTGTTTGTCTTCCACAATTGTTCTAAGATTGGGCATGTACGTCTATAGATTGGGCAGTCCAGTCTTAAGACTGGCCACCCCTTTGTCACTGTCGGAAGATTGGCCTGGCCAGTCTTAAGACGGGGCGTGTTCCAAGATTGGGCAGAACAACACCACCACATAAACTTCGCATCGCTGCTAGCTGCGCTCTTGTATTTTGTCAAAGTGATTACCCTGAATGCTTTGCGCCGTCTACCGTAAATGATCGATTAAGCCCCCGGGGGCTTATTTGTCAAAATGGGTTTTGGGGGAGGGGGCTTATTCGGGAGGGGGGGGGGGGGTAAATGGGAGGGGGGCTTATAAGATTATGCAAAAATCTAGTGTGCTAAAAAATAAAAACAACGATTTTAATAAACACAACATATCTTTCTAAAAGTATAATAAAAACAAACACTAATCGATCTCAATATCACTATTGCCTTCGTCCTCGTCTACGATCGTCTCTAAGAGAGCCGCATCAATCATTTCCTCGGCATCTGGGATAAATGGGTTGTCTTCCGTCTCGTTTACCAGTTGTATTTGTTCATTGAGCATTGCAAGACCAAGATATTATGATGAACACTGGCGAATCGTTTAGTTTCGTCGTCTATTATGCATTGCGTTTTTGGACATAAACACCACATTGAAAAGGTTTCATTTACTTTTTCCATGAAGTCTGTTGTAGTGTTTTTGCAAATGCCAAACACCGTAGAGCAATTTTTAGAGTAACAATTTCTGCACTTGAAAATTATGAAGTATGGAAGACATTACAAACCCATTGTTCAAATTCCAGCTCAAAAGTACTGAAATTTCGACTGTTCTTCCGTAAAACCGCAACTAGACATTCAACAATCAAGATAAAGCTTAATTTGCGCATAGTAACTTTTAAGCAATTGACGATTTCTGTATAAATACAACGTAATAGTGACCACTCGGATTCACTCATGGTATTTAGGACATACATTGCTTGTAATGTATTCTGTAAGGCTCAAACAAACGGATCATGTCTCGTTGGGTGAGCGCAGTAAAACTCAAGATGTGAAATTGAAAAGGAATATTTAGGTGTGTCTGCTAAATTTGTTTCTTTGTATCTGATATTATAAGTAACAATTTCTGCATTTGAAAATTTTGAAGTATGGATGACATTACAAACCCATTCTTCAAGTTCCAGCTTAAAGATACTGAAATTTCGACTGTTCTTCCATAAAACCGCAACTAGACATTCAACAATCAAGAGCAAACTTAATTTGCGTAGAGTAACTTGTGTTCAATTGACGATCTGTGTATAAATACTAGCGTAATAGTGACCACTTGGCTTCACTCATGGTCATTGCGACATACATTGCTTGTGATGTATTCTGTAAGGCTCAAACAAGCTGATCATGTTTGGATAAACACTTTTCGCTTTATTGGAGGGCCATGGTGTGCATTCTAGGTACTTCGAACTTGTTGGGTGAGCGCAGTAGAACCTAAGATGTGAAATTGAAAAGGAATATTTGGGCGGGTCTGCTAAATTTGCTAAATTGTATCCGATATTATGTTCAACACTAGCGATTCGGCCTATATGCCTTGTTTGCCTACTAACTACACTTGATTTACTGATCAAATGCTCTTTGTTGGATGTAAAAATATCCAGATTTAGTTTCGTTTCACACAGAGTAAGACTACCAAGCATTGCATTTGGACATTTAAACCACATTGAAAAAGGCTTCATTTACTTTTTCCATGAAGTCTGTTGTAGTGTTTTTGAAAATGTCAAACACGGTAGAGTAATTTAGAGTCTCAATTTCTGCACTTGCAAATTATGAAGTATGGATGACATTACAGACCGATTGTTCAAGTTCCAGCTTAAAAGTACTGAAATTTCAACTGTTCTTCCGTAAAACTACAACTAGACATTTAACAATCAAGAGCAAAATTAATATGCCCAAAGTAACTTGTGAGGAATTGACGATTGATGTATAAATACTAGCGTAATAGTGACCACTCGGATTCACTCATGGTATTTAGGACATACATTGCTTGTAATGTATTCTATAAGGCTCAAACAAACGGATCATGTCTCGTTGAGTGAGCGCAGTAAAACACAAGATGTGAAATTGAAAAGGAATATTTCGGCGTGTCTGCTAAATTTGTTTCTGATATTATGATGAACACTGGCGAATCGGCCTTCATGCCCTGTTTATCTACCAACTACAATTGATGTACTGATAAGAATCTCTTTGTGGGAAGATGTCCAGATATTTTTTCGTTTGTATATAGTGCGAGACCATTATGGCGATGGTAGTCATTTGAACGCCGTTTTCGCCAGTTCACTTTGACTGAAAAGTTAGAATATTTTTTGAAACTATTTGTATGAAGCTTAACTGCTGTAAGCCCCTGCGTTTTTTAACCATAGTTTTGGCTCTGTGAATAATTATTTTTCTTGTAAATAGAGTTTGTATAGTGATGAATTGTAATTGGCTTTTTAGTCACATTCTAAATGTGGATGCCTATGTTGCGCAGCACTAGAAAAAGACGCCGTACCACACTCTACTACAGGCTACTACGCTCTACTTCAGCGTACTACACTCTATTACAGAGTAATACGCTCTACTACTACGCTCAACTACAGGCTACTACACTCTACTACAGAGAAATACGCTCTACTACAGAGAAATACTTTCTACTACGCTCTACTACGCTCTACTACAGGCTACTACACTCTACTACAAGCTACTACAGAGAAATACGCTCTACTACAGAGAAATACGTTCTACTACAAGCTACTACACTCTACTACAGGCTACTACACTCTACTACAGAGAAATACGTTTTACTACAGAGAAATACGCTCTACTACAGGCTACTACACTCTACTACAAGCTACTACACTCTACTACAGGCTACTACACTTTACTACAGAGAAATACGCTTTACTACAGAAAAATACGCTCTACTACGCTCTACTACAGGCTACTACACTCTACTACAAGCTACTACACTCTACTACAGGCTACTACAATCTACTACAAGCTACTACACTCTACTACAAAGAAATACGCTCTACTACGGCCTGCTACAGAAAATAACGTACTGCTACACATCGCTACGAAAAATTACGCTTTAGTTATTACTATTCAGTTTAGTATAACAGCTTTATATCCTAGCCAGTATTATTTATTTTTATGTTAAAGTTGTGTTTATCTAGCTAGCTCCTTAGCTACTTCTGGCCAAAAAGTGAAAGTAGCCAAATGCAGTTTGGCTGCAACACAATTCTAAATTCTTATGCTAAATGAAGTTAGGCAGCTACCACTTTAATTACTGTTATGAAAACTTATGGTGCAAAATAAAATTGCTGAGTATTTCTTTAACTGAACATGATAACAACAGGGGTTTCCTGGATTTTTTTTAACCGAAGTTGCGATAAAGTTTTTTGAAAAATAGTGTTACGCCTATACTCATGTGCGACATGGTAAACTGGTATTACATCTGTATGGATGTGTCACATTGTTTACCTGTACTAAATGGTCAGCTTAAACTTTTTTAAACACTCACCGGAAACATTATCCGAAAAATAAAAAAGGTTGGCCAGCCGTTTTTGCTATGACGGATAACAACAAATTGTAATCTGTGTTTTTATTTCAGCTAAAGTTGTGGAAAGTTATTTGTTGAAAGATATATTACACTGGACACACCATAATGTTGTGTGCACTTCATTTGATTTACTACATACTATATAACTGTACTAAAGCGCTTTATCTGAATGTGTGGCGTAGTTGACGGTTCTTATTAATCACTCATCCGGGTGTTCAACGCCGGGTAACACAGTTACTTGTGGCTTAACCTAGCCTTTTGACAGAGTGTATTCTGTGTTCTGTAAACCAAAGATGCAATGCAGGTTTTTTTGAAAAGCCTATTAGGCCTAAAAGCATGTGCGATACAGTTTAGCTAGCTACAACAAAATTCTTAATTAATAATTCTTATGCTAAATGCAGGTAGGTAGCTACACCTTTTATTACTGTTATGAAGACTTATTCCGCAAAATAAAATTGCTGAGCGATTTTTTTAGCTGGACGGGGTAATGACGGGCTGTTTTCTGTGTTTTTACCTTATCGGACGAAAACTTTGTTGGACAAAATTTTTCGCCGGACACCTGAAATTTTCGTCATTTTTGTCCGCGAAAAAAATTTGTTCGATGAAAATTTTGTCTATTTTGGATTTTTGTTATTTCTTATTAAAACTTCAATCAGCTGATATACAGGTGAAAACAAATACCACAAAGTTTGTACAATGAAAAGTTTTCAAATCAAGTGGCAATTCAGTTGAAACAAGGCATTGATCCTGCGGATGTAAAGATTTCCTCAAAATTGTTAGATTTAAAACCAGTGCACGCTTCCTGGATCGTTCAACTTTACCACCATTTAAGCAACGAAGCAGAAATTATCATCAACTGGTTCGATGCATCTTAATTACAAAAGCCGTTAAAAATGCACAATCTGTTGTGGAGATAGTTGAAAATCCGTTTAGAAGCATTTAAATTATGTCAGAAGTGAAGGAATTCTTCTGTTGTCCTTCTTCTCTTTAATAATAGCCGTCGGCTGTCTGTCTGCCACTTAAGACGCGTCCTGTTACGAAAACACGAAATGCGATATATAAAGGACGGGCGACCCCATGGATTCTTCCACGGGTTAACGACTAGTTTAATAATTGCTGAGTTGTTTGATTTTAAAAAGAATCGTAAAATCGTCCTTTGTCACTGGTGCATGACCGCTCTCCACCGCGAGCGTATATCCCACTGATTTTCTTGATTGGCATGCTTTAGGACTTATAATATGTCCTTTCGCGGGAGAATACTTGTCCAAAATATCGTTTCTACTGGTGTATGGATGAGTACAGAACATTACAGCCTGTTCAATGTATAGTGTAAAGGCTTCTTACTAATTAGCTTTCGCGGAGGGTATTTTGTCAAAATATCTGTTCTATTAGTGGATGGATTTGTATCCTACCTCAATGCTTGTCTATTCTATAGTGCAACGTGTTCCCTCATATTGGTTTATAGTGTAAAGCCTTCGCATTGATTGGTCTGCTTTAGAACTGTTGATGCGTCATTTCCAGGGAGGGTATTTCTCCATAATATTGTTTCTATTTGTGTATGGATGTATATCCAGCATTAGTGTTTGGGTAGGGTACAGTGTAAAATTTTCTCTTTGATTGGTCTTTTAAAATATCTCAGATTTTATTTTGCACATACCTCAACTTCTAAAAGTGATACCTCAAATGACGTACGGATGTGTCTCACATTTACAGACTTCCTTTTAATTTTTCTGCTAGGATTTCGACCTTTACTTTCATCCAGGTTGTTTTTTAGCCATGTATTGTGGAATATCCCATTCACTTACTGGTTTAGTGAGGCTTTATTTGAATAGATCTATTAGGTCATTTTTTAAATAAGGTTATGCCAAGCTATCACTCCAAAATGTCGTCTCTATTGCATATGCATAGGTATAGAACAATACCGCATTTTTAGTGCATACTATACATCTTCCCTCAAATCTAACAGTTTTAAGACTTTTACTGTGTCATTTGCGAGGGGGTATTTGTCCAGAATATGGTTTCTATTGGTGCATGGATGTGCACCCAACCTCACTGAATGTTTAATTTAAGATGTAAAGTCTTCTCTTGATTGGCGTGCTTTAGGACTTTTATATATCTTTTCGCGGAAGGGTATTCGTCCAAAGTATAGTGTCTATAGTGTTGGTTTGGTTTATAGTGAAAAGTCTTTCCTTTGATTGGTCTGCTTTAGGACTTTTGATGTGTCATTTTCTTGGAGGGTATTTAGCCCAAATATCATTTCTATTGGTGTATGGATGTGTATCCAACCTCAATATTTGTTCAATTACAGTGTAAAATCTGCATATTGATTAGTCTGCTTTAGAACTTTCATTTTTTTATATCGCGGTAAGGTATTTGTCCAAAATATAGTGTCTCTTTGTGTATTGACGTGTATCCAACATCAGTGTTTGTTTAGTTTAAAGTATAAAGTATAAAGTCTTCTCTTGATTGGCGTGCTTCAGGACTTTTAATATGTCCTTTCGCGGGAGGGTATTTGTCCAAGACATATTGTCTATTTGTGTATGGATTGTTATCCAACATCAATGTTATTTTGCTTTATAGTGTAAGGTCTTCCCTTTGTTGATATGTTGTAGGACTTTTGATGTGTCATTTCGTAGAAGAGTATTTTGCCATAATATCATTTCTATTGGTAAATGGATGTATATCCAACCTCAATGGTTGTTTTTTTTCACTATGTAATGTCTTTGCATTGATTGGTCTACTTTAGGACTTTTGATACGTTATTTCCAGGATGGATATTTGTTTCTACTGCTGTATGGATAAGTACATAACACAACGGCCTGTTAAATGTGTAGTATAATGTCTTGCCTCAGATTGGCATTCTTTATGATTTCTGATATGTGATTTTGCAGGAGGGTATTAGTCCAAAATATATTTTCTATTGGTTATCGATGAGCATAGAACACTACCGCCTGTTCAATATATAGTACAAAAGCGTCTCTTTGTTTAGCCTGCAATAGGGCCGGTAATATGTCCTTTTGCAAAGGGGTATTTGAGCAAAATCTCGTTTCTGTTTGTGTATGGATGTGTATCCAAACTTAAACCTTGTCTATTTTATAGAACAGCGTGTTTCCTTAGATTAGCTGATATTAGGACTTGAATATGTATTTTCGCGGAACGCCATTTATCCAAATTATCATTTTTATTTGTGTAGGGATGTTTATGCCATGTTAATGCTTGTCCATTCTATAGTACAACGTGTTCCCTCAGATTGACTGATATTACGACTTTCTATAAGTCTCTTTGCGACAGTGTATTGTGCAAAATATCGTTTCTGTTTGTGCATGGATATGTAACCAATATTAAATCTTTTATATTTTATACAACAACATTTTCCTCAGCTTGGCGAGCATTAGGATATTCGCCTGTTTATATTGGTTAAGGCGACAAGGAGTATTATTACAGTTGTGCGGAATAATGTGGCATATTATGTTGGTTATGGCCTATCTACAAAGAAATAATGTATTTGTTATGTAGCGATAGAGAGTATTATAAAGGTATTATGCAGTATTATGCGATATTACGTTGGTTATGGCCTATCGACAGAAAAAATATGTATTTTTTATGTATTATGAAGGTATTATGCAGTATTATGCGATATTACGTTGATTATGGATTATTGACAGAAAAGATATGTATTTTTTATGTATTATGAAGGTATTATGCAGTATTATGCGATATTACGTTGGTTATGGATTATTGACAGAAAAAATATGTATTTTTTATGTATTATGAAGGTATTATGCAGTATTATGCGATATTACGTTGGTTATGGATTATTGACAAAAAAAATATGTATTTTTTATGTATTATGAAGGTATTATGCAGTATTATGCGATATTACGTTGGTTATGGCCTATCGACAGAAAAAATATGTATTTTTTATGTATTATGAAGGTATTATGCAGTATTATGCGATATTACGTTGGTTATGGATTATTGACAGAAAAAATATGTATTTTTTATGTATTATGAAGGTGTTATGCAGTATTATGCGATATTACGTTGGTTATGAATTATTGACAAAAAAAATATGTATTTTTTATGTATTATGAAGGTATTATGCAGTATTATGCGATATTACGTTGGTTATGGCCTATCGACAGAAAAAATATGTATTTTTTATGTATTATGAAGGTATTATGCAGTATTATGCGATATTACGTTGGTTATGGATTATTGACAGAAAAAATATGAATTTGTTATGGAACGATAGAGAGTATTATGAAGGTATTATGCAGTATTATGCGATATTACGTTGGTTATGGCCATCGACAGAAAAATTATGTATTTTTTATGTATTATGAAGGTATTATGCAGTATTATGCGATATTACGTTGGTTATGGATTATTGACAGAAAAAATATGTATTTGTTATGTAGCGATACAGAGGATGTGGGACAATGAGGGTACATCTGTCGGGTCCATTTGGTTGGAGTACTGTTAATGAACGTCTGTCGGTTTTTTTTGTCGATAAAATATGAAGGGGTGCTAATTATGTTGTACGTCGTGTGTCGGGACCACTTAGCCCGGTGCTAAATGAAGTCGTTGCCCACATATAAAATAAGTTGCAAATCAAAATTGCACCAAGAAATAACAGTATAGCTACAGTCAACAGTTAGCTAATAACAAAAAAGTAGTCTAGTAAACTAAACTCATCATTTTTCCCTGAAAAAAGCGGGACAACAAGCAACGAATAACGCGAGAGCAGGGAAGAGTGACAGGTATCCTATCTAAACAAAAAAGCTGCCTTTGGTGCAAATGAATATCGCCCACTTTTGCTACATGCGCATAAAACTATAAAGCAATAAAATGGAATTAATAACGCTTGTCCAAAAGTTAAAATAAAACAAAATTGTAGCATGGCAAGGTAAGAAAAAAAAACATAACCTGTCTTGAACTTTGGTTTACGTTGCTTGTTCTGTCCTGTCCTGGAAGTGCAACGCCGAAACCACGAAATTCACGATTTTGCGATCAAAGGTTCAAATACGCCAAATCCTTTTATGACTTCGTGCAGCTGGAGCATGAAATAAACAACTTCATACTTAGCTTTTTTTTCTCGGGGGTATGAAAATAAAACTCTTTATCAAATACAAAAAGAACTTTACGAATGTACTTCTTTTATAAAAACACTTTTACTTATAATTGTTTGACTTCTAAAGTAACTAAAATATTTTATAATAGCTTTTTATATGCGTTACAATTCCTTCAAACTTGCTTGAAACTTGCAAATGATAGCAACTAAAAAAATGAACCACTACTTTCACCAAATAAACATGAAATTTAAAATATCTTCATTGCATCACTATATTTAAATAAAATTAAACAAAGACTTTCATTATTCTAATAACACGCACTACCCAAGAGAAGAAAGCTGTCGCAGTTTTTCCTACCGCCATGTTATCTCTTTGGCGACCAGAGGATCGCAAACGATTGGACGCAAAATTATCGTTTGCAACAGTTAAATTTTGCTTGCTCAGTTCTTCTCAATCTTTCAATACAAGTAACAACTATAAGTGCAATTCAGAGCTGCAAAAACAATCACTTCTTTAAGTGCATCTGTTGTGGAGGAGTGGCATGCATTTGTGATATAAAAGAATTGGAGGATTGATTAGAGATAATTTTAAATTTATCGTGTAAACTCCATCGGGGAAGTTTTTTCAGAGACTTTAAAATAAAAAATATCAAAGTTTCCTCAGGACCAGTTTTTCGCTTTTCGTCCCCCCCCCAATCAACCTCGTCCCCAGAGCATCTTGTATTTTTTCTGATACCCGTCACGGTGTGAAAAGAAACAAGATGCCCTGGGTACGGGGTTGGTCCACAATATAACAACGAAATGGGGTCCTGAAGACAAGATTAAAGATAAAAGAGGGACGAGGTGGCCAAGATTTATTATAGCTTTTTAGCCAATTTAGCCAACCATGGCGGGACTTTCTTTCTTTCGTCACTATATTGATCCCTTCCTTTTTAAAAACAATTCATTGGCCCTGTTCAGGACAATCGTCAGTCAATTTGTGGCGCCGTAGATTAGTGGTTATAGCTCTCGTACTCTGTGCGGGAGACCGGGGTTCGATTCCTCTTGACGGCGATTCAACATGGGCGAGTGAATGTTACCATAGCCCAGGGTTAACCCAAGCCATGTGAGGGAAATTGGGAAGATGGCACACTGTGTGGTCCGTTGGATGTTGCCGGGAGTTGTCTAGTAGAGCGCGGGCCCTAATTGGGTCTGCGTAGCTCAAAATGAGCATTAAATACTCTAGGACTCTCCATCTAAGCCATGGCCCCTCCTGGAAATAATAGACAGGGTATATCCCTCGATATTTGTGAGGCTAGCCATGTAAAATATGCACATCTATCTATCTATCTATCTATCTATCTATCTATCTATCTATCTATCTATCTATCTATCTATCTATCTATCTATCTATCTATCGTGGTTAATGTCATTTTGCTGTAACCTCCAAAAATATTCGAATTTGAAATGCACGATTTTATGTCAAGATTGTGTTATGAGTGTTCGGTAAAATAATTCAATCAGTATAATAATGTGGTTTTAGTATTATTTAAGATTAGACACCACATTTTCGTAAGATTTAATTCTCAACTATGGCTTTAATTAATTTAATTTAGTGCGACCATAAAATGGCGTCTAAATTTGATCTTAGTGCATACATTCCCAACATCATCGTGTTTTTTGTAAAAAAAAATACGCTATTGTTTTTTTATGTCGCTCTTCATTAGAAACGCTTGCAACCTCGTCCCCAGGCGTTCTTGTCTTTTTGACTTGAAAAAGCGCTTGCTTCCCTTGACAGATTATGGCGTTCTTTTACATCGCTTTTTATTTTATCGTGTTTCTCGCCATATATGTGAAATAAAATTTTATCTTGCAAACGGGCGTATACACATAGCTATCTTTGTACATTAAGAGTATATTTTAGTCTTTCTCATATCAAAGACAAAATTTTCTTTTTGGCAATACACGCAAAACACTAATCCAGTAGAACTAGTCGGTGGCCACGGGTTGCCCGTCCTTTTTATACCTCATTGTGTGCGTCTCGCTACTTGCGGTACCATTGTGCGTGATAGACAGACGTATACGGGTAATATAATATAGATATGGTTAAATTAATAGATCCTTTTTCCACTTCTTAGGTTATTCGTGAGCACCAAATCTGGTAAGCTTAACAACTTTTGAACCTCTTCCGATCAGCAAATGTCATGTGATACATTAGCGTTTTCCATAGTAGTCATTATGGTTTGAGGGAAAACATGCCGTTAACGCGATCAGCTTTTCATAAAGCAAGGTTGAATGTTTTCGGAAATTTTATGTTCAACGTCAGTTGTGTAGTTTTAGGTGAGTTAGCTTGCTTTATTAATTCAGATATTTGCACTCCTTGTTTTGTGTGAGAGTTTGACCGTGAGAAGTTTTCCCTCGACCGAAAGTTGTACCACGTGACAATACGATAGGAAGAATGGTTAGACTTAAAAGCCATGGCTTTAACCAACTGAGTCCTGATGTTATCTATTTGTGCGTAAAACATTAAAAATACTCTGGAAACATGATTACAGATATGACGCAATAAGTGATCTAATAAGACAATTACTAAACAACGTCAACCTTGTTCCCAGGGAAGGACCTCCACTAAAAAAACACATCGTACGTCATACCTGAGCACAAGGCCGCTACAACATGAAAATGAATCTTGTATAGCTAACCCATACTTTATCGGCATCATAAAAAAACTTAAAACTTAAAGTTAAAATTAAATATTTTTAGTAAAAAAAGTTGTTATTGTGGATTATTTACTGTCTCATACATATTCTCGATGTCCGTATGAACGCTGAGAGGTTGATAAACAGACGGCGTGTTATATAAATGTGAATTTTTCGTGTCAAAATTTGGTTTCTTCTTTTCCATATTTTGCTGTTTTGAAGAAAGAGGTTTGAATTCTTGATTGATTAAAGGTTTTTCGTATAAAGCATTTTCACTACAGTCATCGTGGTTTTTAGCAATCTCATAATTGGTATGGTCACAGGCTTGCGAGGAACCGTCAAGATCTGCCAACTCACAATTTATTTCACTTCGGCCTGGCATGTAGTAGTTGTTATCAGCAGTCAAGTTTTTGTCCTTTTTTGGATCAATATAGGCATACTCGTTTATCTCCGTGGCTGCACCTACTCTACTATACTCTACGTTCTTTTCAGTTACTGCCTGGTACTCATTTTTTGTATTTTGGTATTCAGCTTGTAATCTGCAATTTTTCTTTCCGTTTCGAGACTGTGTTACCGGTGTTACGGACAATACATTAGCCTGGATACCATATGATTCGTTATTAAATAGTTTAACAGATCCGCTTTCTTTTTCATCTTCCGTGTTATTGTTGCTGTTTTTGTTTTCTGTGCGAGAAGTTAAACACACCATACAAATTTTACATATGTCCTTTCCTTTCTTAACACGCAGCCATATGATCACCAGGAAAGCGACTATCGCAAGAATAGAAACGGTTAGGACGATCCCAATTATAAGTGAAGTATCGTTCTTAGTTTTTGCTTGTGTGGATGTACTCGTTGTCAGAGGCTTTGTTGATGTTGTTACTTTCATTCTCGTGGGTTGTGTTGTTGTTGTTGGTACACCTGAACAAGAAAATTGGGAAAACTAGTCTCAACTTTAAATAGTATCAAAGTAGATGGAAATAGCATGGTTTCATGAATTACTTTCCATGATACAGTTTGTAACGAGAAACATAAAGTCATACATTTCCAAAATCTTGGCTTAATCGAGAGTTACGTGCTCTTAGCTCCTGAATTCACAGTGTTATACAAAATCTCCTATTATCTATAGAGCGAAATAAAGGATTGTTAAAGCGATAAAAGTATTAAGACATTCAATTTTAAGCAAAGAAAATTAAAATGTTTTTGAACAGATCACACACCGCCATTTGGCGTCATTAGAGGGCGGCGAGCATACGCCTAAATTTCATCTTTTCTTAAACCGGACATGGCTGAACGGCAACGGAAAAAAGCAGGAAAATATGCTTACTTTTTAGTCGAAAACTAAACAACTTTTCATGTCCACCATTGTGTCCAAAATATCCATAAGGAAGTGTGCCATCCAACATAGAGGGACAGTCACCGACACATCCGATAGCCACACCAACTTGTGCCCCACCCTTCCATACACCTTTTCTGAATATTTTTGTATTCCTCGTCAAATGTATGTACCAATCTGGATAGTATAAGTTGCACATGTTTTGAGAGACTATCACTACTATGCTGCCATCATGAATGTTTTTAAAAAACCGCCTAAATGCTTTTTGCTTTGAGCTTGTTCCAAGATAACTTAAATATTTTTGTTTCACTCTTCCAGTTGTTGTGTCTATAACTGCAACATTCAAGCCATCTTCTTGAAGTGATTTTTCTTGCTCGTTTACTTTTATGGATGAATAACATTCATTTTCATCTTTATTATAAAAACACGTGTCTGCGCAATCCACTCCTCGAACTTTCAACGTTACTAAAAAAAAATACGACGATGAATATTAATAAACAATAAATAATTAGTCAATTAGGAATTCGGCTGCCGTACATATTTCCTGCATCGGTATTTCGTGTACCTTTATTTGCCTGTTAGCATGAAGTAATGAAATATTCTGTGGGGACCCAAAATAAAGTTGCACTAAAGAGATACTAGTTCTTAACACCATGAAAGAAATCACTGCTTTTTCCAACTGCAAAATGAATTAATCTGCGGGAGGTCTGAAATAAAGGTACACGTAGCCATTTTGAACAGACAGAATACAGTTATTAATATAAGTGACAGTTTGCTAAAATATACTATTAAAAAAAAAGTGTACAATAAATTTCTACCTATGTTTGGAAGAGCCGTGGTCAAGCATACCAAGTATGATAATAACACGAAAATAAAGTAAAGGTTCTGTAACAGTTCCATGAAGTTTTGCTATAGTTTTGTACGAAAGCGTACGACACAAGATTGATGTTTGAAATTTCCCTTGTCTAATTTTCATATTAGTAGTATTAATATTAGTAATACTCTCCTATCAGGGGATAATATGTTGTTTTAGTGTAACTGTTCTTTCAATTCGTGAAAGAACACTGAGAGTGAGAGCAGTTACGCTTCGTCGTAATTTCGTGAATCAAATTTTTTCAATGACGTATTTGGAAATATTTTTTTTAAAAATAAAATTTTGTGAACTCATTTCTCATGTTACACTTCCGTTGTATATTCTGTTTTGTTATTTATTCTCTTCATCTCAAAGCGATTTCCAATGGCAACCTCGTTCCCAGAACTTTTTAGGTCTTTCTAAATAAGCTGACAATGCCAATTTCCACAGTTGTCAGTGTAATTAATTCTTCGCCGTTTTAGACCGCTTGTAAGAGACAAAGAATTTTATTTACTAGTTATATTTAGGTCTAAAATGATATTTGTTATCGTACAATCAAAGTGCTCCTTCTCTCGTTTCGTGACGGCAAATAATGCGGAGATGGTGTAGTGGCAGCGCATTCGACTTGTAATCATAAAGTTTCAGGTTCGAGTCCCCACTCCGGCGCACTTTAAATGCAGTGTTTTCAGCCTATTTGGTGCCTTCTACTGACCGCTAACCGCCTTGTGTGGCAGGCAAGCAGGTTAGAGCAATGCTATACGTTTCTCTGGCGGTAATGCAACATAGTTACAGTCGGAGGGGAGGAAGAGCCAACCGTTAGGATGGAATCCCCAAGGGACGTTAAAACTTCCCGTTACTTACTTACTAAGTACCAATATTTTCAAAAGGTAAAATTTTACGTTGTTAGAGCTGCTGCATTGTCAAAGGCGGAGCATTTTTAATCACAAGCAAATGATAAAATTGCAAATTTTGAGAAATTATTTACAAATAGCGATTTCCTTAATTTTTGTTTAAAAGGACCAAAAAGATATAAATATGTTTGCTTTAATGCAGGAGAATGAACTTTAGAATCATTAAGCAGCAACTGCAACTGGAAAAAAATATCGACTAATAGCTGACGGTAGGCGGTCCCTAATGCAAGGTTTTCGTCACGACACTGGCAGAGCTAACCAATCCCTACTATTGAATAATTCGAATATTTAGAGAAAGTGGAGAATGGTTCGAGACAAACCTAACAAAAAAACGAACTTTTTTAAAAGAAAGGAACGTAGCAGTAACCTAAACTTTTAGAAACAGGAATCTGAATCAATCTATTGTTTTCATCCAGGTCTGTAAAAAGTAAATTAATTTAATTGATATTATCTGATTGGTTCGGCTGAGCTGTCGAAACGTAGCCTAGAATAAAATCATGTTCATGGCATGATAATATCTATCAATGGCTAGGACTGAACAAACTTTGGAATATATTATGTCTTTTGGAACATAATATATTCCAAGTAAAATTTATGAAGCTTTTTGTAGTGTATTACTACATGATCAGGTAAAACCAATGATTGAACCGATAAGTGTTAATATTTTTAAAGCAATCCTTACTACTTAGAACTGTCAAATGATTGTCGCGTGCAGTTAAGCTTAATTAGATGTTTAAAGTCACAAAACGGATGAGGAACTATAAGATAGTCAGCGAACAAAACAAACAAGAGATTTAAGCGGCATGTCTTTCATTCAGGGATGAAATGATTATTAAGGTTATAAGTGACATAAGAATATTTATTTTAATAACAATTACAGCTATATATACAACTTTTATACCTAATATAGGTTGATAAGACATGTTACAAACTTGAAATCCCTTTTATTCTTTTCATTCGACTTCGTACAAACACATATGCAGTGACGTGATATGCAGTGACGAAATATGAGACTTTTGGTTCTGTAAAAATAAACGGCACGTCGATCGCAACTGCTTCAATTTATAATTTCCTCATGATTGTTATGTTATTTTGAACGATCTAGCGTCTCATACGTGTTTTCTGTATCTTTAGTAACATTTAATGTTTGATAAACGGATGGTGCGTTATGATATACATCTGAGGTTTCCATATCAATGTAAGACGTTCTTTCCGCGTTTTGTGGCTTAAACACAAGGAGCTTTAAATTTTTGAACATTAGAAGGACATTTATACAAGGGCCCTTTACTAAATTTAACAATAGGAAGCAAAATTTTCGTTCGAAATATCATTTTCTGGATATTCTCCATCGAATATTTAAAGAGTTGGTGGCTGCCTACCCGGGGATGCACTTAAATAAGTTAAGGCTGTTGCACATCTCTTCCGGTTATCAACTTGGTTTCCAGGTTTATAATATAAATTCTCGGCTACCATAGGTATATTCTGGGCTGGGTCAGCGTATGCGTATTCGCTGCTTTCTTTAATCGCAGGTATTTTCTCATAACGTACACTGTCTTGCTTCAAACATTGATATTCATTCCTTGTATTTTCATAACCAGCATACAGGCCTGAATACCGAGGTTCTCCTTCGTTGGCCGACGTTATTACCAATAAGTTAGCCTGCACAGTTTCATACGTCACGTTATTACACATGCGTCACTGCCAGCTGGTGGTTGAGAATCTTCGTTGTTATTTTCACTTCTTGGTGGCTTATACTTTTGACATATGCTTTTACACATCTTTTTTCTGTTTTTTAGTTTTAAAAGGAGAAGTACTAAAAATACCACTAAAAGTAAAATTATCACGCCTGTAACAGCACCAATTATGAGGGGTGTTTTGCTCTGTGTGGTAGATGGTTCAATAATGACTATTGGTTTTTCGGTATTCTGTAATACTGTTGCTAAAAAGGAGTGAGACAGATTAATATACTATTTGTAGTCACAATTTATCAATATTTATATTTATCTAGGTTTTTTTCATCTTTTTTTGTCATTTTGGGCCCTAGTGAGAACTGCCGTCTAAACTATAAAGTAGGTAATTGGCACTGATATAAAAAAATTACATTTAATCTTTACATTTAAAAAAGGTTTTACGTCAGATTTTGCCATGATAAAGCTAACGCTATTTCTCTTTGTCACGTCAAACTTGAACCATGTTTTCAAAAGACCGTAGCCAGGGAAAGTTTTTGAGATTTTAACCCTTCATATTGGCTAAAGACGCATCCTCTGTAACAATGGTGTCATCATCTTATATTAACCTTGGTCTCCTCCCGTCATTTGGGCTTCTACGATCCTCATCCACTCACCGACCATTTCTAATAAAATTCTCATAAAAGATGTCGTTTTAGATGCTATCCAGTGCTCAAAATCGTTTTTACCTCCTTGACCAAATTTCGTGTTAGTCACTAAAGTTAAAATACTTCCTTTTTGTGGCCTGATTTTTTCAGACCGCGGACACCTAGAGAAATTTGAAAGTAAGCTCGGAGATTGATTTAAAGAGTAATACCAATTTTTTTAGTGATTGCACTTACCTGAATTTGATTCTGTCGTGGTCACACATACCAGATACATTGAAAGTATTAACAGCTTGTACGTGTTATAACTCATCATTTTTTTCGCTAAAGCAAAAAATATGTTTTTAAGGTAGTCTAAGAATTTTTTTGTATCAGCACAAATGCACTGTTGCATGGCTTTATTAGAAATGCACTATATAATATATGTATAATATAACCAGAAACCACACCAGGAGGAGCGTTAAGAAATAGAGTTAATGAATTTGAAACTTGTGAAATGATTCAATCTCTGTGGAATCATGATGGAATAGACCATTTATTTGTCACTTACGATCAAAATGTACAACAATTAGAAATTTTACTTCGTCGACAAAGGATAGTATTGTTACTGTTGTTGTTGTACGTGTTACTTTCGCAGAGGGGGCAAACACAAAAAATTACTAATATTTGTTTCATCATTGCTATCTCTCCTCCACGCGACCAGGGATACTGACTAAAACACAGACGATCAAAGTTGATTTTACTGTGTAATTTAACGCCCCCTGTTTAACACCCCCGTCTATTTAGATGGCGGGCATTGAATAAAGTTAAGCGATAATAAAAGAGAGATTATGCATTCAGTTGCTGCGTCTAGTTTCTGTGTCTACAACGTCTAGTGTACCATGCTTGTTCGAATCGTGTAGCATTCACCTCTACAACGTTTTTTGAGTAACTGTATTTGAAATAATTTTTTTGTCATTAAAATTCGAAGTGAAAATTTGAAAAGCAGCACAATTAAGAGCTAGTGTAAAACAGGCCAAAGGTACAGGAGATCTAAACGAACCCAACATATCGTAACACAAAATATTTGACGAAAATTCAACATAAACAATTTCTTACCATGTGACTTGCACTCAACCAATGGTGTAGTAATCTGACTTCCACAACTTCAAATCCGATATACATATAATCTAAAAAAAAAATTGTAATGAGTTTTTTTGTCTCCTGATAATAAAATCATTTAAGTTATTGTCTACGAAGTAATTGTTTTCCCCTTGTCGACATACCGCATCGAAAGTTGTGACGTCATTTGTCACGGTGTTGTTTTTCAATCAGCGTGACATCATCGCCATTTGAATTATTTTTATTGACAAGTACTAATAATAAAAACAGCACTTATAATGAGCTCAAATCACAAGATCAAACATGATTTCCCCCCGACATCTTGCAGCGGGATGTTCGCGCGAAAACGTCATATGTTCTGACGATTTAATTTACCGCCAAAATATTTTTATTGACTTTACGTGAACGACAAAACAACATATACATAGGATCCCATACAACAATAGTTAGCATTTTTGCTGTTTGGTCTGGATGAAGAAAAGAAAGAAAAAACTCAATTTGATCTCTCTTTTTTTTTGCGGTTTTAAAAATTATTAAAAAAAGAACGTGATAAAAGCAATTTCAGCTTTAGATCCTTTAAAAAACAAGTGAGTCCATCCGCGGCTAACAAAGAAGATGTTCTTATATAGAAACATTATACTTCGCGAGTGAAATCAGCAGGCAAAGTTCTTCTCTTTCCAATTTTATTGCAGAAATTATTTCGCGCCCATATTTTTTAGTGAAGAAAACAGAATTTTGTTCACAGCCTTTATTTTGGTTCAAGGCAAGCAACGTAGAGATTTCAAGCGTCAGCAATATAAAATTGGTAGTTCGGTCAGACACTGGGATCAACGCTGTTTACAAAATCATTGTTGACCTTAAGTCAATGGCTAATTATAGATATTTTAAACAGTTACTTAGAAACTTGCTAAAATGCTAAATCAAAGTTCTTCAAAGCACCACTTCATTTTTTTTAAATTTCACTTGAAATTTTTTCCAATCTATACTATTTATAGATTGTGACTTTCATTCGTTGAAGCTGCCAGACTAGTAATTCATCTACCACTAACTTCTGCAGCATGTCTGAACACATTAAAGTGACGTCTGCGGTTCCAAAATATTAGTTTCAGTTAATAGAAACTTCAGGAGATTTTGTGAGAGTTAAGCTTTCAGCATAAAATGTTTTTAACATAAATTGACGAAATTGCTAAATTTATAATTTCTTAGAACAAAGATCTATTCTTGAGGGAAATACAAAAAACGTGATACCATCTGACAAAACTGCTGAAACTGTGTTTGAAAATAAAGATCTTTTGATTGCTTTATATTGTACTTAGGCTTATCAGCGGATCTCTCTGTCTCAACAGCGTTTGCGTAGCCAACTTTTAGGAAGCTGGGAATGAAAATTTTAGGCAGTGAAATAAAACGAGGTACACATGTACACACACATTTTTTTTTTGTGATTAGAATTAAACCTCCCTCGAATAAGAGCGCTTGAAGACGGAATATGGTATAATTAAATAAAAATTCTGATATATTAAATTCGATGTTTACAAGGGATGACGTCAGCGTTTTATATTTCTACGGACGTAGTCTTTTTAGAAACAGACGTTCAATAGATTTTTTTTTTTAACTTGTATTTCATGGAAACCTACCTTTATATCCCCCAGAAGTATATATTTACATATATGTATTTTACTCTATGATTCATAATAACAGATAATGACGAAGCATAACTTGACAAATGATTCTTTTCTTCTTTAATTATAGTAAACAAAATAATTAAACCGAAACAAATTGTTATTGCAACTCTTCATGACAACAAAATAACGTCTCGTTCAGAATACCCTCCATGTGACACAATACCAGGAAGATGCATACAACTCTGAACAAGAAATGAAAACTCGCAGGCGTACACGGCTGGTATTTTAAAACGCGTGTTATTAAACGCGTGCGTAAAATAAACTCTGTGGTAACGGCGTCTTCGTTCCGGTAAAAAAATCTCGGGGTTCGAGGTTGGTGAAACGTTCTTAGAAGTAAAACATTGCTTTAATCGGTTGAAACTTCCAGGAGTCCAAAACGTACGAAAAATTTTAATAAACTTTTGCTAATTCACAAATTAAAAAATCTTTGCGATATCTGAAATTGGAAAGTTTCTTGATTTATGAGTTTTATAATTTCTATGAGAACCTATGGAAAGCCAAGAAAAATTTACTGTCTTATTGACAGAGCGGAAAATGCAGTTGTATGGAAATCTTGTGCACGCAACGTCGTCAAACTATTTCTACGTTTTTCCGCATGGGGTGAAAGCAGTCTTCTGAACCAATTAAATTTGAGCACTGAACACTCCATCGATTTCAGCAATAAACACTACGAGTTCCAGAAATGCACAAAATTGGGAAATTAGGGCGTACGGTTAGCGCTCATCTCCCTGAATAAGCACCAATCCCCTTCAACTGAAGAATTGACTTTTAATTAGAATTTTTAGTCAAAGAGTTTTATTTCAATATCTCAAAGTTCTGCGACGTATCGACGCATGTTGTCTTCGGTGAGAATGGGAAATGTAAAATAACTAAAAGACTAAATATATAAGTAGCTGTGCAATGTATTAAGCGCCCACCTCGAATTACCGTCCGGTTAAAAAGGCGTTCTCATGAGAGGCTCACAAACTAAATATGCGCCCGCTCGAATTACCGCCCTCTTGAAAAGACGTTCCCATTACATGCTAAAACTAAATGAGTGTATAGCTTTTGCTTTACGGTACTTCGAACAGTGAACGATTTGTCCACCGTTAATGCGGCGCCAAATTCTTATTATCTTCAATTTGAGATAAAAAGTTTGCTACTGCTTTCATGAGTCAGATAACATCGCCATATGCACATAATATTCATATAAGGTCATCAGCTGATCTACGGTTGATAAAGTAACTTTTATGAGGGTTTAATGACCCGGCGTGATCTTAACCTAACACGCTCATTAAATACAAAAATAAATATTGTAATTACCTGAATTATATTTCTGTCCAAAATTAAACAAAAATAAAATTATGATTCAAATACACGTGCTTCACTGCCAAACAGTCGTGGGATAATTTAGCCTCAAGAAACACTTAGGATAGATTTTCTTGAAATAAAAAAGTAAATTTGAAATAATAAACTGACCATCAGACGCTTTCAGTCACACTTTAAAACTAAAAACACGTCACAGCAGGCACCGCGGTATAAATAATTTCTACACGTGGCTCATTCCTCCAGGAACGTTTTATAAAACCAAATGTTTCAACACCTTAAATGTATTATACACAAGTATATAACGTTATTTTAGCAAGGACCATTTCAACTGATCTTTCGCTGTTTGTAGCACCTACAAGAAAAATAAAATTTGACATAAAATACAGTTACGAAGAAACAAGGCTGACCACGCAATTACTAAGATTATATAACGCAATTTGAATTAACCAGAACTTGTTTTTCTTAGTTCAAAACAATAACGTTTCTGGTGATTTTATTTATCATTAATTTCAAAATAGTTTTTGCTAGAAATGTTTTAATTTTCCTTCAAATAACATTTCACATTAAATCAGAAATCAGGCTCTATGTATACATTTTTCAGACAGATAATTCTTTAATATGTTTAAGGTCAACACGGTAATTAATTAATTAATGAATGACATCTCTCTGTCAGTTAAAAGCAAACAGCAGAGTTAAATGCTGATGCACGATTAAAGTTTACGGTTAACGACTAGCTGCTACAGTTTGTTTATCTGGTGTGTGATCATAAATAACTGGACGGGAAAATGAATCAAGATTAATGAATTAGACACCCGACCTTGGACGACAACTAGTTATATGACGTAAAAAGTGACGAGTATGACAATAACAGGATGTGTGTCTTCACAATAAAACTGGATGACATAATTTTATGTGGTCTTAATCATTTGAAAATTGCTAACACAGGTCTTTGTGTTAGTAAAGCAACAAAAAAGCGCTTAAGATTCTGAAATTTCCGTTACATGAACACGTTCCTAAATCTCTTCAATAAATAATTTGACCTTCGCAGCAGTTTAGTGTGTATTAATGCGTATTAATTCGTGCCTGTAAGAATGAATATAATTTTGTATTCTGTGTTTGTTTAACGGATCTACATTCAAGTGGAAATTACTTTGGAAATGAATGTTTATTACATGAGGGACGACGGAAATGACAGTGGAGACATGAAATCATGTGTGTTTAACTGGAGTTATGATGTTCTTACCAACACCAAATAAGGATGTGTGATTAGCTTTTAAGGAATTTTTTATTAAGTTCCGTCTTTGCTTTGCGTAGAACCTGAGAGAAAAATAATTTTTTTCACCACAAGTCAAAAATGGGACCGTTTTCTTAATATTATAGAAAAGTTATTATAACAATTTCTAACAAAAATAGTTCTAATAATGATGTTGAAGCGTAGACAAAACCAACAAAAACACTTCCCTAGAAATATTATTATTTACGCGAGTGTAAACATACCTGTGCGACTGTTTGTTCAGTTAAGGGTACATCCACATCGTTCTGAAATAAACAGTGAACGATTTCGATGTTTTTTTATAAACAAAGTATTACTAACAAAATGTTTTGCGAGACAAATATTTAAAAATCTACCTTAATAGCGACACGCTGGATGATATTAGAAGAGTCTGCTTCGAGTATCACACTAAAAACAAAAAATTAAAATATGCAACGAAAACTTTGGAAGAAATAAAAGTGGACTGTACCTAGAGTTTACATCAGGTAAAGCAGCCTAAGTAGGATCGAGGGGAGCGAATGAATTTTTTCACATGTCAACATCACTTGATAACATTGGTCAAATTCAAATCACTTGTTTCCTAGAAGCTTGAGGAAAAGCTGAGGGATTCCAGTTACTGGAAGTTCAGTGTAAAGCTATGTCCTAGTAGATGTCAAGACCTTGTTTACATTGTGAAAGTAATGAGTTAATTTAACGATGTTTTGGACCAACCTTAATAGTGTACAGTTCAAACAATCGGAAATTTTCTACAGTTCAAGCAATCGTAACTTTTTATGAATATAAAAAGAATTACAAAACTTACCCTCCATCGACTAATTCGTCAATAGCTAGAAGAATGGCATCAAGATGGTCCATCAGAAATCTTTTTTCGACGTTTTTTCGTAGCATCGTACTTACTGCGTCGTAAAACGCATTTAAAACGCTCACTAAGATCAACTAAACATAGTAAAAATAACAAAATCAAATACTAATCGAGTTGTATCAATGCTAAATTGTTTGAAAATAATCCATTTGTTTATGCAACATAAGCCCATCGCATAAACAGAATGGAGAGAAATAAAATTTTACACACCTCATTTTCAAACTGTGAACCCATAACATAGAAGTATAGATCAACGTTACTTCGATATACAACTGTCAAACCATCCAACATGATAATTTCCGCTAAAACAAGAGTAAACAAAACTTACTCCTCCTGGGGTTTTTTTCCCGCGTATTATTCAATTTTATTTTTTAAAACTTCAAGGTTTTCAAAGTCATTGTGAGGTGTCTTTCAAAAATTTATTCTATAATATGTGCAACTTTCAAGGTTCAGAAGCACACAGAAATAATTAGGTACGCAATAAGATAATGAAAATACCCAAAATTGGCAGTACTGAACATTTATCTCTGGAAGTTAATTATTTTAAAAAAAATTGCAAACATAACATCTTACAAGGCAATCTTTCAAAACTATAGGCACAGAGATGTTTTGGAAATATTCATATTTCAATCTTTAGACTTTTTTTCTGAAAAATAATAGATATCTAAAGGTTTGCGAGTAGTATGATTTCGAGGTTTTTAAGGTCCACCAGAACTTCTTTTCATCTGGTAAACGCTTTCACTTTTGTCCAACATGACCTTTTCTAGAATTAATTTTATAAATGAAAGGAGATTCACCATTCTGTCGTGATGTTTTTTGGAACAAACTTTTTTCGAATTCTTTTTGTTCTTTTGTTGTAGGGAATGTGTCATCATAGTACTAAAACAAAATAACAAGCTACATAAGCAACGAGAAAAAAAATCCTCATGATCGTTTTTTGTTCGAATATTTTACAAAAAAGGTGAGTGCTGGTGAATGTGAACGGAGTGGGTGGGTGGAAAAACCTCGTTTCTATGCTCCACTTCATTAATGGCTGAATGGGAGTTCATATGGCAAATAATGCATGACTATTATAAAGACTTTAACGGATCAGCCTGCTATTCCGGATCCCGCAGAAGAGAAAGAGATTGGGCATATTATGAAGAAAGGTTAAACATCAAGATTGCACATAAGTATATAAAGGAAATAAAGGGATTTTTGTTCTGAGAAACAAAGACATGAAAACACTTTGGATTTTCTGTCTCTTAATTGGAACAACTTTAGCATTTTTGAGGTTGCAGTTTTTACCTAACTCTAATTGGTGTTAGGTTATACCCTGCATTTCTATCATATAGCTGGGCTCAATTTCTGTCTTAACATTCTGAAAACGTAAATTCAAGATTGCTCACCCTCGATATTATACGATCTCCATCGTTATCCAGAATAGCAACCCCTTTGATTGTGTATAAAGATGCTTCCTAAAAGAACAATAAATATACGTATGAGTCACAAAAACCCTAAAATTTAGATGCTTTTGTTCTATAATTAAAAAAAGATTATTCTTTTTGCTTCCTATAGCAAATTTATAGGAATTAAAATAGATTCTCTATGTGGATAAAGGCAAGTTAAATAATAATAGCCCAATTTTCTTATGAAAGAATTAGCACATCAACAACAGTTTGAATTTGTAGCAACTAAAGTCATACAAATCAATCAACCTCAGTTTAACTTTAAATAAAACTTGGCAACCTCTCTACAAGCAAGCTTCCACCATACTTTGGTTCAAAAACTAAACTGTTCTATATTATATTAATATTATATACATCATATATTAGACCATGAAAACAAAAATATGAACCATGTTGTCAATCCAAGTCACCTATCCGTCAATAGCACCTGAACATCATGTAATGTAAACAATAATTTTGCACTTTTGGCCAGAGAATTACTCTTTATCAAAGTATACATCAAAGTATAACTCAAATACATTACACTAATCAACTTTATTGGACTATTTTGTACAAAGGATATACAACTATATATCCTTTGTACAAAAAAAATATTTTTAGTGCATATAAAATCAGGCTGACATTGAAAATTGCTACTGTAAGACAATTTTTTCACCTTACGTGACAAAAAGTATACTTTGCTCGTGTGGTAATAAATTTATATCCTTAATAAAAATATCAAATTTGTGATACAGGGGTTGATTTATCCAGTGAATCCCAAAATCTGGAGATATGATTATAAACACAAGTTGAACATTGAATATCATTATTTAGCAGCCTTTTATTATTTTATTATTTTTTTATTAGTAGTAGTATCCATCTTGGTCCATTCATCTTCACCATTGTGTGTACCCTGGGTAACGATTGTGAATTTGAAATCAATGCAGACTTGTTAAAAACATTGGATGAATTGAAAAATATTCATTACAGATGTGATAAATGTGTTTGAAAACATTTGTATTATATTTTTCTTTATTAATTAGGATATTTCACACATGACGCATTTTTCGTGCGAACCTCGTTCCTAGGTTTTCATTTTTTATATATTTTTATCGAAATCGGTGAACAGTTTTTTTTGTCGTGAACGTGTTCGTCATTGGACATTAAAAACAAACTCAGGCAGTCAGAAAATGGCATAGGTTGTAAATTTAGAATGTAGCTAGCGTACAATCCTCTAACTTTGGACATCTTCTGACTTCGGACAGTTTAAACTTTGCTCCATAAAAATCTCTGTGTTAGCTTGTCTGCATTGAAATAGCGCGCAAGAAACTCTAGAAAGATCTGCTGTTCCATAAAATATAAACATATGCCGCATCGGCGAGATCTGTTCTGTAAATTACACACCCTTGCTTTATCCGCTCTTTCTTTGTGTTTGTTCTCTCAGGCAAAGCAAGTTACTTCAGGCATCTTGCATTATCTTCCTAAACTTTGAAGGTCTGGGCACGAATTTGCTTGTTTCTTATTCAAGGATGCCTAGTGATACTTTATAAGGTTATATTTGTGTTAATCAAGGCATTTTTACGTCACATTATAACTTTAACCGAGACATAATTTTTGTGTTCAAAACCTGTATATTTACAGTGTTCGATGTTAGGGGTAAAATGATTTTTTTGGTGAATTATGTCTTAAATCTCTGATAATTTGATGAACTAAGCCCTTTTGAAATTGTTACAGCTTCAATAGGGTCATTCTATGCATTTTAACAAGTTCTTCATCAACCACCATAGGGAAGGCATCCTCACGGACCATCGCGAAACAAGCGTAAAAAATCGCATTTGATGAAGATACCAGCAGTGAGGAGGAGGAGGAGAAGGAAATTATAACAACTAGCGAGAACGAGGAAGAAAGTGACGAATCATTCGACGAAGAAACGCATTGCTTTAGTTGTCGTAGAGAAAACGCTCCGGTCAAAGGGAGAAGAAAGAACATCTGGGTTTTTTGTGAAAAATGTGAGAAGTTGTTCCACGACGTGTGTGAGAACGTAGTCGTTACAGCTGATGATGCTGACTATATTTGTCAGCCCTGTAGGCGTTGATGTATTATTTGTACGTTTCAATAAAGTTCCAAATCATATTGTACATTTTCTTTGTAATTCTTTGCAAGTTTACAGTGAAAATAAAATGCTCTGATAATGCTACCCAATATTTCATGACATCCGAACATTAACAGTTTGAGTATCCCATATGCGGGATCAAAAAAAACCTTTCGAGATTGGATTTATACTTCTGAGAAAACTATTTAGGCTGAAGTTAGCATAAATTGTATCTCTGGTATGGTGCACCACTCAGAGGGGCCAAAAACATTGAAAACGCAACTGTCCGATGTTAGGGGAAGTTGTGCGACGTTAGGGGTACTCAGTGCAGCTCTTTGGTGGACGTTTTTTCCAATGTACAGTGCCAGCATAGGAGAAAATTCGCCGTGAATATGGTAGCGTAGCTTGGAACGAACGATAAATGGCGGAACCAGCTTTAGGAGTTGCGTAGATAAGGTTTTTGAGAGGTAAAACTGAAAAAGTATCCGAAGTTAGAGGATCGTATGCTAATATCATTGTTAAATCACGGCTGTTTCGCTACGGTCAAACCGCAGACAAAATTAAAATGGCTTCCACAATTTTTTTTGAAATTTTGTATTTTTATCATTTTTTAAGTTATTGAAACTTTTTTTGTATTGTTTTAATTTTACTGAAATAAAAAGTATTAGAACGATCTACTTTTCTCCTTTTTAAATATATAAATATGTTATACATGTGTGTTATGGATTTCGAGTTATTTCGTTGAACAAAACACACAAAACTACAAAAAACATTATTTTTGGCGAAAGTATACCATCTTTCCAACCTTGTGCCAACGCCGCGCTACCAGCTACGGACTTGAAAATTGGTATGGGGGGCCTGGAAACATGGTTCTATTGGCCGGTACCGTTCCCCGTTCGTCTCGCAAAATATAAACTACTTAAATTTTAAGGTAAAGTCTTCTTTAGGCGCTAAAAAAGAGTAGAAAATGTTGCCAAAGTGGTGCACTGCAATTTGATGTAGTGTGATCCCTTTTCTGTCTAATTAAATAATTATATAAACTTCTAAGCAAGTCACAGTGATGGCGTTTAATGTATTGGTAGGTATGGTTTTTTCCAAAAAAATTACGGCCCTGTGTTTACTTTGGACTTGATTGCTCGACCCGGGAATCCTAGTTCGAAATCGGAATTTTTCGAAAATGTTGGAATAAGCGAGACAACGGTGTCTTAGCAATTTTGAAGCTAGCTAAAGGTTGGCAGAGCACGAGGTAAGGGACAAAACACTAAGCTACTTTATTTTGCAGGGATTTTTTTGCTATAAGAGCACTCTTGATTTTAGGAAATTGTTTTATAGCTTGTAAAACTTCAAACATGGCTAATTGTTATCCTTTTTAATCTTTTTTCTTCTGTTTTGTATTTTTCTGTTAAGAGTAGCTATTTTTTGGTCCTACAGTTTTGCATTTTGCATCGTGTTTTGTAGCTAAGTAACTTAATACAGTACCGCCTGAATGTAACTTTACATGTACGCGATAGTTATCACCTTCGCATGAGCTTTCGGTAGCGTCAGAACTTTCGTTGTTATTGTTAACCTATTGTTAAATACATGAGCTATTTTTGCATGTTTAAAACAATAGAGTTCATGTCTTGTTCGCGAAATTTAATTAGCTCATGTGAACTGCGTGTGTCCCATTGTTGTATTTAATTGCTACAGTCGTCAAGAGATCAACGAAAGAAAAGAAAATTTAACCAAGATTTAAGTATCTATTGTTTTTACTCACGAACGGCAATGTTAAACCATTCGTTTATAAATTTTTAAAACGCGATAGAAATGCTTTTTTTAGATCGCGTTTTAAAAATTTAAGAACAAAGAACGGCGATAGAAAAGCTTCGTTAGATCGCGTTTTAAAAATTTAAGAACGAAATACGGCGATAGAAATGCTTCGTTAGATCGTGTTTTAAAAGTTTATGAACGAAAAGCGGCGATATAAATGCTTTTTTAGATCGCATTTTAAAAATTTAGGAACGAAGAACGGCAATAGAAAAGCTTTTTTAGATCGCATTATAAAAGTTTAAGGACGAAAAGCGACGATGGAAATGCCTCGTTAGATCGCTTTTTAAAAATTTAAGAACGAAGAACGGCAATAGAAAAGTTTCGTTAGATCATGTTTTAAAAGTTTAAGAACGAAAAGCGGCGATAGAAATGCTTTTTTAGATCGCGTTTTAAAAATTTAAGAACGAAAAACGACGATAGAAAAGCTTCGTTAGATCGTGTTTTAAAAGTTTATGAACGAAAAGCGGTGATAGAAATGCTTTTTTAGATCGCATTTTAAAAGTTTAAGGATGAAAAACGGTGATGGAAATGCTTCGTTAGATCGTGTTTTAAAAGTTGAAGAACGAAAAGCGGCGATAGAAATGCTTTTTTAGATCGCATTTTATAAGTTTAAGGACGAAAAGTGGCGATGGAAATGCTTCGTTAGATCGCCTTTTAAAAATTTAAGAACGAAGAACGGCGATAGAATTACTGTTTGAGATCGCGTTTTAAAAGTTTAAGAACGAAATTTAATTTGTTTTTGAAATCTTACCATGAAGGGAAAAGTCTTGAAAAAGGGTTTTTCCGTTTGTGTTGTTAAACGTTGCCTTTTATAAGAAGAACTTTTAAAAGTTTTGCATGTTAAAAAATATGCTTCGATGATAAAGAAATATTACTAAAAGTTTAAAAAAGTAGCAGCATTAGTTTTTTTTAAATATTAAGACCATTGGATTTGAAAAAGACAAAATCAATTTAATGATTTAATTTTAACGTGTTATGTTCGTTCATTTTTCTAAAATAATATATTTCAATAGCCTTCGCGACCTTTAACACTTTTAAACAATAACATGCATGTTACATGTGACAACAAAAGGCTTCATCAAATCTTATTGTTATGGCTCAAGCACAACAATAACAATAGAAAGCAATTAAGTTTGTGTGTAAACAAAAGATATGTGAAGGTTCTTTATGTAGACATGAGATCGTTACACGACGTCGTAAAACTCGCGTATATGTAAAGTTACATTCATGCGGTACTGTACTTCTTTTTTATATTTAGTTAAGACTTTGGTGGGCTTTCTCAAGATGAAATTGTTGAAATCAAAGATGTTTATAGCTGGCTAATGTTGGCTTTATCACAAGATTGGGTGCTATATTTTATACAATTTATAAAGAAACACAAAATGATTGCTTTGTATATATTTAATGTATATAATAAATAAAATATTTATGCACAACTTGAGATATTTTCTACTAGCACGATAAACTAGAATGTTGAAACCGTCGATGTCACATATTTGGCCCGAAAACCCTTAGGACCAAAAGTGACCCTTTGGACAATTTCGGACAGTTAAATATTTCATCTACATCATCTTTAATGGCCTCAGAATCCAAAGTAATGTTTTTTTTTCAGTTAAACGAATTTAAAGCATACATTAGATAGATAGATAGATAGATAGATAGATGTGCATATTTTACATGGCTAGCCTCACAAATATCGAGGAATATACCCTGTCTATTATTTCCAGGAGGGGCCATGGCTTAGATGGAGAGTCCTAGAGTATTTAATGCTCATTTTTTTTAGCTACGCAGACCCAATTAGGGCCCGCGATCTACTAGACAACTCCCGGCAACATCCAACGGCCCACACAGTGTACCATCTCCCCAATTTCCCTCACATGGCTTGGGTTACCCCAGGGCTATGGTAACATTCACTCGCCCATGTTGAATCGCCGTCAAGAGGAATCGAACCCCGGTCTCCCGCACAGAGTACGAGAGCTATAACCACTAATCTACGGCGCCACAACATGCTACATTCAGGCTCTAAAGGCCGTTTTTCACATAATTTCTCACATTTGGCCCAAAAATAACCCTTTGGACAATTTCGGACAGACTAATATTTCATCTACATCATCTTTAATGGCCTTATAATCCAAAGTAATGTTTTTTATTCAGGTAATAAACGAACTTTAAGCATACATTGAGGCTCTAAAGGCCGTTTTTCACATAGGTCCCACATTTGGCCCAAAAATAACCCTTTGGACAATTTCGGACAGTAATAAAATTAAGTAATTATCATTCCAGATATTTAACCTAACCTGTGGACCATAAAAAACATGTTTCCTTAACTTTATTCCAGAGATATTGTGGAAGACATTCATGTAAATGATAATTTTTAAGTTATTTTTAGACATTTTTGCCTAAATTTACCAATTTCGGACAGGTGTCCAAATTTTTTTTTCCTTTAATAATATGGACAATTTATCTGAGATTATTATTCTTTTTACAGAATATAAAATTTTTATTTCGTTCTTGAGATATCCTGTTTTAACTGAGAGGGTAATTCGAATTATTTTTTCGTAACATTTTTGTCCGCTTTGAAACAGCCACAAACAGATACAGATAATCTTTTCTGGGAATGAAAGTTTACAAAAATTGAACTGAATAATTACAAGGAAGTATTCACAAACTATCACAACCAGCAGGGGACCTCTCAAAACAGCCCGGAGGCCAGTTAAAAGATGCGAGTAGGACCCTGTAAAATCTCTGAACTAGTTCTGGGTTGCATGCAAAAAAAATTAGTACAAACTTCAATACCGTCCTATTTCGTATTTTAAGACATATACAATACAAAAAAAAAAAAAAAAAAAAGAAGAAGAAGAAGAAGAAGACAAATAGCTGGAGTTGATAAACCCGTACTAGGTTAAATGTATTGTTCAAGAAAATAGTTTTTAAGATTAATTTTATATACATTAAAAGATTGCGAGTTTCGAATTTGAACAGGAAGACTGTTCCAGAGAACTGGACCAGAAACCCTAAACATATTGCCACCATAGTTTACAAGGTTAGATCTGTTATGATGAAGTGTAAGTAGGTCTGAAACAGTACCTAAATCAAAAATATTTTCCCTATTAATCAATCTATTACTGCGTGTGTTGTAGTTGTGAATAAAATGAGTTGGTGTAAACCATTCTAGAAAATTGAGAGGTGTTTCTTGTGATAGAGTGCAGTAGATAAAATTAGCAAAATGCAGTTTGAATACATCTTTAACTTTCAAAACGCGTAGTTCTTTAAAGAGCGGATTAGTTGCAGGTAATGGCCCAGGTGTGATGGGATAGTTGTCATTAGATGTTAACATTCTTACCGCCTTTTTTTGTAGAGTGAGAATCTGTCTAAGGACAGAATCACAAGCTGACCCCCAGACTTGAATGCCATAAACAATATGAGAATAAATTAGATTATTATAAACATTTTTAAGCACATTTATGTTCACAAATGGTCTTAGCTTATACATTAGACCTATGCTTCGACTATTTTTTTTAGACAGTACTGAGATATGTTGTTTCCAGTTTAAATGTTGATCAACATAAACGCCAAGGTATTTAATACAAACAGCCGTGAAATCTAAACCAAAAAAAAGTTTATAATCTTGCATATACCATCATTCATCATCATTCTCGGCTTAACGTCCGTTTTCCATACTAGCATGGATTGGACGGGGTATATTAATGACCCTCTTCCAATCTGATCTAGACTGTGTTAGATCTAAACTCAACTTCCTCTGTATCAAGTCTGTCCTTATAACCTCCTGCCAAGTCTTTCTCAGTCTGCCTCTGGGCTTTGCCCCAGGAACTATCAAGTCTCTACACTTTCTTACCCAATTATCCTCCTCCATTCTTTCCAACCGAACATCAATAATTACTTGTATCTTTACGTTTTGTGGGCTTGCCACGGGTGGCGTTCAGGGGTAGGGGGTCTATCTTTTTGAAAACGTCAAATTGACGTTTTGCGTGGCAACTTGAGTATTTGGCAATTCAGTTTGACGTCATAACAATTTTTTTGGAGGTGAAAAGTTTCCGTATTTTAGGTGAAGAGAATGCAGAGCTAGACACATTTTGGAGTTTTAAGAACAATGTTAAGAAGTTTGAGCAAAGATAATTTGTTGGAGCAAAATCTAGATAGCTAAGCATCATTTCCAGACAGATTTTTATTGTGGTTAGCTTACGTTAGCTAATTATTCTTCCATTTCCACATTTTTTAGCATTCTTCCCCCCTACGAACTAGGTTAGTTTTCACCCTGCAAAATTTTAAAAATGGCGGATGTAGCACAAATGTGATTCGTCGATTAAGAAAAATGTCAATCATCACTACGGCAACAAAGCTGAACCGAATCGCCGAATGGACGGCTCCCCTCCTTCTCTAAACCACATACAGCATTATATAATGGCATGCTATTCCAGTTCATAATGATGACTGTAATAACAAATAATCTGTATACTGATTCGTGATTGGTTTAAATAGTAACACGTGGAAAGGGGTCTGTGAGAATTGGGAAGTTACTTCCTCCTGATGATATGGAAATATATAACTGAGAACTGCCTAATCTTGCGCTGGGGCTAAACAGTTAGCTCTAGCTAAGGTTTAACAAACTGCTCTTACCAATATTTTGTCATCCATATTTAACACAAGTTATATTTAGTAAATATTGGAGGTTAGCTAGCTAACTAGCTATAGAAAATGACTTTAAATAAATAACTGAATGTTCTACCGCAGCTGCTACGCCATTAATGATTCGTGGAGTATAAACATGTAACCGGCACCGAAAATAAAAGTGCTTGATTAACTGACCTGGTAAATGCAAAACTTGTGTAGAAATTTTTAGGTTAATCTTAAATTTAACATTTTTGAAAAACTTTTCCATGTTTTTAGTGATATTTTATTCGTTTAGAATTTTCATAATAGCTTTGAGTACATTTGTCACTATAAAAAAGTTTGGTCTTTTAAATGTGTTTGACAATTTAAATGACCGAATGTTCTATTTTTGGGTAAATATGGTACCTTTCGAAAACATTTCCAAAACATTACATTTCAAAATTATTTTGGTTGAATTGAACGGTTGATTCAATGGCGTTTTATAAGCTCTGCAATTGTTGATTAATTTTGAAAGTACCTATCAGGGCTACTATGTTTTAACCACCTAGCTATAGATAAATAGATAGATGTGCATATTTTACAAATATCGAGGGATATACCCTGTCTATTATTTTTCCTAGCTTGCAGTATTCTATTCACATGATACATAACTATTCATGTACTATTAATTCGGATAGATTATACAAGGTAAAGCAACAATTTCTTGAGACAGGGACGGCTAGTCAGAAGCCTATAATGTTAATGTTTTGTGGTGTGCATGTGTGAATTACGTAAATAACCATCCTTCCCAACAAAAATTTAGACGTACAATGTAAAAAACAGCACAGATAGAAAAACATGATATTTATATAAAATCGCTGATTTTTTTATTAATCTATTTTATTATGAAGGGTTTACCTTTGTAGCTATTTTATTTTATTTTTTAACTGATTCAAAACGCCGTAAAATGTCACCTAGAATTTTTTTTTTCATTGCCATCACACAAAAAAAACCACGTGCATCATTAATCTTAAGCATTAAATTTATATTTTCAGATCTTTTATCTTCTAGCATTCGAAACTAATATTTTATTGCATTTTATCGCGGTCTGTCTGTAACAGCGATATACGGAATATTTTTTCAAATGTTTATATAAATTTCTTATCCATTTATATCTTGGCAATCAAAGTGTGTATGATAAAATGAATTGGAACAATGGGGACCAGATTAGCTGCATGATTCTTATTAATTCTCTTTTTAATCTATTTTTTTGTATTTTTAGTGGCCACCTGCTTGAAAGTAGCAAAGATAAAAAGAAAATTATTATCTATACATTATTTTAACATTTTTCAATATTTTTAACAGCACTTAAAAATTAAGTCATGGGCACTAGGTTTTAAAATACATATTAATAACATCTTGAAATGATACCTGTTATGCTGATCTATTACCAGAAGCAAATCATTTCAATATGCTCAATGTGATTGCAAAGATATAAATAGATGAAAATGACATTCAACATAAAAGAGAAAATGTTCCCAGAACAGTGTTTTAGAGAGAGCTCTTACTGCCAAGCAATATAAATATAAAGCAATTTCACCGTGTGAAAAAAATTAAATCGTATCGGTCAAGCAAGGTTACGTATGTACTTTGCGTGATTGCGTGTGCTGTTGTAACGTATAAATTTCCCTCTGCAGTATTATAAAATATCCCTGTATGTCATTTAAAAAGCTATCAAAACAAGGTCCTAGATCACGAAAAGATCGCAGTAGATCGTCAAAGCATCAAAACTGGATTGTAGATAGCAAAACATCACAAGCTTGCCGTTTTAAAAATGCATTCAAGACGTTTTTAACGCTCCAAGCAATTAAGAACATGATTTAAAAAACAAAATATTTTTATTTTAAACACGTCATGATAAATCATTAATGTATCGTGAACGTCGCGATCATCACGATCCAACATGAACGTCGCGAACCATCGTGATAATCACAATGCTATCGCGAAATTATTTGCTATTGCGAAGATCATGACTTTCACGTTTGGCATAGGTGTAGATTATTATATGTTAAAGGTCTTGAAATAGCATGTAAAGTTAATTAAAATGTTATCAAGAATAAAAAACCACATGATGTTGAATGTATTTAAAGAGTTTGTTACTCACAAAGAGGATATGTGAAATTAAATTGCTATTTTATTGAGACATGAGATTGTTAAATGCTGAAAAACTGATATCAGCATTTTGTTGCTAAATTTTATGAAAGACCTATCATATTCATATGAAAGGAGAAAGAAAGTTGTTTTGAATGGTATGGTTTGCAATTTTTGCTGTTATGGAAATGATGATCTTAAAACATGGGTGCTTGACTAAAAAATGGGCTGATTCGGCAAGAATTCAATTTTCTGCATTGAATACATGAAAGGGCTTAATTATGCATTGTGTTTTAAAAGAATGTACCTGTAAAACAATTTTTCAACATAGATGTAGTGAACTTTTCATCTACTTTGTGTTTTTACTTATTTTTTTTTTAGATAATTGATAAAAACACTTTTAAAAATAACATAAACCTTACCATTAAGTTATATATAAAATGGAATTTTTATTTGGTAAAAAGAAAACTCCTGAACAGATGTTAAGACAGCATCAAAGAAGCTTGAATAAAGCAATCAGGTAAAAGCATATTGTTTCTATATATTTTTTATCTATTCCTGTGAGTATGCACATGTACAAAAAGTTAAGAACTTTACTTCATAGAAATTAGGAACTCTTAGTTTAAATGTAAGTTAAAATGTTCACAACTTTTATGAACTAGAGTTGAAAGATATTTTAAGTTTTTAAAAATACTACACTTATTTTCTAAGTGTTGGAAAATTTACTTTATAGCCTTTTGCTTGTTATTTTCCAGAATTTTAGCCTTGAAATATGCTCATATAGTCATTTTTTCCATTTCTTTCAGACAATAAAAACAACATTTTATTTGCTATTAGCTTTTGTCTATTTTGGTTGTAAAACTAAAATTATATTTATGCAAGGCTGTAATTTTGCACTTTAGCATATCAGCTTTTTTGATTAAGTGCAAATACACCTTTATGCCTAAAAAGGTAAAAATCTACAGCTGGATTATTTTAAAGAAAAATCAATCAGAAGTACAATTTAATTGTTATTGGACCCCACCCCCTGCAACATTTGTAATTCCGCATACATATTTCTAAACTATACATCAATTGGAACCAATAGAGAATTTCTAGTGGATAACAGAACCCATATAATGTAATATGAAAGTTAGAATTTCACAATAAAAACATTTTGTCCCATGAAAATAATTTTAAATAAGCGTTTTTGGTTTCTTTTATTTCATAGGGATTTAGATAGAGAACGGACAAAGATGGAGAATCAAGAAAAGAAAGTAATAGCAGATATAAAGAAAATGGCGAAAGAAGGACAGATGGTAATTATATACAGAACATTTATAATAAATCAATGCATTGTTTTACCTCCTACGAAATTTTGTTACAAATGAATTAATTTTGTCGTAAGACAATTGTAAATTGTGCATAACAACACTGTAAATTATACAGGGCAATAAAGTGTTTTACATTAGGCCTACTTGGGTAATTTTGTTAATTATTTGTTTGTTATAACCAACGTTTTGTAAAAGAATTGGGTTGGTCCGTCATCAAAATAATTTTTATGTCCAACTTACAAACAAACAAAAATATTTCCATCCATGATGAGGAAGATGTGTTGCATGCTTAAATTAATTTATTAAAATTACAAACAATTATATCTATTTATTAAAGTCAAATTTTTAGGATACTCTGTCAAGGTTGGTCTAGTTATGGCAAACAAAAAATATTTAAGGATGGCCTTAGCAGCAGCAAGACAAATATAATATAAACTATTCGTTAGCCCATGGAAAATCCACAGAAATTAGCTCGTCACAACAAAGTCAATAATCTATCGCATTTTTTGTTGCTTGAAGATTTCGAGATTAACACGATTCCTATTTGACTTACATACAAAATACAGCAATTATTATAGAAACAAATATCTAATCCCATGCAACTACTAATTAGAGGTTCAAATTTGATTTCTTTTTTT
Organism: Hydractinia echinata; assembly: GCA_030067915.1. Taxonomy (NCBI): domain Eukaryota; kingdom Metazoa; phylum Cnidaria; class Hydrozoa; order Anthoathecata; family Hydractiniidae; genus Hydractinia; species Hydractinia echinata. Next base: position 402,912 of record JASGCC010000227.1, on the reverse strand, counting down.
AGGATGCAGTCAAAATAATGGCGAAAGATCTTGTACGTACTAGGAGATACGTTAAAAAGTTTATATTAATGAAAGCAAACTTGCAAGCTGTCTCATTAAAAATACAGGTAAAACTTATTATACTTGCTGACTATTATCAGTACTTGCTATTATATTATTGTTTTATTACTGAAAATCAGCTTTAGAAATTATATTTGCCAACTTTATGAGAGTACAATCTTTACCAGCTTTATAAGAGTCATTGAAAAACAACAAGTTTTTCTTTATTAATGCTGTTACTCTGTTCTTTTGTGTGTGTGTAGGTGTTTGCTTGTAATAGAGAAAATGTTCAAAAATAGTGTAAGTTTGAATAAAGCGAAAATATCTAACATCATTAACATAACATAAGGTAACATCTTCTCGAATAGATTTTTCGTCTAAACCTTATTAATGACAAAATGACCATTTCGAAAGTTTTCACAAGATACACTATTCAAAAATCTATCTATTTTGAATCCATTCTGGAATTAAGACCAGATGTAAAAAAAGATGTAAGAAGAAATGATATATACCATGATATGTCTCTGTTAAACGCCTGTCTCCAATAAACTGTCCTTAAAAAGTAATAAAATTTAATTAAGGCCTGGCCTCTAATAAATGCACGTGTCTAATATAACCCCTTCTTCAGTCGAGAAGGGGTGTTTATAAGAGTTTTCCTCAAGAAACAATTTACATGGAAATAAAAGCAAGAGTTGATACTTGTTCAGTAGATAATTTAAATTTATGATGAAAATGAAAGCTAGTTCTCTCAAAAATTAATTCCTAAAGTGTAATTAGTTTCACTACTGTTAATTTAATGCTTTTATGTTTTACAACATTTAGACTCTCCGTTCAAATAATGCAATGGCTCAAGCTATGAAAGGATGTGCAAAGGTGATGTTTTTTTTATCATATTGTTCCTCTATCTGTATTATATAGTATCAACTCTATAGCGACTGACAATTTATTTGAATGTAACCTTCTGTACTTTAGCTTTTGGCAGTTGCAAAATTTTTTCTTAGAAATTTAAATGCTTTGTAAAACTCTATATAAAAAGCTTTTAAAAACACCATAAGTTATTTTGGGCCAGTCAGCCAAGCAGCTTTAAAATATGATTATAATAGTTCCTCTCGTACAAATGAATTTCTGATGTCGTTATGAATTTCTGATGTCGTTATATAATTGATTGTTAAGTCTAGCTAAAATCCTGTTAACAACCAACCAGAGTTTATTTTAATAAAAATCTCCTTCTTTTTAGACTATGGCATCAATGAACAAACAGTTAAAGCTACCACAAATACAAAAAATTATGATGGAATTTGAAAAGCAGGTATTTTTTATTAAGTATTTCGACGAAACGTATTTTTTATAATATTTTCTTGTAACTAACTCCCGGTAAGAAAGAATTTTCCAGAAAATCGAAACTGCTTTGCTGAGCTAAAACTTATGATTTAATTTCTTAAAGCTACAACCCTGAAAATAATATTTGGGAAATTGTCCGTTTTTCATTCCCTTCTCGAAATGGGCAAACATCATCCTTGGTAGGCTGCAAAAGTTTTAATTTGGCATGGGTGTAGGCCGAGTAACCAAGTCAAAAATGCGCTACTGCACTTTCCACAATGTGCGATTTATGAAGCAATTAAATCCACCACCTGAAAAGGTCCGAAATATGGTGGAATTTGGGGAATGCTGACGTCAGCAAAGATTAAAACGCTTTAAGATTTTGGACGTCCTAAATCGGCTGTGAACATTGACAAGTTCGCAGTACGTGTTACTTAGATAGAAGCGGCGTTCCTAATTGCTCGTGGTTGAGACCCTTGAAATTCCTTCCTTCTTTTCTAATATATTATGTCCAGGATTGTAGGTTTACATCAATGAAAATAAAATTATTCTTGTGTAAAAGTTTAAATCTTGCGAAAAGCAAATAGAAAACTCATTCTTAAGAACAAGGACTTATTTTAATAAGATAACATCTGTTTCACTATGTATTTTGGTGATGGGATATGCCGTAGAGGAAATTTTTAATGATGGGCATGCAATATAGGAAGAACATAACATGCGAATAAGGGGACTGTATACACGAAAAATTCCCCTTGCATGCAAATAACATGCGAATTAGCGCACATTAATCGCATTGGTGTGAACCTAGCTTTAATGTACATTTTTGGCACATAAAACAACATAATACGATGGAAAATTACTATAACTAAAAAAATCTGTTCATTGGACCAATATTGCGATGAGCATCACCTTTCAAACAAATAATCATGGTTGCTGTTTTTCAACGATATGAGATAAAAACTTTTTGGTTCCGAAAGTTAATTGGCTGCAAATACAGTTGACATCTCTATAAAGAAAAATCAAGGATTGAACCTCGAAATAGGTTCTTTTATTGTTAAATTATAAAATGGACAAAAACATAGACCATTCTTGGCCGTTTTTTTTAACTTTCGTGAATTGAAGGAAAACTTGTTCGCGTCTATAAACTTTCGCGAATCGGCGCTCTTCAAACATTCCGCGACATAAACTGTGAAAGTTTCTGTCCGCAAAACTGGGTACACCTCTATAACGGACACTTATTTGACGGTGAGCGCTATAGAAAGGTTTCACTATAAAACTAAATGTCTCGAATCTATATTTTGCAAAAAGACGCAGTAGCCCTATCCTTATTGTGAAAAAAAAAGAAATTCTCAAAACAAATTGGTCTAAAGTTTTGTTTAAAGTTCTCCTGATGAATTTTTTTGATGATTTTAAAATAACCGAGCTAAGCAAAAGCCTCAACCTACTGAGTCAGCCTCGTATTCAAAACATACCAAAATTTTATCTGTAGTCTGAGATCATGGATATGAAGGAGGAAATGATGAATGATGCTGTTGATGATGTGATTGGTGATGAAGAAGATGATGAAGAAAGGTTACCATCTTGATTTATTTTTGTACTTTTAATTTCTATCCTCTTTAATTCTCCAATCATTGAGGGAACAACTACACTTGCAATATGTGTAACGATATTTCGTTTCTGTTATTATTAGTGATGCTGTGGTGAATCAAGTTCTTGATGAGTTGGGTCTTGGTTTAACAGACCAGGTAAGAGTAATATAACATATAGTAGTTGAACTGTTTGATCCAACACCTGCAGTTAAGTAATTTTGACTTTGAGTAGTTTTTATTGTCAGTAAGTTTGGCCAGCCTATCCTTTTTTTCTTTTCTTTTTCACACCCGAATAAAGTTTTACACAAAAGATATATTATTAGTAAGAATTATGGGAGATGAAATTCATAAATCATAAAACTAACCCAAAAAGAATTAAGGCGATTCCAAATATCTCTGTTCACGGTCAGAAAATAGCTTGAGACCTTCAATCAACGTGTTTTGCGATTCAGATTAATTGTTTATATGATGTATTGTTTTTATTTTAGCTGTCGGAACTTCCATCAGCGGGTGGAAAATTGCCAGCAGGTCAGAAAGCAGGACAGCAGCCCGTCGCAGTAGGAGCGTCCGATGAAGATGCTGATTTGCAAGCCAGGTAGTTATAAAAATTTCATTACAAAGATTTATTTATTTCAGGTCGCCGATCTTTACTTTATGCAGAATAGCGTATAAAATTTATTCCTTTCTCTTTAAGCCACTCTCTAAGCCACGATAACTGATGCCTTTTCATTTGCATATCGGATTTTTTTCTTGTTTAGGCTTGATAATTTACGCCGAGAATAAAAGTTATACAGAATTAGATGGTTATTATTCAAAGAAAAATTATTTCCCACTGTTTGATGCGATCGAAGAGAACAGCTTACAGATACTTAAAAGACTGATTGCTGCAAGACTTCGATATCAATGAACTGTAGCGAATTGCAGTGTATTTTTTCTCCGAACAAATTTTCTTCCCAATTTTATTTGTTGGTTACATCCCAAAGACATGATTCTGTTAAAATTGTAACTTCATTTTTCTGTTGTATATATGATGTTCAAATTTAAATGCTTTTATAAACAACCATGCTTTATTATTTTTTGTTACTATTTTGGTTACATGTGTTTTTGTGATAGGGCAGTATTAGGAACCGATATTGAGGTGCTTGAGTTAAAACTTGATTGAACCTGATACACGCTGAAAACATCTCCAAAGCCTTGGTCCTTGCAAAAAATTGTACTACTACTTGATTCATTTTTCGCGAAGTCATATTATCGCGAGTTCCAAGAAAATGCATTTCGCGAAGATTAATTTTCGCGAAGTTCTTTTTTCGCGAATGAATCATTTTTAGGTTTTTGCCAAGAATTATTTTCAAGAAATTAGTATTTTTTGGCGATTTTAAGTATTTCAGGCCTTTTTATTAAGGTAAGCCTTAATTGAACTAGCTCGTATGGCTGTTATTTTTATCAAGCACAAAAAAGAAAAATTGGCGAGAGAAACTAGAGAAAAAACCCCGAAAAAATCCTTTTGTTTTTCCAAAGGTTTCACGAAGTTAATTCTAGCGAATAAGTCATTTTTAGCAATTTTGCGAAGATTTATTTTTGCGAATTGACCTTTTCGGGCATTTTTGCGCAGATTAATTTTGCGAATATTAATAAAATTTGCCAGATTCGCGAAAATTAATTAACTTAGAGGCTGTTCATATGGACGCGAGCTGGCCCGGTTGGAAAATTGACCTTTTCGGGCATTTTTGCGCAGATTAATTTTTGCGAATATTAATAAAATTTGCCAGATTCGCGAAAATTAATTAACTTAGAGGCTGTTCATATGGACGCGAGCTGGCCCGGTTGGCCGGGCTGCCTCAGTTAGGCGAGATCTCGCCATGCTTTAGAAAACCTTATAAAAAATGCATGTGTTCATATGAGGAGCGAGCCTTGCCGAGATCTCGGTTGTTTCTACCGAGATCTCGGGCAAGGTGGGATTCCATATGAACACACCAGCCCGGCTAACCGAGCTGACTCAATTCATTTTTGAGCATGATCAAAATTATTTTATTTGTAGAAAGCATTTTTTTGGTACAGGAATGCCAAAAAATATTTACCTTTTTTGTCAACTATTGGTGAAAATAATATTTATATTATATGCATGGGTACAATAAATATATAAAAACGCTCCAGAAGAAAAACATTATCATCAAATTTTATTGTTGTGTATTTATCGTTGTTTTGACAAATTAAGCATTATTTGTAGCTTTTTCATGGATTACATTTTTTAAAAGAGTCCCTGTAATTTAAATTTTCTTTAGAACGCGATATAAAATATATGAACAAACTTTCGTGACTATTTTCAGCCCGCCTAACCGGGCTAGCTCGCCTCATATGAACGTAACAAAATATCAGCCCGCCTAACCGAGCCAGCCCGGTTAGCCGGACTGGCTCGCCTCATATGAACAGCCCCTTAAGGTATAGGTATATGTCAGGGAAAAGTAATAAGACAATTTCTTAGTTTTTTGCTTTCGTCAATTTAAATTTTATAGAATACCAGGAGTATTCTATAAAATTTAAATTTCCTTTATTTCCATTTCTTTTGCTTTTCCATTCGTCGCGTTTTTTACTGAAGAATTTTGTTTTGGTAACTCGGATCGAAAGGATAAACATCCTCACAAGGACAAATGCTGTTTGTTGCCTCTGCCAAAACCGTCTCATCACAATTTCAGCTCGAAAATCATCATTGCTTTGTTCTACTCACCATATATATATTTAACAACTTTGTTGTGTAGTTGTATGAATCAGTATCAGTTTGTAGTTTTGCTACCCGTATTATATCCTAATTTTGACGAAAAAATAGAATTTTGCCGCTTCGGCAGGCAAAGACGTGATGAAATACAGTGAACTTTTTTTTTTTTATCTAAAACACCCTCTATCACGAAAAAATATGTCGGTACCTTCCAGACTTTATCTCCCAAGTAAAGTAGAATTTTCATCGCATTGTGCGCACGCGTTAAACTTGATATTGAAAACTGATTAAATATAAAGAATTGCATATTAAAATTTGTTTGTTAATCCGGAATGACATACTATGCATAATTACGGAAAAGGTAATATACTTATTAAGACCATGAATTTAATCACCTTGCGATTAATTACTGACCACATTCTTCAGGTACTACAAAGGCTTTGACATTTGCGCCTAATTATATCACTGTTTTGTTTTTAGCCAATCTACCATGTTCAAAAAAATTAGGTGCATTCCATTCTGCTAGCAAGGTAGATATTTTTATTTACGCTCGCCTTCAATAGCGAGACATTGGCCTATCGCGTTTGCGTAGGACAATAAACTGACCAATCGGCTTTTATTTAATTTTTTTACTTATCCACTTATGTCCATCAAAACAGTAAGTCGCAAAGTGAGCAGTCAATCTCTGTGGTTCTGGAAGAAAGCAAATGATTGATTATAGTGTCTTTTAACGAAGGAAAGAATTTATATATTAATTTATTTTATGGCGTTATTGCTTTCTAAGAATCCTCAGAAAATCGTAGAACGTTCAATATCCTTGCTACACTGGCAACAACACAGTATCAGCAACTGCATATGGACGAAACGTCTATCATAACCCAAGTTCAAAAGGAGGAATGTCAACAACTTAACTCGAATGGCAATCATGTTCCAGTGTTAAATGAAAAAGGTAAACAGCATGTGCAAGCGCTACTTTGTTTTTAACATTTAGCACTCTGTCACTGGGTTGTGCTAAATACTTTTACTTTTGTCAGCAGTGACGTTGTTTTACAGTGTCAGACTTGTAGAATTTTTATTCTACAAAATACTAAGTTTCAAGATACTTTTCTGTCCACAAAACAGTAACAAAATTAGGAATCAGCTAGCTGCGCTGGATCATAATGATTTTCAACAGTCCAGGATTGTTTTCTAAAGTATTTTCCAAACCAGAATCAAAAAACGAAAATTTCTATTTGTGTAGTTCATGTTTATATAATCTGAAATCCGGCATCATGTAATAGTACAATGTAGCCCTAGGATAACTTTTTGCACCCTTTTCAGTTGTCACTGCCTTTCTACAATATATGTTTTCTCAAACATAAGTCAAGTGGTTAGCAGTAACATTTGAGTATATGTAGCTATATATGAAGACAAAGATTCCATCAGCTAAACCATAGCTAGTCATCTGGGCCTATTTCATAAAAATTAAAAATGCAATAACTTAAGTATAAAAAAATATCTGACTTGAAAGTTGTTATGGATACCATTATAATGGAGATGGTATAGAAAATTATTTTGTATTACCTATACCTCCTGAGTTCCAGAATTTAGGCATTTTAAAAGCTATACGATCAGACTTTTTAAAAAAAGATTATATATATATATGAAATATTGTACCAAAAGTGACAAAATTGGTACAATTTGGCTGTGAACATGGTAGCCCTTGTAATTCAGCATTATAAGCATTGGGATTGGCAAATAATTGCTGATACCATTTTCACACTATTAAAACACTGTGGCACTTTTTTAACTCACTTCAGCAAAAATTTCCCAGCGTAATATTTTAGTTTAACAAAACATGTCAGTAAACTCGCTTCTTTCATCAGCAATTTACGCTTCCACGCATTTTATAGCAACATCTTTATATCTCTCTCACTTTACATAATGCCTTGTTCTCTATGTAGTCTTTTAATTTAAAACGATTTGAGAACAATTGTAAATTTTTAATTTTTTAAAGCTTACCTACCACTTTAAAAAAAAGTTTATCTTATCCTGTTGATAGTATGTTGAGAATTAGTAATTTATATAACATTTATTAAAAAAGCCTGTGAAAAGCCAGTGAACATGTTGCTGCAAAAATCATGTGAAACGAACTTTGGAGATACTTGCACTATAGGTTTTTGCAAAAAAAAATAGAAGTAGTGCTAATAAGCATTCTTCTTTTAGCCTTCCAACAGGTAAGAAACATAAGCTGCGTGGACAATCTACAGCCCCAGGATTTGTTGCCTGATGTCAAAGGCAAGAATCCCTGGGGACAAGGATAAGGTTATGCGTGGACTCATTAACAGAGTAGAGGCTCTTCCAAAACAAGTTTTAATAATGAGTCTTTGCGTTTGAGCCTAAGTCCTGTGCAAATTTTGGTGTGCGCTCTTCTTTCACGTTGTACCTAGGACTTCTCTATTATATTGGTTAGTGCAGGAATACATGGGATTCTATTGGTCTGCGCCCTATTTTCTGCTTGCCGTATGATCTACACCTTTGTTTTTGATGCAATCATTCATTTAGTAATACTTACATATTAACGACAGACAGTTTAATAGTCTGGCGATTAACACGAACTGCTTGTGCTCACTGCTTTTACTCTAATGTGCATATAAAGAAACAAAATTATTGAAAGAAGGACAACCGGATCAAACGAGAAAGCAAAATTCGTAATTGTGTTTTTAGGAAAGTTACTTTGAAACAGAAATGTAGTCTTTTATCTACACACATAACAAACATAATAGTAACGCTTGTAAGCATATTCAGGCTCAGATAGGGAATTTTTTTTAAACATATTGCTCAGCCTTGGTAAATCTTTCTGATGTGTTTTTTTTTTTTTTTTGATGTTATGGGTATTTTAACTATACAGTACACAGTCTTTTAAATCCTAATTAACATCACTACACCGTCTGAGCTTTGCCTTTTGTAATTATACCCTTAGTTTTGATTTACCTTTTCATTCCTTACACAGAGAAAACAACACATGAGAACTGTAAATTATGTTTAAATCACTCGTAAGAATGTTAACTGAAATTAACTTTTTGACAGCCACTTGGAAGAATATTTTTACCCCGTTGGTATGCTGAAAACTAAAATTAGTAATTTTGCGCAAAATAAAAAACGTACATTTAACAATTGTTTTAGTGTGCAAACACAAGATTCAGGTGCATGTGATAAAGAACGTAAGAAAGCTACTTCAAAGTTCAGTGTTTTGGTGTTTGAATTATCCTGTTCCATTATGTATGATATGTTAAGGTGTGAGTAAGGGAAAGAAGTGCTATGTATTAAAAATCGTGTAACTAAAATTGAATGGTGGTCAATGCATTGACTTAGTTATATTCCAAAAGCATATAAAATTATCTAGACAATGATCTAAATATTATTTGAAAAAAATAATTTTAGATCATAAAAAAAACGCCTTAAAAAATGACCCCCTTGTTTAGAAAATTTGCTCCATTTACAAAACTAAAAGATTTTCATACATTCTGTTTGCAATTTTGTATTCACTATACATATATCTCGGGAGCATTTTTGAATTATGCTTTGAATGTTTTTACTTTTAAAGATATTTCCCATCAAAGTTAAGTACTAAATTATTCCCTTCGTTTCATCACAAAAAGCATCATAATTCGAGTTAGGTTTACATTCACACCTTAAATCAAAAAAGCACCCGAGATGTATCATTCCTTTACAAAACAAAGTCACCCTCCTCCTCAAAGCTTTTATTGTTTTGTAAATGGAGATTAAAACGAATGGCATACTCTCTGAAAAAATTAACTCTGAAAAAGAGTTTTAAAGATTTTTTAAAAGTTCATTATTTTCTGTATAATTCATTCGTCGCCATAGTAACGAATGTATTTTTAACACTTTCTGTATGATGCGCACATGTCTACTTACTTCCACACTTTGATCATAACGAAACAACATGGGTAAGATAACAAATAAGAAGAAGAAAGTGCTATGAATGTAAAGTAGGTTTTTTGGAATAAAGACATTCTTTCAGATTGTTTTATATTTTTTTTCTTTTCTATCAAAAAGCTCGTATTCGATTCTATACGAATGGTTAAAAAAATTTTTTTTGAAAAAAATGAGATTTTTTCCCTTACTCACACCTTAAAGTCGCAATATGTGTATAACCTGTAGGTTATCTTCGCAGTTCTCCGTATAACGCAACACCAAATAAATCCAACGATTTTAACACAACGGTTTTACCAGCAAGATTGGTTCAACACAATTAAACCCCACCACTAATTGATTCTTATTAGTAATGCCTAGAATTATTAACAATCTCCCTCTATTTTCTTTTCTGCACGTTGTTCAGTTTATTCGGATATGGGAGGAATTTATAGCGACTCCTACTCGCTTAGTATAGTGGTCCTGGGGAGAAATTGGCTTTTCACCAATGCCCTCTACTATACAAGTCTTGATCAAACAGTTACCGAAGACTATTCTTTCTTGGGTCCTTAGTTGTGTGATGCCAAGTGCTATTTGGTATTTCAGCAATGAATTCTGAAAAATAAAACTCAAAAAAATTTAACTTCCTTTTAATTGATGCTCTGTCTGAGAGAAGCCATGTCAACTCTTAATCGCTTGTCTTCTAAAGCTTTTGTTGAATGTGCAGCTTCATACAAAGATTTGTTATCTGTGTAGCACAAGATACTTTCTAGATCTGTCCTCAAAATTTCCATTATTACATTTTTCACCCATATACATGCATCAATACCATTAACAAGTGCTAATGTTTCAATTGCAAGTGTGCTACGCACAACTCTCTTAATCTTTTTGACTGCCATGTGATAGGTGTCATGATGTTCTCAACACCTTTAAGAAAAACAAAAATTCCACTTCGAGAGCTTCCATCATGTAGATTTCCAAATGAGGCGTCAGCGTACAAGATTAATTGTAATGGAGGTTTCAACTTCCAAAATTTTAGGCAAATATCAGGATCCAATTTCAACTTCATCAACATTTGCACGGTTTAACTTTGTGCTCAACTGACAAACATCAAAAGAAATATCTGGCCTTGATTGAGATGATACCCAATTTAATTGACCACAAATACATCAAAACTTAGATTGCTCTTCATGTGAGAGTTGTCGATGTCTGTCTTTGGTGCTTAGAATCTCAACCTGTTCCATGCTTGCCACATATTTGCTTTGGTCATACTCAATAGAACTATTGAATTGTTGTATGTTGATAAATCAAGACTTTTTATATTTTGAAGAAAAATCTAAACCAAAAAGTATACTTTTTCGGCAGGAAAGAAAAAGTTTGTCTTACATAAGAACAAGATTTTTGTGTAAAAAAAAACAATTTTTCATCAATGCTTTACTTGCATACAGAAATTACAAAAATTAGATTACTTTCTGTATCTTCTCTCGATTGATGACATGAAATAAAAAGATTTAAAAGGTTAAAAGTTAAAACTAAAAGAGTTGCAACAACCACAATGCTTCATTGTATTAAGCATTCAGAAGATTATTTGTTGCTTTCATTACCAAAAAAAATCTCTTTTTTCCTCAGAAAGCAAGCAAGTGTTTTTAAAAAACATGATTTTCTTATTTATTTTATGTGTGCATTGGGTGTGTTTAAAAGAGGAAAATAGCTTGTGATCCCATTTTCATGTAATTAGCTGGAGCTGGATGTAATTAGCTGGAGTACCTAAAATAAAGTAAAGTCTTGGTAAGATTTATGCAGATAGATATAAATTGTTGTTCTGCTACCTCTCATCTTAGTATTGATTATGTAATTTTGTAAATTGGTTGTTATAAACAGCTATAGGTATATTAGATGTACATTTAAACTTGAAGGAATTCAATTTTATGGATTGCAATTTAATATTATTGAGTGATGAAAGAAAAATTAGAATATTGTGCTATCAGCAAACTATACCCCTTGTTTTAAGATGGCAAATGTGAAAATAAGTATTATTTCTTGACAGATACAATTCTGGTTATGCTACTACTACTGGTCTCCATTTACAGAGGGATGTATTTGATCCGAAATGGCAATTTTTAAATGACACAAAGCTTTCTCATTTTTTTTTTCATATAGTAATGCAAAGTTTTCTTCTTCTGGACTAGTTTTAGTGGTAGGTTAAGAAGAGAAAATGATGAGCGTTTAAGGAAGTGTGTAATTGAAGTGAAAAAGTATAATTCTAATTAGAAAAATCATTTAATTGTGTGCTAGCTACTTCAGCTGGCTAAGAAGTAGTATCACTCTCAACTACCCCCAATTTCACAATGTAGTTATACCAAGCAAAATATCTGCTATTTTATATTTACAAAATGGAGAAAAATTATTAACTCCAGGTAATATAAAAAGAGAAGTAAACTAAGCCACTTACTCACCAACTACTTGTACTGTCCCACTAGGTTTAGAGCTTCAGAATAGTGTTCATTCTTTTTAAATATTCATTAAAAAATTCGGTTTACAGCAAAATTAATAAGAAACTTTTATAATTAACAAAAATATATCAAAAAAATTTTTGATTATGGTAACCATTCATTGGGACTATAGTTTGACATTTAAAAATAATTTCAAAATAAAAGTTCTTCCATCTTCATTCTTGGATTTAGGGACAAGTCTATAACCATACCTTCTTATACCGATTAAATGGTTTAAAATATCAAAGGTGATTGTTGGATGGTTTTTCTTGACTCCATGCAAATATCTGAATAAGTTTTTTCTTTTAGTTTGTTTTTAGTTGCTTTTCATATTCCATGGTTCATATTTCATGGTTTGTAATTTTGCATGCTGTAAGCAAGTTAGATTTTGAGGTACTGAAATATTCCTTGATATATATTTGGGAAAGTAAAGAGCAATTGGTTCAATCGTGGAGTTGTAGATGGTCTGAGCTGTAGATGTATTGAGGTTATTTTGAAGTATTTTGAGAAGTTGGTTGACTTTCTCTCATACTTTAGAGGTTTATTCTGACGTTGTAAGCTATTAGTCAAAAGGTACACCAAGATACTCGTATTTGACTTCATATTTGATACAAACCATTAATTTCCATGTTATAACAGGGTTGAATTTTGCAGTATAATGCAGTGCTAATAACAAACAAACGAAAAGTGTATTTTAATTATTTTACCACTTTTTCTTGCCAAGGTTAAATATTGCATTACAACTTCAAGTACTTTTTAGAGTTATGATTTCTCAACAATATACACCTTTTATTATACATACCTAATACTTAATTTTTAGTAAAACCAGGAACTTTTTAACACTCCTCACAATTTACTAGCATAAATTCTAGTTTTAGTAAATAATTAGAGCTTGATTTTACACACTTAGACTTTCCTATAAAAAAAACAAGGAAAAAATTAGAAAACTACTATAAATTTTATTCTAACATTGTCATTTCTGATTAGGTAAAGAGCTTAATTCTTTATCTTCTTGTGCAGTTAGAACACTTGTTTCACTTTTTTATTGTCTGTATTAATAGCTACATGTTATAGTAACGGAGTAACTGTAGAGACGCTCCATATTTGGATTTTTTTTAAGATTTTTTTTATGTAGAATTTTGCATTTGATCTCTAGCTAAGTAATTTTATGTAATTTTAGAAATCTATTTTGAAATTCATGTTGTCAGGTTGTATTTTGGTCCAAAAAATATATTTACATACAAAAGTCAATGAGATAAACTCCCAAGTAATACTTTGTAAAGAAGCCTGATGTAACAAAACACTTTCTGGTCAAACAGTTTGAAATAAAATAACATATCAAATTTCACTCACATGAAATTTGTTGATGATATTGTTTAATGATTGAATCATGTGGCAGCCAAAAACAAAAACAAATTACCCAGTCTACTAAAAGATTGTAAGAATATTTATGTTTTTTATATGTGCAAACTATAGTCTTTAAGCATGTCATGGTTGACATAAAGCATTATTTACTTTAATTTTAGAAAGATTAAAACGTCAGTGTGTAGAATTTTGTAGTTAGAATCTGTTGTTGTTTTTGCAAAAAAAATAATTCTATTATGTTAAACTTACTGTTTTTAATGTTAAGCTTAGGTCAGGTGTTTGGATGTCAGCTTTGTTTCCGAACCAATAACACCAAGTTTCCTAATTCCAATCTCATTCATTGATTGCTGAGCTGAAAACATAAGTTAATTTCTTATCAATGAAATGAAAGAGCTTAAAGTGTTGCCCAAGAATATCTATATTTTTTGAAAAATCCTGATCATTTCTTAAGATTTTGGACTTAGAAGTTTAACTGATTACGCATGATATCATGAACTAGGCCTAATGGGGTGGGTCTAAGTGGAGTGGGTCTAAGCTGCGTTTAACAGTTTTACCAAGGCATATGGATGATGTCATAATTTCGTATATTTACCAAAACTTCTATCTCGACAACCAACGAAAGTTGTCAATAAAGGTTACCAGACAACTTTCAAGCTATTTCTGTGAAGCAGTCAGGCACTTCCCAAATAATAGTAATATAGGCTGAACTACAAAATATTTTTGTTTTTTTTCACTCAGTGAGGAAAGCATTGGTTCTTTGCGATTTTTAAGGTTCTCAGAATATTCTATTTGAATTATTAACATGTGATGTATTGTGGTGTTGAAAAAACTGGTACATATAAATAAACAACAGGAAATAAGCAGGAAAAACACACACACAAAAATATTTACTTAACAAGTGCCTGCATCTTTTATAAATATTGATATTACTAGTCCATGACCATGGGGAAATCCACGGGTTTACCCATCCAAATTTTTACCACATGGCATGTGTTTTGCTACTTGTTACAGACAGATGTATACGGGTATTATAATATAGATGTTTTTCTAGAATAGCAAGATTTCATTACAAATTTGTTAGAAATATTTTGTGATCCGATATCTTTTATTTATATTCAGTTTTGCAGATTGGAAGTCGTTTTGATTATGCATTTTGTCAGTTTTTTAACCTCAATAATATCACTTCTATAAATGAGCATGTTAATGACCTTACTTTCAATTAAATTCCCTTTTGTTCCTGCATTTACTTTAATCATGCAAATTTATTGTAACTAAACAAAAATTCTTAAACTGTAATTAATAGCTTTAATTTGTTATCATAATTAGGAACTTCATTGTGCTCTAGGTGATCGATCAATTTTTGTTTCAAATTTTGCAATTAGTATTCCTTTTGATTGTTGTGAAAGACAAAGAAAATGTGGTTGTTAGGATATTAGTTTGACTTCAAAAAAGTTATAATATGCGTGATGAACTAGAAAAGAGATAGGTTGTGTGTACATTATGCATGAATGCTTCCACAGAACTGTAAATAAACTTTGCAAAAGTATGCAAAACATTTTGCTAATTAATCTCACTTCATTAAAAGTATAATTCATCTGTTGTTTTTAAATGTTATATTATTTTATTTCCCTTAGATAACGAGCCTGCTCACAAAAAACAACGTAATCGTGGATTTCTGTCTAGTATATTTTGTTGTTTTGGTGGGAAAAGCTCATCGAAGTCGCTACATCATAAAAACGGTGAAGGTACACAGACCAATATAAACACTACGGCTGCTGTACTCCCCGCACCTAATAATAACCAAAACACACTAGTAAAAGGCTACGAAGAAGATGAAAAAGAAGAAGAAGAAATTGACTCTGTGGTAAGTTTTGCATGTTACATCCAAGGTTTATCAGCATTTACATTTTATTCTTTAAAAGATAACCATAGCAGTTTGTGTTTTATGGCATTTAATGTTTCTGTCACAAAATTTCAGATAAAAAACCTGTTTTGCAAACTTAAAAAAATAATTAGAATAATTTTATTGACGTTTTAAACTGTGCCTCATTAAGTCTTGAATTTTTCATTGGAACAAGTTATAGACATACTTCAAAATGCTATTCTCCATGAATTATTATGTACAAATGATAAAAATTCATCTTAAAAGTTTATTGGTTCATTTTATTTCTTTCGTAAACAGAGGTTGTTGTTTTTAGAAACAATTTCAAATATAAACATAATCAGTACTCTTAAACATGAATCAAAACAATCACTTCAAGTTATACTAGTTTCTGTTTCATTCATTGAAAATTGTAATCTAGATTTGCCCCTACAATATGAATGCCTCATATCTCTTTAAGTTTGCGTAAAAACAGCACAAAACTGCTTTTATTTACCTTTGATTGCAAAATACTTCCATGGTAATTTAATGTGTGGTCCTTTACATGAGCCAATATTGACAAACATGTGCAAAATTTCAGAATACCACATTTAATAACTTTTTCGGGATTTTAATTTAATTTAAATAAACTATATATCTATATAATTAATCTATTTAAAATAACATACAAAATGCTATATTAGGAAGTCTTTTTGTGTTTGTAATTAAATTTGTTTAATATATTGCTCTCCTGATAAGAAGGCTAAGTTTACTGTTTGTCCAACTTAGTTGAAATGTTTATATTAGTTTGACTTGTCTTGTATAAAAGATTTATGTCACTGTTTAATCAACTCACACAAAGTGTGATTAGTTGTTTGACATATCAAGACATATTTTTTTACTCTGTAAGAAAAGACACCAACAAAACAAAACTGTTAAACTTGTAACGACATTTCATGACATTTCAACAATACGTTGAAAACAGTAATTTATTGTAGTTTTAAAAAGTTGACGGGAATTAAAATGGACGGTATTGTGGGTAATATATTTTCTTTGCGACGATTTCGAGAAAGTACGAGACAGTGGCGCCACAACCAAGTAAGAATTGCTTGGCATCGTAAACAAACGCTGAAGGTAATAATGTAAGTATTCTATAAGAAGGTGGAGTGGAGAGGCTGGCTTTTACAAACTTCTTTATAAAAATACTAAACTAATTTAGGTGTTCTTTCATAGTGGCAAATGACACTAACAAATTAAAATATTTGTTTCAGAACCAAGAATATATTTAATGGCAAAGGACACTAACAAATGAAAACATTGTTTAAACGTAGTTTAAAACATTATTAAAAAATGCATCAAAATGCATCATAAACATTTTGTTTTGGTAATTTAAAGTAGTTTTAAAGTCACTACTAACATGTGAAATTTTTGCACTGCTTTTCCATATGTAAATATGTTGAACATCAGACCGTTTTTTATATGTTTTTTCATGATATCATATATATTTTAAACTTATCACAATGAATGCAATTATTTTATGTGTAATCAATGAGCTCAGATTCTCCTGGGGTTTTTTTGTTTGTTTTTCGCAAATTTTGGTGAAAAAAAACGTGGTAAAGGGAAGCTTTGCATTTGTCAAACAAAAAAAATTATTCAAAATTATTTGTCACCTATGGAAACTTTTGTTACTTTGTCCTACATTTGTAAAGTAATATGCAAAGGAATTCATATAGTCACTAAACAAAGTTAGTGGGGTTTTAAGGGAGTCCTGAAACAATATCTTTTAAGGGAATTGCACAGGTATTGTCACCCAATATTAAGGCTGGTAAGCGGTCTCTAACTTTTTCCTGATCGAAATTAGCTAACTTTTCCCCAAACAAGATTTGAAGAAGAAAAAGTTTTTGTAGGAATTATCCAGGAATCATTTTTTCTTCTCGTTTTAGGCGTCCCAACAAGAATCATTTTATTTGCTTCCAGCGCTCTGTCATCAAGACTTAAATAAAAAATGCGTGGTTATTGACCTAGACGAAACTCTTGTTCATAGTTCTTTCAAGGTATGTCTTTTAGTCTTGAGAATCACAACTACATGTGTTGTGATCTTGTAATCAAATTCTCTTTGTTTTACAAGAAACCTATTTATAATAAACCGAGTACTAAGAACTCTAAAATGTTAAGTTTTTATAATTTACTCCAAAAATGTTTAAAAAAATCTGTAAAGCTTGCGATGGTAAGGCAGTGCATAACTGCCTTAACGTCGCACGTTTTCCTACACCATTTTGAAGAAGCGTTCACTTCTCTGTAAATTGCAGTCATCGCACGTTTTCCTACACCATTTTGAAGAAGTGTTCAGTTCTCTGTAAATTGCAGTCGTCGCACGTTTTCCTACACCATTTTGAAGAAGCGTTCACTTCTCTGTAAATTGCAGTCGTCGCACGTTTTCCTACACCATTTTGAAGAAGTGTTCAGTTCTCTGTAAATTGCAGTCGTCGCACGTTTTCCTACACCATTTTGAAGAAGCGTTCACTTCTCTGTAAATTGCAGTCGTCGCACGTTTTCCTACACCATTTTGAAGAAGCGTTCACTTCTCTGTAAATTGCAGTCGTCGCACGTTTTCCTACACCATTTTGAAGAAGCGTTCACTTCTCTGTAAATTGCAGTCGTCGCACGTTTTCCTACACCATTTTGAAGAAGTGTTCAGTTCTCTGTAAATTGCAGTCGTCGCACGTTTTCCTACACCATTTTGAAGAAGCGTTCACTTCTCTGAAAATTGCAGTCGTCGCACGTTTTCCTACACCATTTTGAAGAAGCGTTCACTTCTCTGTAAATTGCAGTCGTCGCACGTTTTCCTACACCATTTTGAAGAAGCGTTCACTTCTCTGTAAATTGCAGTTGCTTGTTACTTGTTTGTTGCATATACGCAAAAATTGGAACTAAAAAGATAGCACAGGATCAATATTTAATATTTTAAAAATTACAGTAACCACATCAGAATCTTTTGATACTAAAATCATGAAATAATTAAGGAACTTGGCTACTATGCTCTTTGTCTGGTTTCTTATAAAAATGCGTATTGTTGAAAAGAAAATATATAGATTAAAATATGACAGCATACAGATGACCATATATGACAATTGTTTTTCAGCCTGTTGATAATGCTGATTTTATTGTGCCTGTCGAAATTGATGGTACTGTACATCAGGTAATATTTTAAATTTAACTTTTTGCATCAGCAAAGTTTTATCTGCAAACTCAGGGCCGCTGTCGTCATTACGTAATGAGTATAAATAACAAATGATAGATTATATATAAATGCAATTAAATAATTAGGTAACTGGCCAAGCTTGATCACAAACGTGGTCATTACAGACAAAACTAATTAAAAAAGTATGAAGACAACCTCAAGGTTTAGAATTTTTTCTGTATTATAAAACTTCTGAGAATGCAATTCTTGGCGGCAATAGTGAAAGTCTTCAAATCAAACTCCATGAAGTGATCCTCGTCGACAGTGTTGTGTTTCCTAGTGTCTATTGGTTATTTCCAAAGCACCTGTGTGCTCCTATACATTCCAGCATTACATGAAAACCTATAAACGACAATATTAGTTACTGTCACTTTTATGAAGTTAGGTTAGCTTAAGCACAGGTGTATATAGTTCATTAGTTTGAACATATAAAATGTCTTAAGCAGAAGTCAGCATTTTACTCAATGCCTGAACGTAGATTGCTGTCGACAATAGAACGAACGCAAGCAATCAGGAATTAACTTGAATGTAACATTAGGAGGTATAATTCTAGAACTGGTTGTGCGCTGGTCAATAATCATTTACCATAACATTTATATTTTCACATTTTCGTATTTGCAATAACTTGTGTTTTGTTATGTTTAGGTTTACGTATTAAAGCGGCCATATGTTGATATGTTTTTGAAAAGAATGGGAGAGATATTCGAATGTGTGTTATTTACTGCTAGCTTAGCAAAGGTAGGTTGAAAATGGTAGTAAACATCATTATTTGATTTTCAGTGTTTCTGATTTTTTCATCTACAAAAGACACAACTGTACTGTATTTTAAAAATTACCATTTTTTTTATAATTTTCCTGGCCAAAACTTATAGTTTTGATTCAACAATTACACTGTGCACAATTTTAAGATTTTAAAAAGCTAATTCTCAACCCAATGTTCAATATACTTTCCCCTACTAAGCTAAACACCCACCATAGGTACTTGTATCACAAGAGTTATAGATGAAAATTTCCACTTTATATCACATGTTTTCATGTGTAGAATGAGTTTCACCCACTTTTAAAGTTCTTTATATTTACAGTATATTACGTGTGTGTCTTCGAATTCAAACTTTGCAACATTTATTTTTACTACAAGTATGGTATGTTATCTTTTTAGTATGCAGATCCAGTTGCTGACTTATTAGACAAGACAACGTGTTTCCGCTCGAGACTGTTTAGGGAATCTTGCGTGTTTTACAAAGGGAATTATGTCAAAGTAAGCTTCGTTTCACATTGAAAAGGAACTACTTTGTTCATCACTAACATACTGCGTGGCAGTGAGCGGGATACGATCCGCGAATCCCAGAACTAGGAGCCGCAGACGAACCCACTACACTACGTGCAGCAATATGTTAGTGATGCACGCAGATCATTTAAGCTTCGTTTTTTTCCTGTGCTCAGAACTGTTGACATACGAATTTATACCTCTGATACTTCATATAACGCATACTTTGACAATCTAATGACTTCTCCTATTTCAGTTTGGGGTATTCTGATTTCTTTTCTTAAAAAAAACTTTCTAAGTAATTCTGCTTTTACCAAAACCTATGAATCTCTGACAAAATATTAAAAGATGCTCCAACCATCTATTTATTTTTATAGTGTATTGATCCAGATTTTTTTAGGATTTACCTTTCATTTCCTTGTGTAAATCGATTTTTTTAGGATTTAAGCAAGCTGGGGCGAGATCTTCATAATGTTGTTATTATTGACAATTCGCCTGCTTCTTATATATTTCATCCTGAAAATGCTGTAAGTAATTTATCTTGACTCGTATATTGTTTTTTAGTATATAAATGTGCCGATGAAATGTCGGCTTGACCAGAGAACTGACTTAGGCAAACTTCCCATTATTGTTATTTTTTGGAAATTCGTTAATTTTCTAAATTCAAAAAGTTTTTAGTATATATGAATAACAGTTTTTGTTGTGGCCATCCATTTCTAAATTGCGCATGCGCAGTATCATTCACTAAGTTACTCTTCAGTGTGTTTTCATGATTTTTTACACCCACCTTTTGTCTGCCTCGACCGAAGCGAGTTTTACATCGGGGGTATCCTGTAACTGAACTGAAATGTTTTCAATTCACTTCGGTCAAAAAACACTAACACTTTTAGGTAAACACAGTTAGTTACAAAGCCAGATAAAGTATATTTTTATTTTTTATAGGTTCCGGTTACGTCGTGGTTTGACGACAAAGATGACACTGAACTCATGGACTTAATTCCATTTCTTGAATCCATCAGTTCCGCAGATAACTGTATCACTGCGTTGCAAAACAACTACAGTAGATACAAAGCGGGCCTCAGATTAAGTGGAGTAAACGGGGGAGAAGGTTAGTGTGTTATATTCAACGTGTGGTTCATTCACGTGGCTATTAGAAACGGTCCTTATTAGTAGAAAAATGGATAAATTTTGAAAAGAGATCGCTCCAGGTTTCGAGGATATTTTTACATGAAAAAAAGAGTTGGAAATGACTTTATTTTTATTCAATATTTTTGCAACCATATTTTTTTATTCCTCTCTTGTAATAGAATTTGATATTTTTCTAAATTATTTACTATAAAATAAGGATTTTGTTTTTGAAAGGGTTGACAGCAGTCTTTTCTTAATTGGTGCTGAAGAAACACGCACGCAGGTTTCTCACCCATCCCTTGTTATCTATCGTCTTAAGAATTCCTAGCTCGAACTTGATTTGACTGAGAAAGAAAACTTTTCTCTTTTTCGGAAATACTTCGATCCCCTGAAATTTTTATGACATAATTTGCATCGGCCAATAAACAGGCATGATTTAAATTATGTAAATTTATTTTATTGTATCGATAATTATGTAACGTGAAATATTTTAATCCAGGCAGGCGCTGCGCTACCAGTCAGTTTATGCGCTACCAGTCAGTTTATGCAGCTTTTTTATCTAAGTGGAAAGATTGAAAACCTTCCATGCTTAAAAATATGTTCGTTAGAACTCTTTAGTGAAGTAAAGATGAACAATAAATGTAACTCCTTGTTTATTTTTGACGTACAACAGATTTCTTTTCCGCTGCATCAACTGAAGGTTACTTTTCAAATGATATTAACCTTTTTTAAAATACGATGGAGATCTCGTTGTAATTTGGCGTATCTCCACCGGTGTGTTTAAGTGACTTTTTTAACGCAATACAGTTGTTATCGTAATTAGTATGTCAAATTTTTCGCACTGTTTTTTTTGTATGCGAAGAAGCGCAGAATTATTTTTCTAAAAAAAATACTATGTATATTTCTATATCCTTATTATAATTTATGTACATATTCAAAGTTCTCCTGGTTTTCTTTTTTGTGTCAATTTTAATTTGAATGCAATTTTTCTTAATTTCCTTAAATTTTTTTTACTTTCGGTTTAATTACAAATAGTTTAATAATTTTAAAATTTATACTTATTTTTCTGTACGATAACCAGCATATATTTTTTGGAATTTTTTGCCGTCGCCAGTTTAATAATTAGCGAATATATATATAGATTATACAAAATGTCTGAAACAATTATATGTTTCATTGTTGGCGTCGAACAAACTCCTGATGTAGAAATGTGAGCATCACTACGAACCGCTCTCAAATTGATTTTTATCTACCACTGAGCTGATGTTGGACATGATGTACCGCCTCTTTTTTGAATTCGATATAGCTTTTCTCATGTTGAGGTTCGAACTCCTAACGACTTCTTCGCTTCTTTTTTGTGGTTCAGAACCGTCCTTCATGTTAATCCGCCCCTTAAATTATATCGCCTTTCACATTATTCGATACCGTATAAATGTCGAACTTGTAACTGCATTTAGGAGCATGCGTATGTGCCATTTTATCTGACTTGTTTTGTATATTGTCAAAACATTTTACTACAGTGTCAATGTAATGAAATATGTACGGTTACTATCTCCGTTTTCATTTCCTATTTTTTACTATTTCATTTATTTTATATTTGTTGGAGGTAAATACAGTGTTTTCGATGATAGGGTGTGCAACGCGCCTGGAAAACCGGAAGTTCTCAGTGGATGAAAAAGAAAAAACTGGAAAACGAGAAAAAATGAGATTTTCGGGCGACTTAAAAAAATATTAACTTAATTTTATCGAGTGGATTATTTTGTCGGACACAATAAATCCATTTTTACTTGGAGAGATACTTTCAATTCTTATTACTACTACGTAACTCGTTTCTAAAGGAATAAATTCTTTTTTACTTTCGTGATCAATTGTAGAATTAGGTTTATAATTGACCGAGGGAAATATTGACAATTTCTTGTTAGGAGGAAGCGTTTGTTTTTTTCAAATAAACCTGAGAATCTCTTTTAAGAAATTGGTTGCGAAACTCTGTGATGTCATGAATTTTTATGGTCGTATGAACCATGACTAAACCTTCGTATATTTAGATGTTATGACCACTCCAGCCTATCAATAATTGGATTTCGAATATTTTTTCAATCGCCGTTGTTTCCGTAAATTCAGCTTGGTAAAACTTTGCCTCCAGTCGAGTCAAATAAAAACTAGAAAAATTTTACAACATTCATTTTCTTGTCTAAATATAAAATTTAAAAATTACAATTTTTACTTCGCTCAGAAATCATAGTTATAGGTGCTTTCTTTGATTCAAGATGAGAACTCCTCGAAATCTTCGATATCAATATTTCGCTTTTCTTTCAGCGATTTTAGTTCGTCCAACACTTGACGTTTTCGGCATGGCGATTCTAAGCGTTTGCAAATACCACAAGCCGATCTGAGACGATTCTATAAAAAAAAACATTTTTTAATAACAAAATGAAATCACATACACACTTTATTGCATGCTAAATATTTTTCTTCAAACCTAATCGTAAGCCCTTTAAATAAATAGCCGGAATTCGTCCGTCGCTGTTTTTAGCTACCATTTTGACTTACAAACAGACAGGCAGGCGTACAGCAGCCATATACAGACTAGTCGGTAGCCCGTGGATTAATTCACAAGTTCGCGAAATTTTGTATTTCGTGTTTCCGTAGCACGACGTTTTTCTTCCGGAAAATCCCAAACGAATTCGCCCGTTGCAACAAAGTGGATAAAAATATATCGCGTTAGCTATTTTATGTTTTCACAGCACGACTTTTTTCTACCGCACGAACAGAGTCGGTAGCGTGTATAAATCCACAGGTTCGCATGTCCTTTAAATTCAGCAACAAAGTGGATAAAGATTTATCGCATTTACTATTTCGTGTTTCCGTAGCACGAATTTCTTTGCATCGATAGAAAACGGGTATTATTAATATAGAGAGAGATAACAATATCATAACCCTCTTAAACTAATAGGGCGTATTGCTGAAAGTATACCAATATTGAGTCAGAATATATTTACACCTGTCTCTCCAGCGCAAATCATGCCGTACTGAAAAAACGTTGACAAACATAGCGTATAAACGTGTGTCACTGAAAACAGGAGTTTGTCAAAAACCTAAATTGTTGCTGAAAATTTAAGTGACAGTTCGTTTGAATTAGTTGGTCAGTCTGATAGTATCATGCTATATGAATAATCGATACACATAAACAATAACCATCTCGGCTTTATAATTTTGCAAGATTTTTTCTATTTGTCGATTTTTTCACTAGATTATTTCGAAGAGAAAGATTACTGCTTTTCTTTAGTGTTGACGCCGCGCGAAACAGAGTTTGCGAAGCTTTTATCTTTCTTTTAATATAAAATTTGACTTGAAACTTACATTTACATGGACAAAGTAGTTGACATCTTACCTCAGATCTTTTTCCTCTGTAATCCCCTTTCTCCCACATATTGTTGCCCCCAGCAACAATCGCATTCACAGTCACCATGTAGCTGACACATAGAACAACACAAAACAATAACACTGAACTATTCATGATGGCGGAAGCAAAAGAAAATTTCTTTTCAAATGAGCTTGTTGTTCTTTTTCGAGTTCTTCTTTTAAAATGCCTGTATGTACGAATTTACTTCAAATTTATAGCCGCCGCGCTCAGGAAGAAAAGAAAAAAAAACGATTGAAAATAGAAATTAATTGTCATTTGTTTATCTAGTAAAAAGGATGTTAGCAATAATGAGGTGAAACAGCAGTTCATAATTATGCTAATTTCCACTGCTCAAAACAACTTAAATGAACGAGTAATATACCAAATAAATATTGGTAATTTTTCTTTCATTTAAACCTAAAATATTGAAGGTAGTGGCGTGTTCTTAATTTGTATTTATTTATCATATTTCATTTTTCATTCAATGGAGTTTTGTCTTGTCGTTTTGTTGTAAATACTTAGTAATCGGTTTGTGAGTGGTACATATTGCTTTATTAAACAATCTTGGCTTCTTTTTTCAAAGACAGCTGCTGGTACCATATTCTAAAACTTCTTCTTTTTTCAAGTCATATTGAATGAATCACTTTTCTCATCCACTTCTTTGCAACGCGTCTAAACGTCTATATATTCTAAACGTTTTATCGAGAAATTTTTTGAACCAACTAAGATGTTTTCTAGCACTAGACCCATGGGAATTTACGCGTCGTGGTAATTTTCGGAAATACACCCGTTGCAACTCACAGGTACCACCCTTGTCCCACAGACAGAGACAACCAGCATTATAATTAACTAGTCGACGGCCCGTGGAAAAATCAACGGGTTCGCCCGTCCTTTTTTTACCGCATTATTATGTGTGTCTCGCTACTTACGGTACCATGTTGCACAGAGACATTATAGAGATAAAATAACGCTGCAGTGCAGCTATTTTGAACAGAAGTTCTTGTCGTTGGTCTGTGGAAAATCCACATATTGTCGTACACGGGAATCTCTATTTCGTGCATTTCTAGCATAAGGTACAGGTGTTATAGAGACTACAACTTTAAGAAAAGTGTAAATGACATAAAAAACTTGCCACATCACACGTCGTGATGGTTAGAAATAACTCGAAGTTCTCCAAATTTACTAAAATAGATATTTCGCATGAAATTTAGCTTCAACATTTTACTCCAGAAACAGAATGAGGACATCATGACCGCGAATTATCTGTTCTGATATACGGTCAGAATTGGATTTAAATTTGTTTTGTTTTTGTTTTGTTTTGCTACTGACAACAAACAAAGAACAGTGAAATGTGTTTTTTTAAAGGGGAAATGTCACGTCGCCCAACATTAGAAATATATCTGTAAAACTTGGAACGCCAACACACAACAAATCTTTATTCAATAGTAGGGTTTTTAAAAAATTAATTTTTTTCCTAGGTGGCACAAACTTCAAATATTATTAGTAAGGATGTGGACTAAGATTTTCCTGGTTAACTAAAAAACAGAAATTAACCCTGCGGGGGAGTGCAGAGATTAAATCATGAGAAAATATAATACACAAAAGAGAGATCGAAATAAAAAGCAAGCAAGCATTAATATTATACTTAATTAATAAATCAATGTTAAAGAGTAATGAAGCAGACGAAAGATTTAAAATAAAATTTCAGATATTTTCTTTTATCTTATTAGCCTTATTCACGTAACGCGGATAGGCGTTGTCGGGAAAAAATAATCACGATGTTGTTTCTAATAACGCTGCTCTTGTTACCTTGTCCTTCAACCTCGTCCCCAGGGTCTTGTGGCCCCTGAGCCGTTATTACGAAATGGCCAACAAACAACAATGGCCTTTTCACCGCTATCAACTTCATCAAATGTCTTGGAAACGAGGTTGCTTTTCCTTCTTATTTTTTAATTCTTTTTTAATCTCTCGAAATAAAAAAGGATAACAGATGTTATTATTTTGATAAGAAAGAACTGGTCATTATTTGCAAAAAATGAATTTTTTAACAGTTTCTACCTCATTCACATATGCTTGTATTTTTTGGTTAAACGTACATCTTCAATCTATCTTTTTAACCAGTTGTAAAAAAAGATTTCCACCCCTCGTGCCACATTTAAAATTATCGTCAAATGTGAGGTTAAGTTAGGCCCAATTACTATCTAGAAAGTATCAACTTCTCTGAACAGGATCGACAAAAGTTCGGAATATTCATGTCCAAAATGGTTGCGCGCAGCTTTGTCCCCCACTCCTCGCGCGTCAAGATGGTACCAGAGTAGTGATAGCTTTTTTGATCTTGCCGCGCAGATGTCTGTCTGAAATCTTAAAAAAATCATTTTTAAGATTTTGGCTACAAACGTTGCAAGCTAAAGTTTGATAATACTGGTATTTATCCCAACCAAACTTATTGTTTCTTTTGTGTTATTTTCACCAATCTGATTTTCACTAAGTTGCAACTTGAGTTGTGGCTAGCTATAGCTCCTACGCTATAGCTACCTTCAGCCAAACTACCTTCAGCCAAACGTATATTCTGTTTAAAATTTAACAACAGTCCAGATTAATCTCTCATATTTTGCACAGTTTAATTTTACGCAAAATTATTTTTGTAACGACAGGCTGTAGGCCGTGTTTTTGTTTAAACAGAAAATTAATTTTGGAACTTTCACAAAAAATTATAATACAAAATAAAATTACTGGGTGACTGGTTTAGCTAAACACGGTGTTTTACCAAAGATGTGAGGAAGTATATCAGCATTCCACAAAATTGTTCGATATGGTTTACCTCAACCAAGTGGCACCCATGAATAATTTTTAAACTTTCACGGGAAATTATTTTGCCAAAAAAAATGCTGAGCGATTGTTTTCCCATGATCGGGTAATGGAAGGTTGTAGCTTGTGTTTTGCTGAGGTTGCAGAAAAGCTACTTATAACAAAAGCATTATATCCGAAAGGTTTTATTGCTGTAACCAATCCACTGGTTTTGTGACACACCGTATACCTGTACTAAAAGTCCGCAACTCGGATGTAAAACATGGTCTGCACTTATTCCACACTAGGTCACTTAGCCAGTTTCTTCTATTAATACTCTTATTTTGTGTGTTCAAAATGGCTGCGCGCAACTTCACTCCAAACCCCCCCTTTTGCCCCCCGCAGAGTAATGCATTATGTTAACGGCTGACCATCGCTGAATTCTTCCATGAATGACCAACTAGTCTACGTCTAATGACGTCATTAACGAATTTGGAAAAGTTAACTTTTAAGACTAAATTCACAAAATTATTTCCAAAGAATTGACGGGTAAAAAAATTGAAATCTCTTTGACGCGAAAATTCTGGAAACAGCTATCATCATTTTACTATTAGTATAAATTCATATCTTTAATTGAATTTGCCATGGATTTAATTTTAGTTTTTAATAAAAAGGTCAAATCATTTAAATTTACCAATTTCGCCAACTCTGTATCAACCTTTCTTCGATTAAGGTAGTCTAGTATTCTGCTTGAAATAAGTCTGAGGTCAGAAACGAATCAACGCAAATTTTGCATTTCTGATTTGCTTGTTTTAGTAAGAATGCATTGGGACGTTATCTTCAAAAGAAACACAAAATGTATGTGAATGTGAAATGCGAAGCTTTGTAATGTACTTAAGCTGGTTCCCCTAGAAAAAATTTCTAAATTTCAAGAATTGTCATTTAGCTGTTTTCTGACAGCAAATTCATCTTAGAATACCGTGGCAAGTAGTGCTTATGACAAATTTAGGTTTTTATTGCGCATTCTGCCACTTTTTCCAACCAACCGCAAATATAAGTGCATAGCAACGCCCATAGCAACCATTTTCGCATTTTTGGACAGCTTTCTTGCCCCTCCGTCGATGCTTAATTCCTTGCAATAGCTAGATGATACGTTAGGGCATCCTAAGAAATTATATGACAGTTCTGAATATTAAATGTGGTGTTCCACAAGCATTCAGAAAGCTGTCTTAACGACGCACCCTCCGAAGTGAACTCGTCAGAGTTTACTCGTCATCAATTAGACTTTAGACTTTTCAGGTCGAAATAGTACTGGCGTACACCTTTTGTCGATCCACAAGTCAAGAATGTCCATAAAATAATCTTTAAACAAGTTTTTTGCCGTTTAAGTTCGGAATCCACGCGAAACAAGAATTCTCAAGATCGAAGCACCCACGCTTTACAATTTCTTCTGGATACAGGCATTAGTACTACCTAGTGTTTAAACGAAACCGATTTTCAAATCGAAGTTTTGTCTTTCAGTTATTTTGTCGAGATATTGCCTGTTTCGCCCTGTTTTAGCTTTTCTGTCGTCTAAAAAATACCGCATCAGTTCTCTGGAAGACGAGTCAGCCTTGCGAAAATGCGCTTCGCCCAATCCATACGCGTGACCCTTGAGGAACAAAAGCGGCCAAAAAGGCGCTTGAAATAACGCATGTTATTCAGTTATTTGGTTAGGCGTCGAGCAGCAAAATGTCATATTTTGCCTATACTTCTCCTAGCAACGGGTAACCATGGCAACCAATCAATGAAATTTTTGACTTAATTTTGTCGTACCGTCACATACTATGATATCCTCATCAAGTATATTCAGAAAAGACAACCCTCTGCGATATAGTTTTTTTCTAGGGGAACCGCCTTAAGCATTGTCTTACTTACGACATAGCAACAAAAAAATCATGAACTTGTGGAACAGCATAAAAAACAGAAGAATTGAGTAATAGAAGATTAGCAACATCAAAGCCGGAAAATCTTAACTAGTCAAGCTAAGATTTTTTTATCTTCCTTGAATTATGAATTCAAGGAGCATATAGAAATAACATCAATCTCTTCACGCCTACTTTCAACCGTTAATTCCAGTCTGTCATGCTTCACCTACTCGTTAATCACAAAAATATCCTGGGAACAAGTTTACTTTTTATCCACAGCATGTGTTCACGTAAAAGGAGACTCTTATCCTTTTTATTCAATCCAATGAATGGAGTTTTTTTAAGAAATTTAATAACGTAATATCTTTTTTGTTCTTATATTCTTCGTAAAATTACTTAGTAAACTCTAAGTTCTAGTTTTCACCTGTCAGTATAGATTTTTATAACTGAAACAAATTGAGCGCCGTTTCTTCAATAACTATCTAGCCACGCTTCATCTATCCTCTTTCAATAGTATTAATAGGTATTACATAAATAATATTTTCTTCGTCACGCGTCTTTGTTTGGTCACCTTGAGGACACACAAAGTTTATTTTTGGTGTTATTGATAAGAAACCAATCTCGTCCCCAGAGCTTCATTTTGATTTCGCGCTAGCCACATATCAGAAAGCGAAAAATAAGCTCTAGAAACGACATTGATAATCTACTTTACCTCACACACACCAAAGGTGAGCTTCTGAATTCTTCAAGGTACGATATCTTTGCATCTAAACCATGGAATTTAGTCATACAACAAATTTGAGTGGTTTCACGACAACCGAAGGTGCGTTACAAGCAATTTGTATACTACGAGTCCCCTAACCATTCTCTGATTTCATGTAGATGTGTTTTTTAGCAGACGACAGAGTCATTTTGTCATTAGCAACCAGCGCATGTAATAGAAAGAAGGGATACATCCGCATGACTAGGTTAACTTCACCTTGTTGCAGAAAAAATTATAGCAAGTAATTCAACTTCCTTATTGAATTTTAAGTATATTTATACTTCCTTGACGACTTTCCTATGATTTGATTTAGGTGCTGCTTGACAAATCGTCAAAGTCGATTGAAAACATTTTATTTTGCAAACGATGAATTTATATAGTATGCCCCTTTTGCTATGTCCACACATTTCAATCTGATACTACTCTAAAGGAAGATCAGGTACGGAGGAAATCTTTTTTCGATTCCTCGTTTTCAACATGAGATTCAGATACAAAAAAAACATACAAATTAATTATTAAAACAAGTTTATTTGTTACATAGCATGTGTCGTGCAGTAATAAGTTTAGGCCGATTTAAAACACGTTTTTTTCCTTCAGGACTGCATATAAAAAACTGCACATACTTCACGTATAAAATATATATACAATCAAACTGAGGACCAGCTCTTTTGTTCTTTTCGCGACCCTCCACCACGTCACACGACTGTCATAATATATAAAAAATCGAATATATTATGACACACAATATAAAAAGACGACCACAACACCAACTTCCCTTCACTACCTGTTTTGGAAGCAATAACCTTGTTATAACGACTGGAATAAATATTTCATATGGTTTACAATTCCCGCTGGGTCATTCAATCACTAGCCATTAATACACAACAAACTTGAGAATTTCTCGTCACTGAATTTTTTAGTTTAGTGATTAACGCTAATTAAAAGCTTTACAACATGCAAGTATTAAAAACTTTTATCATTAGTTTAAAAAACAAATATACTAACGAGATTGACGCTGAATGATGCTGATGATTTAGTTTCTAGCTGTTTAATTATATATTATAAAAATTTGATTAAAAATTCACGTTGCCACAGATAACGATATATATAACAACTACTTATTTAAAAATTTAATAAGTATATATTATCATTTTGGGAATTTAATCCTAAATTTTGTAGACAATTTTGCATCGATGCATGGGAATTGTAAATAAAAGAATTGATAAAGGTAGGATATTTAGTTTTACATTCAATTTATATGAGATTGAATGGTATAGCTGTCACAAGAATAAACTTTGGAGGCCATTTAATAATTCCGCCTCAAACAACAGCAGGTTAAAGTTCTTTACCGCACTAAGCTTGACATTAAATGCTGCATTATTAGTATTAACTATCTAACGGAGAATATTACGATTATATGGCGACTTGTGAACTTGTGAATATATACTTGCCATAGTTCAATTTCAGCTAACATGTAAGAACAAAAAGCAAAGCAAGTTTGGACAGCTAATAATATGACTGTCATAATATCATAGGCGAAGAAGAGCCCTGTGAACGTGGTTAATTTTAGTATATATTTTCTTCTGACCCAAATTAAATTAAGAACAAATTAGGGACAATGGAAATATAATTAAGAAGAAAAACCCTCAAAGCTAAACTTCACCACACGCCCGTGTTAAAATATACCACCCCATACGCCCGTGTTATCATATACCACCCCATACGCCCGTGTTATAATATACCACCCCATACGCCCGTTTTATAATATGCCACCTCATACGCCCGTGTTATAATATACCACCCCATATGCCCGTGTTATAATATACCACCCCATACGCCCGTGTTATAATATACCACCCTATATACGCCTGTGTTATAATATACCACCCCGTACGCCCGTGTTAGAATATACCACCCCATATACACCCCATCTAAGATCCATCCAGAACAGTTAATTAATAAATCGTAGGCGTTTTATTTAGACGTATGTAATATAAGATATGTCCGTCCATTTTAATATAGCCAGTAAAATAAATCTTATGAATTTAAAGAAATGCTATACACTGCATGGGGAGTGGTTTGAAAGAGATAAAATAAAAATATAGATTTACTATTAGACAATGAGACAACAGCTTCTTAATCTTTATTTTACAAAAAACCAACCCGAACAATCCTGACTGACAGATATGCTTAGTGGAAGAGAAAAGAATCGTTGAAGTTCAATCCAGGTCATTTTTACTTTTTTTTAAACTTTGTTCATTTTTAATGTCTGTTTGCGAAGAAGCGGTTTGTACATTGATTAAATATTTATTTGGAGGGTAAAGTTTCTTATGATAAAACTTGCGCCGACTTGATATTTTATAGTGAAAATTACTAAAACAGAATTATTTTGATTTTTTAACGATCATTTAAAAAAAGGTTCTCCATCTATCAAAAGAAATTGATTTCGACCGATGGAAAAATAAAAATTTAAAATCAATCGATCGGTTTACGTCAAACGATTCGACAACTCGCTTTGACCTTTGCAATACCTTTGATAAACAAGAAAAGTGAGAAATGATTCAAAATGGCTTTTCTTTCTTCAAAAACGTGAAGAAAAAAACATTATCTTAAAACTTCGTCTTTCTTGACCCTACAAAAGCAAATCAAGGCATGCAAATCTCGCCAAATAAACTTAGAAGTCCTGGAATGAAGTTGGGCCGCGCCAACTACATAGAAGCAAGCGAAGAAATGTTCTAAAAACAATGGACTCAGGTTTTTATTTTATGTTAGCTGCCTCCATTAAAATCATAAAGCTCTTTAGGATAATCCTTACCATTCCGATCTAAGTTCAAGCTCGCAAGAACCAAAGTTATCCTTACCCTTTAGACACCGAAATGCGCTAATTGTCGTCGCAGCAAGGCCGAAATACTGACATGTTATCTATTAGTCATAACTCATGATCACTCAAGTTTGAGGTGTCAAAATCAGGCCGATATAAAAGAGAATTGAATTTCTTATCTGACAGTACTCAAGTTCACCAGCATTGAGGCAACAAGTGATCAGAAATCATAGACATAGAGTTGTTCATTAACGGTCCCTCTTATTTCTTCGGTGCAAATATAACGATGTGATTATATTCCAAAGCTTTAGTTGGAATAGCACATGAGCCTGGGCGCAAAGTTGCCCTATACGATTTTATTTAATTGGTAAAACCTTTTTTTTTCAAAATACAAACTTTTTTTTTTTCTGGTGGATATGATGTAAGATAACAGAGATAAATACAAAAAATTAAAATAGAAACAACCTTCAACATATACTTACTGAAAGATTAAAAAGATTTTTTGAGATCATGATTTGAGATTAACAGAAATTGAAAAACGGAAAAAGCAACCTTGTTACGAGTCTTCAAAAGTTAATTTTTTTTCTTCTTAAATATGAAAGACTGAAAATGCCTTTCTAAAGCGTGTTTCAGTAGCTCATTTTTACGATTTTTTTACGGAATGCGCGTTTTATCATGTCCAGGCCCTACGGTTTTCAAAATAGGGGAGTCTCAATCCTCTGTATTTTTTATTGGTCATTCCCCGACATATTGTTTATTACTTAGCAAAGAACTGAAAGCGTGCTCGAAACACTTTTATTCCTCCCACCACACCAGTGTCGCAAGATCTGGTCAACTTCGTTCTTGGAACCTTTTTTCGCTTTTTTATAATCAAAGATGGCGCAAAAAAAGATTAATTTCGGAAAATACCAACACGAATTGAGGAAATTATCTTTCGGATATTTTTTTGTATACCATCTGATTCCCCTCTATTTTACCCATCCTGAATCCTTTACTGAGCAAGGGATCAATAGAACTTGGAAGCAAGTGTGTTTATGTGCAGAAGAAGTCTGGTGACGAGTTTTGAACTGATTTTCATCATCTCTGGAAGACACATGCTGCTTTTAAAAATGAAACGAATTTTCTATCTTATACTACTAAAACAGATAAGCAGCTAATATATCGAAAATAACATTAACATCTATAAATGCATTGCATTTTGGGTAGTAAACGTAATATTTTTCATAAAAATTTCTTAAAGTAAGTAAAAACTATACGCACATACTTTGCACGAAGAAGTTCTTCCCGTGAAAAGAAATAATAGTTCGAATAAAGCATCCAATCAAAACATTTAAGAATGGTAACATACTTTTTATTTCTTACGGTTTTATTAGGAAATGCAAAAGAGAAATATAAAAAAGTGTATGGCTTAACCTGCGCGGAACTTGTTGATTACGTATCATTAAATACACTTAAGCATTGTGTTAAACTCCCGGGTTTGTTCAATCTTGTCCCCAGGGCTCTCTTTCTCGCTTTCTGATATGTGGCTAGCGCGAAAAAACTTCTATCGTGCCAGCCACATATCAGAAAGCGAAAAAGAAGCTCTGGGGACGAGATTGGGGTTGGTACAAAATTAAATTTTTCTGCACTAACAAACTCGGAAAATGGCCAATTACAGGCGTGAGATTAGTTATTTTTAACTAACTCCTTTCGGTCTTTTATATTACTCGCCCAGGATAATCTTTTCAGTTTCTATTGACACTTTTATATCAGGTGTCTGAAAGAGATCTTATGAATTTAAAGCTATAGTTTCAACTGCAAAAGCCAACCAATCACAGCAATCGCTCAACTAGGCAAGCCGCTTAGATATCAACCCGCGCAGAAAGTCTAATTCACACTTGTTTACGACTGCACCTGTTTCACGTTCATATTAAGGGTTTTCTTTGTCAAGCCTAGCAAAGACTGAATTGGTGGCATCAGATCAGCAGTAGATTTAATACATCGTTTGATACTTTATTTAGGTTTCGTATTACTTTGCCACCAGATTTTATGAAGGAAATCGCCTTGATGATGGAATGAAGAGTTTTGTTGAGCACTTGTTCGAAAACCTTCCAATACCTCTATACATTATCGCCATAACTTTACACTGTCTGGGTATCTATTTGTTGATTTGTTTAAAACATAAAAGACGAAATCAAGACACCGTCATTTTGAATCTAAGTATCGCGGAAATTGCTATGAGTTTGTTCGACTTAACGCAAAATATTTTATCACGTGGCGACAGCGTGACGTCAACCAACATACGCTATTTAACAATCGCTCAATGTTCGTTTTTTGTGTTACCAAGTTTTTTAATCATGATTTTATTAACACTTGATAGATTTTTTGAAGTATATTTGAATTTACAATATTTCATATACTTTAATAAAAAAAAGACCAGAATATTGCTAGCACTATGCTGGCTCACTGGATTGGTATGTGGTATTGTGCTTCTTCCATTAAAAAAATTCTATGAAGATACATCAACAATTATTTACAAGTATATATTTCCTGTCACTGAGGGAGTTTTCTTTGTTGTTGCTGTGGTAACGTATACATACCTGTATAAAAAATTTCGGCTTGTTCGAAGACATCCCAGTACGGAATCGGTAAACAGAAGCACAAAAGCAACTGCACGGAAGAGTGGATTTCGAAGAAGAAATTTTTTCGCGCCGCTTTTAATTATTGCGACATTTTTGATTTTCGTGATGGTACCCGACGTGACAAATTTAATTTTGTTTTATATACTGGGGACTGGGACGAACTTGCATTCAAATATACTGTTGTTATTTTACGCTATTGGTTTTACGTGTGATGCTCTTATCTATATTTTCCTGCAAAAACATATTCGCGATATATTAATGCTAAAATTGAATTTGAAGAAAAAAAAGACTGGTGACGTATTCTCAAGAGCGGCAGTTGTTCGAAGACACGACAAATCGAGACCAATTGAGCTGGGTAATCAAGCCTCTACAGAAGTTCACAGTTACACCAACACTGCGCATGAGCAGGAAACCTGAACACTAGAATTATAATAAATCTAAATAATTTTAATCTATTAAACGTGACGCGATGTAAAGAAATAGAATTTTTATTTTTTACATTATTAAATTTTAAAATTTCTTTTCACATCTACTTGGTATTTCGAGCTGGTTGAAATCGTCGTGAGTAATGTGAAAGTACAAGTAATACAAATGAAGTGTGAGATTATTATACGACGAACGATTAATTTTATTGTAATCGCTTCATACTGTCCAGGATGACAACCACCGCACTTTATAACTGTCGAATTAGAATAGGTTCTTATGTTTTTTCGGTTGGAAAAGCTTTAAGATTGCTACTCAATGATGACGCAAGCAAATACTAACGTAATTTTCTGTTTAACAATGTTTAGACAGAAAAAAATGTCTTTATCTACAAGCTTTCCTTTGGGAGAGAGTTTTATGTTTTGGAAATGATTAGAGCGCATGCGCGTAATTTGTTCACTGATTGCAACGTAGAATCCGACAAGAAATCTTCTATATCGGTAAACATCGCTTCTTTACAGTAGCTATAATGCACATTTTATTGCTTATATAGATAAAATTTTAAAAATACAAAGAGATTATCATAACGATATAAAGTGAGTTGTTTATTGATAATGTTACTAACAAATAGATTTAAAAAGTGTCAAATTTTACATATTAGTTAGCTCTGATGAACTGATGGACCGACTGATACTGCTAACATGGACAAACAAATCAAATAAAGAAAATATCCTTATACGAAAGTTTAAATAATAGTGCAGTAAATTACGATTTTTTGAAAGTAATGACTTTTGTTTCCACCGTATCCAGAGGAAGCACTTCTTGCAGTGCATCAACGTGCAATCAATGTCACCCTTTGCAAAATCATTAAAGCGAATACTGCGTTACAAACGTAAATGCGTGGTTTTGGAACTTTAATTGCATATATATCGTGGTATATTGAGTGTGAGAAGTCCGAAAAAATGATTTAAAAATGATCCAAATATCTTCGAGAAATCAAACCAAAATTGGTATTGCAAAAAGTGTAAAAAATGGAGAAATCTTAAGTAAATTTCTCTTACCTTTTCTAAAAGAAAAAAACGTAAATAAACGGAAGGGATTTTTTCTATTATCTCCGCGTGATATTCAAAACAACTCACACGAACTTGTCCACATTATCGTTTCTTATGAACCTTCAACCTGGCACTTGTTACCTGAATTGTCCAATAAGCAAATCAATTTCATATCTGACCTGTTTTTTGTCAGCATGGTTATATTCATTCAGTCCCCAGAGTTCTTTGAGGTTTATCTCACTCGGGGACGAGAATTGGTTATATTATGAAGCTGGCCTCTCCTATATAATCTGGGTAATCAAGTCAAGCCGAGTACGAAAAGAAAACAAAGTTTTGGGTTGTTGTTCTCTCATGTTGCAATTTATTTATTCGTAATTTTCCTGTTCCGTCCCGATCCGTTTTTCTTTTAAATGGAAGTCCACCTTTACCGTCACACGACTTCCTTAAAAGCTACTATCTTCATGACGTCAGATTGTTGATAAGACGTCACATTAAATAACACATCAGTTTAACGAAGTTTTGAAATAGTGGTGTTGTTTTTATCTTTTGCAGACATGAGAGGTAAGTAAAAGTGTTCCAACAATATTCTCCTGCTTTCATTCGTCCCTATTCTTAATTCTCACCAACGTTGTCGCTCACTATAGATCATATTATAGATTTAATGTGATTTTCTATAATTTAGATATAAGACCGTTTCATACGAGACGAAAAGAAAAGCGAGAAATAGCCATGTATTTACAAGAAAAACGAAGTAAGTTAACCTGATATCGCGTGTTTCTCCAACCTTGTCCCCAAAGCCGCCTAAAAGCCTGGTGACGAGGTTGATATCATCAACCTCGATCGAGGTTGGGTTGCGTCACTCCACCGTTTTCTACAAAATAGATACAATGAAGGTTAATCTTAGTAGTAACCAACATTGCTACAAACTATAAGATAAAACTATGGCGTTAGAGACTGGCTAGTGTTATGAGAATAATTAATTTATTTCCTTCTTCTAGACAAAAGACCTAATTATATTAAAGTTAAAGAAGAAGCACAATATTACAAGTATCTACATGTTTTGTTGACACGAAAAAATTTTCGTCTGATGGGAAGTTGTTCTTGCGTCGATTTTTCTGAGTTAATAACCATGAAACCTAAACAAGTAATTTCATTCACATCACCAGCTCATATCAACAGACAAGTCTATTCATTAGGCAGAAATGTGGTAAGATTTTTAAAGCTAGAACATGCAAAATCTGAGACGAATCTTAAAAAATCGAATCTTCCAAGTAAAAGAACATCGCTGCCGAACAAACTAAATGCAAATATGGTTAACGATGGAATTTTTGTCAATGTCATCAGTCCTACAAAAAAGCAGCCATGCATACAGTCGTACAAAGCAGATACACGTCATTCCCGTCGAATCAAATCAGATAGCCATCTCTCCATAACCAAAGCTAACAAGAATCGAATGTCTGTTCCAATTCGACCACGTACAACTAAAGTCCCCAAAAAAATTCTTTTTGAACACAAGTCTGATAAAATTATGTCAAAAAAGAGAATTCGGCATTTTATGGATGGTTACGTCACTCAATCATACCGACATGGTAATCAGATTCGGCTCACTTATGCTGAAATGCAACCACTCCTTCTCAATACAAAATCAAACGAACTTCAAATATCTCAAAAAAGAACAAAAAGATCTTCAATATCTCAACATAAAAAGGAAATTGAGGATGATTATAAGGAAGGAGCAGCCACTAAAAAGGGATTCTTTAAAAGAATGTGCAGACGTTTTCAAAAATTCATCTGTTGGAATAAAAATTGAAAAGCATATGATTTTTACTTTTTTATTTTAAAAATATTTCGTTTCTGATAAATATCGAGAAATAAACATCGAGAAATAAACAACGAGAAATAAACATCGAGAAATAAACATCGAGAAATAAACATCGATAAGTAAACATCGATAAATAACAATCGATAAATAAAAATTGATAAATAAACATCGAGAAATAAACATCGAGAAATAAACATCGAGAAATAAAAATCGAGAAATAAACATCGAGAAATAAACATCGAGAAATAAACATCGAGAAATAAACATCGAGAAATAAAAATCGAGAAATAAACATCGAGAAATAAACATCGATAAGTAAACATCGATAAATAAAAATCGATAAATAAAAATTGATAAATAAACATCGATAAATAAACATCGAGAGATAAACACCGAGAAATAAACATCGAGAAA
Organism: Hydractinia echinata; assembly: GCA_030067915.1. Taxonomy (NCBI): domain Eukaryota; kingdom Metazoa; phylum Cnidaria; class Hydrozoa; order Anthoathecata; family Hydractiniidae; genus Hydractinia; species Hydractinia echinata. Next base: position 363,969 of record JASGCC010000227.1, on the reverse strand, counting down.
TAAACATCGAGAAATAAAAATCGAGAAATAAACATCGAGAAATAAACATCGAGAAATAAACATCGAGAGATAAACATCGAGAAATAAACATCGAGAAATAAACATCGAGAAATAAAAATCGAGAAATAAAAATCGAGAAATAAACATCGAGAAATAACCATCGAGAAATAAACATCGAGAAATAAAAATCGATAAATAAACATCGATAAATAAATATCGATAAATAAATATCGATAAATGTGTGGCCAAATTAACATCAAAATCTTTAAAGACATCATCATGAGAAAACAGAAAACAAAGAAATTTAAGACAATAGACATAATTTGAAACTCTACGACAATTTAACTAGGCTGTTCAGTCACGTGACAATTTTTGCCGTCGAAAAAAATCTCGGCGCGGCGGAAATTAAGAACTTCAAAATTTTTAAAAGTGAGCATATGGGTACATTAGCATTTGGTTACCTTTCTTGCACTAAACCAATTTAGGCCGATTTATGTTGGGTACCTATGCAAAGGTAGATGATTTTTTGAGGTAAACAAAGATGAAAATCCCGGTTTCTGTTTGAGGAAGTAAAAAAATCAGGTAAATAAAAACTTTATATTTTAAGAAAAAGTACTAGATTTTAACTATTTTTTGATTTTCACCCAGGAAAACACTCTTCAATGACACTTTTGTAAGTTTGTATAAGAGTTTTTACAACAACGCAATGTTTTAGCAAAGAAAATAAAGTTTTTTTTCTCTATCCTCTGTTATTGTATTGTGGGCGTCCCTCTTTGTCTCTATTTCTAGAATATACTAAATAAAGTTTGCAAGCTAGTTAGTTATAGTTAGTTAGTTGGTTAGTTAGTAGTTAGTTAGTTAGTTAATAAAAGATAAACCATGTGCCAAGTACAGGTGTTTATCTTGTTGATTTTAGCCAACAATTTGTTAAATACAGTCTAGCGAGCTAGCTAGGTTGTGATGACTTGCTCTAATACAACTTTTTATCCTTTCTTACATTTTGAGCAGTTTGTAGTTGTAATGAATGGCTAATGGAAACGTATCGTAATCTTTTTTTATTTAAAAATTTCAATTTTTTCTTACAAAAAAAAGTATAGTCGCGAAAAGAAATTTCTGAGAAATATATATCAATCGATTTGTTGAAATAAATGCTTGTGAATTGTATTATATTTTAAAAATAGTGTGATTCACAAAGATTTCTGTATATAAATGAAACTTTAAAGTAAATAGCTAAGGTTGATGTTTCCTTTACTGACAGATCTTGAAAAGGGAGATTTTCTGGTTTTGTTGTTTTAGTAGGTCGTCTTGGTGTTTTTTGAGTAGAATTTTCTAGTTCATGTTCGCAATATTTTCTGATAGAATTTTTTTTGTCCTGTTGTTATATGTCAAATATATTTTTGTCTAGAGAAAACTTCGTACAAAGTGATTGACGACTTGGAATGTAATTTGAACTTTTCACAAGAAGATGTTGCTATGAATAAAGATGATCTATATGATATGTATATACAAAGATGGTGCTTTCCTTTTTTTATTACCTGACTGATACAAAACAACAGTTGTATGAAAAATGCGATTTCTATACCACACAAGAAAATATAAAAATCGCTTACCTAAAACCATCTTTTTGTTTCAGTTCTTATAAACAATGATTCAAATTTGTTTTTGTGGACTTAAAAAAGTTTAAAATCGAACGATATTGAATTCTAAAAGTTTCGAAATCGAACATGTTTTGTTTTCCTATCTTGCTGACTTGGAAATAACAACTTTAAAGAAACATCTACAAATTTTTTGTGTACAAAAAAAATTATATTCTGGATATAGATGCAGTCAGGTAATAAAACGAATACTGATCACGCAAGCTCGGTCTGTACTTTTGACCTTGGCCTTTGTATTTTACAGTGCCACATGAAAAACAGTGCCTGTTTGCCTGTACAAACTTTAGTATATTTATATATAGTATATTTACCTATGTGTAGAATTATGAAGTTTGCAGAACATCATTTATTTATTGTAATTTTTCTTTCACATTTTTATTTTTTTATTTGTACTTTTGTTCAGTTCTGGTCTGTAAATTACAGTGACTTTGGTCAGTAATATGTACTTTTTAAGACATAATGTGATACTTCATAATTAATTTTGCTTAAATATACCTCTTAGTCATATTCTCACATATTATTTGAAGTCTTTGTTTGCTTATCAGGTCTTTTTCGAATTCTGGTCTGTAAATTACAATGTATCTGGTCTGCAAAATGTACTTTTTAGAACATCACATGGTAAGAATAATTTATTTGGCAAAACAGTTGCCATATACCATCCTGCTTATTCACATCTTTACCTTTATTTTAGTTATTTCAGTTTTTTGCGGTATTTTGGATCTGGTCTGTAAATTACAATAAATCTGGTCTGTAAAATGTACATTCAAGAGATCACGTAATACCACATAATATTGTTTGCAGAATAGTAGGTAGTATAACCACCATGTTTATGCATTTTCCTATTATGTATTGACGTTTTCTTCCTATATTCCTATCACTTTTGACCATATTTGGTATTGTAATTTGGCGCATGCGCAATAACATTTTGTAAAAATATACGACTTTGTCATGTACTATTTATCTTTGTCTTTATTCCTACCAAATATTAGCCCTGCTTGATTATTTTTTAGCAAGTTATGTTAATCTGCATTATACCATCATTTTGACTATTTCTTGAGTACTAAAATACGCCTTTTGGGGCTGAAAATATTGCCAGTGTTTATATGGAAGGATGCGCAAGAATATGTCTAATTTTTGACTCCAATTAGGTATCTTCATATCTTTATAACTTTGTAACGAAAAATGTTTGAGAGTTAAATGACCCCTCGTTGGAAAGCTAAAGAATAGCTCTTTCATGCTGACAGATTAACTAAGCGAGCAACTACGCCGTTAAAAATGGCCTGAACAGCCTAATTTAACATGTTTTATCACCCTGGATTCCCTAACACGTTTCCTCAATCGCTTTATATTTGGTCCAATATCCGATAGTTTTAGTTGTTTTAGGGTGTTCCAATACACATAAAATCCCCAACACAGTGGCGTAGAAAGTAATAATTTCTTAAGAATTTTTTTTTTTAAAAAAAAAGGAAATAAAAAGTAATAATATCATTTCCTTGCCCCTATGCATTTTTCTGAAATTTAGAGGTGCTAATTCTTAAAATCTCTCCCTCCGTCAAAATCATGGTTTTCCATCTTTTCCATCTTTTTCGCTCGTTCTCAAGCGTCTAACTTTTACGCTGTAAATACAAGTGCAGAAAAGTTTTCTCTACGAACAGTACAACTGCAGGTAGAAATATTATATATTTTTCTTTAATGTTTTTTTTACCTAACTGGGAGGAACCCAAGTGCTTAAGCTCTAGGGACGAGTTTGGTTTTTCACCACCAGTGGTGGCAATACTATACTATACCAGTTGTTCTAGCCTAGCTTTTGTTATGTTCTTCTTTATCTACAATTTTCATTTTTAATTCATTTTTGTATGGTCGAAATAGCGAGATATCGTATGAGTAAAGTTTCCAAAAAAATATCAAAACTCTAACCAGGCTGGGCGTATTCTTATTTCTGACCTAAACAATAGATATATTGTTTTTAATCTTAAATCATAGTCTGATATCCTTATAACGCATATTTTTTATATAAAAAATGTGTATATGCCCACTGCAGGAGAAAATAAAAAACAAGCGGAATCTGAAACTCTGATTTGAAGCCAATAATTTGTTTGTGAGGTGTAAATCCAGATACATTGTTAAGAATAAATGTTTTTTTCGTTAGAAACACTACTAATACTACTAAAATCCACTCAAACTCGTTCCAGGGCATTCTGACATTAGGATAGCGATACGAGCTGTCCCGGCGATAGGTTGAAATCCAACTGTTTAAAAAGACGGGGGGGGGGGTGTTTACTCTGGTTTGCATGTTCTTGTTATCCATGTATATAAACTCAACCAAAAAGATTGTAAACCTGTATAAGCCTAAAACGTATTGAAAAGTTACGGTAGCCTATGATTTCTTAGTAATATCATACAACATTTCAAAATAAAGCAAATAGCAATTTGTCAACCTCGATACTCGCTACAGGCTGGGATCGGGGTTGGCAATTTGTTAAAAAAAACGGTATAAGTAAATTTAAGAAGATTAAATTTTATCGTTTGTTAAACAGGTCATTTAATTAAATAAACACCATATCGCAGGACTCTTTTATCTGTTCCTCACGTAAAAAACAAGTTTAAGAGTGAAGCTTGGGGATCGCATTCATTTAAAACGGGTAAATTTCCATATAAATTAAAAATTGCGCAAGTCACACCTATTTTCAAAGCTGGGGTTGTAGTTACAAACTACAGGCGCATATCGGTACTTCCGTGTTTTTCTAAATTGTTAGAACGAATCATGTATAACAGGCTCTATACATATCTGACTGACAATAAAATGCTTTACAACAAACAATTTGGGTTTCAAAGGAAACACTCAACCGATCACGCTTTACTTAATTTAGTAAACGATGTTACTGATGCATGCAATAGAAATTTTTTCACTCTTGGACTATTCATTGACCTTTCTAAAGCTTTTGACACAGTAGATCATGAAATTCTTGTGACAAAACTTGAATACCATGGCGTAAGAGATAATAATCTCAGTTTGTTTAAAGATTACTTGACGAACAGAAAACAATGCATACGTTACGGTACAAACACAACTGAACAAAGAACTGTGACTTGTGGGGTCCCACAAGGCTCAATACTTGGGCCACTTCTATTTATACTATACATCAATGATCTACATTGTCCGTCGAAACTTTAAATTTTATATTATTTGCAGATGATATTAATATCTTTTACTCACGTAGGGATATCAGCACTCTTTTTGAAATAATTAACAGAGAATTAAATAAGTTAGACGAATGGTTCAAAAGTAATAAACTTTCGTTAAATGTAGATAAAACAAACTCTATTTTATAAATCTTCTAAAATCGATGACATGCCTCTCAAGTTACCTAATATGACTTTAAATAAACATAAATATTAGGAGACAATCTTCCATGAATTTCTTAGGTGTTTTGTCAGATGTAAGATCTAACATGGAAGCAACATACACAAACTGTTGAAAGCAAAATCTCTAAAAATATCGGATTAATTTTCAAAGCTAAACCTTTTTTAAATTTTACATCTTTAAAGAACTTGTGTAGTGTAGACAGATACACACCATCCAAGCATTTATTAAAAGAACTTGGAGTTTTAAACATCTACAAACTTAATATCTAGCAAGTATTAGTTTTCATGTTTAAGATAAAAACTGCTTCCTGTCCGTTAGTCTTTGTTGATAAATTTTCTTTTATTAAGCATAAATACGAAACAAGGTACTTCAAAGATAACTTCGTTATACCAAAAACAACTCTAAAATTGAGCGGCTATTTCATAAAAACTAGAGGACCACAGTTGTGGAACAGACTTTTCGACCATAAGTTAAAAATGAATATTACTATAAGACGATTCAAAAGGGTTGTAAAGAACCTCCTCCTTGAAAATGAGAATGACACGTTACTTGATTTTTTAAACATTATGTCTTAGTGTGATTTTACATTTTTACGTTTTTAACATAATAATTGAACTGTAAATAGCTCAATTATTAAACGGGGCTTGATGATAAGATAATTTGAGTCTTCTACTTCCTCCGGCCAATGTATTTGTAACTTTTAGTAGCATTTTATTTGTATACTTATTTTAATGGCGAAATATATCTTCCCTCTCTCTCTCAAGAGACCCTGGGAACGAGGTTAGGGACTATTAATGTTCTGATATATTTGGCGCTTCATAACGTATTTTGTCCAAAATGGCTTCTGATTGAATGATTCAAAATGGGACCCATGAAAACGAAATTCTAAGAGTGAAGAACAAGAACATCGTTGGGGGAACTACATCGTTGGGGTTATAAACTATTATCGAGTGTAGGTTGATGCCTTCTGATTTATTTGAATTCATTAAAAGTCCTAAGAATGCCTTTGTGTGAAGAAATGGACTGATAATTACTTTGCTTCACCTAGCACCCCCATCTTTTTTCCTGCCACACAAATTCCAAAGCCAAAAGAGCTTACACCACTGAAAATGTAAACAACGGAATTCATCTATTATATAAATTATTTGTAGCTAGCTAGTGTATACCGTCCTAATTACGTGATTATCTAAACAAAAAGCTTTAGCAACAATCTGGCAACTCCAGGGGTCCCAGCTGGCATAAAATCGTAAAAAATCATAAAATGAGCAATTTTTTCTCGAAAATCATAAAATTAGCATAAAATTTATTTTTTGGCATAAAAAATCATAATTTTGATTACGCAGTTATTTTTGTTTGCTCTTTACTCAGCATTTATTATTCTTATGACATTTCTCAGAGTTTTATGTCGAGAATTAAGTAATAAGTTGTTCAACCAGTGCCATCTAATTTACATTTGAATAGACAGCAGCTGTTGGGGATGGTTTCCATGATCATTAGCTGTTAGGGTGGTTTGTTTTTGCTTTTTAATAAATAATTCTGCTTATTGTCATTTCTTTCATTCTTATGTCATATTCCGTACTTCATAATTCCATTTTATTGCTTATAAAATGTTCATAAATACCCTACCTCCTGTAAATGGCTCTTGCTAATTGAGCAGGACATAGTGTACAACTGAAATTAGAAAAAGTACTGATGATAAACACCAGGCTTTTCCACAAGCTTTCTTTTTTACGTTCTTTGTGACCTCACATGCTCACATGTACTATGAAAAAACAACAAGAGTTTCTTCAAAGAAATACACCTATAGCATGTCCACAGTGTTAAAAACAAAGTGCTCAACAAACAGAGCAGACGAAGTAGCGCAGTTAAAAATGTGTTTTGAAAAGGAAAGATACAGAGGAGATTTCTCAAAAAAAAGAGAGAAAAAGTCGACACAAGCACACTCATTGAGGTAAATCTGTATAATCGTATCATGTTGCGGTGTATTCATATGCTTGCTCTCAAAGCTTTGGTTCGTTAAACATGTGAATAACATTGCATTTGGTATAAAATTTTTATTTCAAGCGCTGGAAGGCCTTTTTAGGGTAAAAGCTTCTTCGTTTTCTGATCACTGCTTCTATTACCCCTACCATTTTTAAAGTAACATTTAAATTCGCATAATTATGAGTAATTATGAAATTATGCGGGAAAATTTCGAAAATTCAAAGTTCGTTTTTTTTTAACTGTCAAAAATTGAAATCAGGGTCCACCTGACTCTTTTTTCTTCCCTCACTTAAAAACTGCAGAAGAAGAATTAGAAGAAAAAAAAGTCAGGTTCGGCCAGGCTACTATTATATATGCCATCCCAAGAAACAACTTTGCAAAAATGCCAGTGAACAAGGTGGGTGTTTGCGCAGGGTTGAGCGAAAAAGAAGTCATCTAAAACGTCCTATTTCCGTGATTTGCTTATTAATTCTGTGGTGTGTTTTTTCCAATGTGAGATCCACTGGAATTATTTTTAAACTCCATTTTATGATTAAAATGGTTGCAATACTTGGCGACTTGTCTCAGATGGAGCTAATAGCTGCTTGAAAACTTTGTGAAGCAAATTACCAAATTGGTGGAGAGAGGAGAGCACAGGTGGTTATAAAAAGAATTTTCTTAAAAATATTCCCCGGCCTGTGTGTGGTTTTATAATAATAATATAGGTTTGTGTGGTATTAAATGAATGATTACAAAGATAACAATAGATTAAAATGTCATACCCCTACTGCACAAAAATTTTCTCATCTGTGATCTACCCCAGCTATGTCTAGGCTGTCTGTTCTGTAAAGTGCACAAGTTTTGGTGCCAGTGAAAATGGTAATATGGTATATACATCATCATAGACGTAAGGCTCAGGATATCATGTCATAATCATCCATTGTTGCCAGTGAAAAGAGAAAGTTACCGAGAAAGGTGAAATCACGGAATTAAGACGTTCATATAATTAGGACGGTATACGCAATGTAGCTATATAAAATATCTGCTGTATATATAATAAATTTTATTTTGAAATGTATATAAATCAAATTCATATAAATTTATGTATGACCCTCAAATTAATTTTGCATAAGTATGAAAAGTTGTATATATAAGAAAAAAAATTGTACATATATAGCTATAAAAATTCATATATATGCAACTTTATATGGGATTGTCTCAAAATTTAAAAAAAAGGATGCAAAGTCATTTATCAGACAAGGATGATGTTGATTGATCATTTTGCATGATCGCATATTTCGGATTTTAGAGTAAAATATGGTGTTGTTAAAGCTGTATTTGATTGCGTTTTGATGATTTGAGAACAAATTACGGCGTTGTATAAGCTGATACAATCGCACTTTGATGACTTTAGAACAAAATACAATTTTTTGAGCTTCTTGAAATTGTGTTTTGATGCTTTTGAACAAAATTTAGCATTTTTTAAGCTTTTAACGATAGCATCTTGATGATTTTGGAATAAACTTTGGCATTTTTAAGCTTTATGCCATCGCATTTTGATGATGTTAGAACAAAATATAGGGTTGTTTAAGCTTCTAATGGTTGAGTTTTGATGATGTTGCATAAAATACATGTGATAATTTATATTTTCAAAGTAAGTTATAATTTGTACGAAAACTGTATGAAGTTTTGTGAAGAAATTGTACGAAAATTGTATAAAATTTGTATATATATATATGAGATTTTAGAAAAATTGTATAACTGATTTACATTATCCAAATTGTATTCAATTTTTATATGATTTTATTTCAATTAAATTTGTATATAAAATGCCATACAAAATTTGTAGATGACTCTTAAGTTAGATAATGAAAAATGGCAAACGTCCATATGCCATTGCAAAATTAAGACCATGGTTAAGTTGCCTCCTACTACAATGCATGGAGCATTTCACCAGTAATAAGCTATTATTATTATTTGACATATTTGAGTTTTATCTTACATCATTAAAAACAATTTAAAACCAATTGTGACTTTTTATCATGAAAAATACTAAAATTTATTTAATTAATTTTTTCTGCGTCGAACAGTAATATTTATTTATGCACTTGAACTATTTTTTTATTAACTTTAATTAACTTTCCAGTTTTTGTTTTAAATTTAGGAGGTAGCTAGATATAAAATATAAAAACTCACATTTCGCCAAGAAACCTAAACATTTAAAAAAGAGAAAACTAAATATTTTTAGCAGTGAACTCTTTCAGTGACATTTTGGTCTGCTATAATAAAAGAAACATACGCATCTAGTAAAAATATAGTTACTCATAGTTTTGTTTACTTAAACTCTGCAAACACAGATGCCTTTACTCACCAATGTATTTCACTTTCCAATATACTTTACCAACATATCGTAAAACAACAAAGCCATATACTTTTTAGGTTCTTGTAGTTTTTCAGAATATTTTGTAAGAAAATAAAATTATATGTGAGAAAGGATAGAAATCCATTAGAAACCTTGAGTTTCTTTCTACTTGTGAGAAAATCGTTTAGCATCTATATGCTTTGTGGCATCACTTCATTCAAAAACTTGAACATTAAAACACTAAAATGCTAGTTTTTTTGCAGCCATCATGTTAACTTTCTGCAACTGGCTACACTTTAGCTAATTTTCCAGAACAAAATATAAGTTCGTTGTATATATATGTATGCTAAAACCTAAATACTTTTTTTAGATAATGGCTGATAGTCAACCAAGCAAACGTGTTAGGAATGCAAAAAAGCAGAAAGTTTCTACTGCTAAGTGGACTATAGAAGAAAAGCAAAAGTTTGTTACAGGTAACAAAAGTGTCTTCCCCACAGTATACTACAAGGGGACTCATGAAACAATGAAAATATCTCGTGGTCGAGGGTAAAGATTAATTTTGTTGAGAGAACTTTTTCTTGAAGGGGGACGAAATATACTTCAAAAATATGCGTATATTTTCCTTTAACCTGTTGTATAAAAAGTTTTTTTAGTAATAAGTAATTAACAGAAAGTTTAAGGTCATTGGAAATGACATCCTAACGGCTGCTTCTTAGCTCTTCCTCCCCTCCAACTATAAAAATGTTATACATTACCACCTGAAATACATATAGTATTGCTCCAACTTGATTGCCTGTCACACAAGCTGTATTGCAGTCAGTAGATGGCTCCAGATGGGCTAGCAACACTACATTTAAATTGCACCAAAGTCGGGACTTGAACCTGGAACATTATAATTTCAAGCTGAATGCACCGCCATCATTACACCATCTATCTCTGTTTGCATAAAATCGTTTTGTTTATATGCAAACCCATTTGGATATCAACATCTCCCCCTCTTTTTCATTTCCATATTTCAAGGTCTTGTACCTCTCTATCTCCAGTTTTCTAGCATCCTGTAGGTGTGTCTCTGTTAGTCTTACATTGTGCTTTGTAACAAGGTCTTTTACAACTTTCCACTTTAGATTTCACATCTATATAATTAAGTACACTGTCATTTTTTTCAGTTTTCAGTTTGTTTTTCTCTTTTCCATGTTTATATTTGTAATCTTTTTATGTTTGTTTATTTACAAACTTTACATTATTTACTTTTCTTTTTTCGTTTCTGTTCAGTAGGGTTGATTGTACTTTGATCCTGAATTGTACACCCACTGTTGAGGTTTGTATAATAATGATCTCCTATTTTTGTGTGAATTCTATCTTTATTTTTATAATTTCATCTTTGGTTTGGATCTTCATCATTTTTGCCATCTTGTGACTTAATACCTTCATGTTGTCCTGCTTATTTTCCTGTTCACCTGAAGAATCTCATTCTTATTTTTGCTTTTGTCCAAGCCTTTCCTTGTGTTGTTAAAAGTCGTGTTATGTCATTCTTCTATTTTTTTTCTCGCTGTAAATTGATTGTTGTTTGTGTTTCTTTATATGTGGACATACTCTCTCAAAACCTGCAGTTTCCATCTTTTTCCCATTTGCAGATTTCACTTATGTTATGTCATTTTTTATTGTGTAAAACTTTATGAGAATATTTACACTGTTCCCCATACTTCCACTTTCCCATTGAACAGATGCAGGCCTTCATTTGATACCCTCTTATGTTATATCTGATACTACTTCTTTCTATCTGCCTTTCTTTCTTGTCTGTGTCATTCGTTTTATTGATTTGTTTTTGCTTTTGAGACTTTTCTTTTCCTGCGGTAGTTTTAATTCATGTCTTTCTGTACTTGTTCTACCTCTTTTTTCTTTAAATCTCTTTCTATTGCTGAGTTTTCCATGATTATCCTTCCAACAATTTTTTTACTTTTCTTTCATTACCTTGTATATATTTCTTCGTTTTGTCCTCTATTTCTTTTTTTATGAAGCTAGCCATTTCTCAAATCGCTTCATCAGTTTTTTCCTTGGGTCTTTCTTCATGTTATTTTTTGTAACTCCTCTATCCTATTTTTTATCTGTTCATTATTTTTCCAGCGCTCTTTTATCGTTTTTATCAGCGCTTTTTTCGTCTTCATTTCATTTTTAATATCGCATACTCGGTGTTGCTAGCTGTTGTATACTTCGGCCATACTGAATCCGTTCCAGCGTTTCCTTTTTACATTCATTGCAAAACCATCTCCCTGCTTATTTATTTCTCCATTTCTTACTCTCCCCCACACCTTTTAAATACGTGGTACCAACTGTTACATACCACACACAACAGTACTAATAATTTCTCACGAACATACTTCCTGCACTTTCCACAAGTTTTGTTTTCTTCTTTTCTTTTTCTTTGTTCCCTTATCCAGTTTTTCTCAAGTAATTTCCTCCCTTGTTGGACGGCTTCATCTTGGTCTGCTTGTTCTCTTATCACCCTGTCGCAAATTATGGAAATATGCGTACATACGTGTATAAGTATATATATTAGCAGTTTTCTATTTTATTAAACTTTTGTGTTTTCTCGTAGGTTTAAGTCGTGGTCCTCCTTTTCGAAAAGAAAATGGAAATATAGATTGGCGCGTTCTTCAGAGGTTTATTCGTACTAGAACGCTACGACAAGTTAAAGAATTTGCAAGAGAATTCAACGCATTAGAGAATGGCCAAGTGTATCCGGAGTTTTCTCAGAGAGCAGCTGTTGATGTTTGGAAGGAGTTAGCCCAAAAATCTATTGTTCCAGGTTTCTATTCAATACGTCACTTGTCTTGGGAAGATTAAATAACACTGGATGATTTATTGCTAGGTTTAATTTTGCGATTTAATTGCGAATATTTCATTTATTTTTACAAATTAGGTCGTTAGAATTATATTTGCAGATCTATTTTTGCAAATTGGGTCCCAAAACATTTTTCACGGAGCTCATTATATTATTATTCTTAAATAAGCCCTGCAAAAATAAACCCTGCAAAAATAAGCCCTGCAAAAATAAGCCCTGCAAAAATAAGCCCTGCAAAAATAAATCCTGCAAAATTAAGCCCTGCAAAAATAAATCCGCAAGGTTTAATTCAGCATTATTTAATCCTCTTAATTTTGGGGGTACAGAATTCCTTAAAATATCGTCAACATTGAATCGTTAGCCAGCTATTATTCACGATATATGATATTAGTTAAATAATGACAATTAAATATTGTAATTTGTTATTAAAATATTTTAATGCTCAGTCGCCTTGTTTTCCAGGTGACAATATTGCCAATGTCTGTGTACCACAAGTATTGACAGTAGCTGCTTTAGAACCTACAATAACCGTCCCCAGTGATGACCAGCCTGATTACAATAACATCTACAGTTACCTTAGTGCGGTGACACGAGGTACAGACGTGCCCGACTTGCCAGCGAATGATGCTGCTGTCATATTAGACCTGTTGCAAGACTTGATTAAGACGTTATCAAAGTCAGAGACGTTGATACAACGAGAACATATGCATAATCGCTATGCCGAAATGAGATATTTGATGGAACCAAATTGTGATGAAATCTCGACTTCAAATAGGAACCAACCTTGTGGCAGTTCGACTAATCCGTTTGCAATACCTTTTGGTGTTTTGGAGTTTAAAAGCGAGACATATAAAAACGAAACGCAATAGTTTGCTGTTTTCGTGACGTGTACGTCAGATGACTTGTGTATTTATGGCTTGTTCTGGAAAGTTTAGGTACGAGTAGTGAATAGTTGTGGCGCCACAATAAAACTTGTTGTTTGTGTTGTGCTGTGAAACGCCTGGACATCATATCATGGTACTCGAAAAGGCTGAAAAGTTTGAGACTTAAAAGAAACTTAATATGTACATCGATGACGATAATAGGTGCCTCGATAACATTTTTTAACGTGTACACTGATTTTGTTTAAGCTAATCAATTATAGCTTATATCCCAATTATCCGGAACTGTTTAGCAATTGACCAGGAACCAGATACAATTTATGTTATCGACAATCTCGTATTTTCTTTGTCAAATATTATTTACTTTGTACCAACATCGTCCCTCTTTTTCACTTTTTTGAAAGTGAAAAAGAGCCCTTCTACGCGAAACACATTCGAGCAATAAAAATATTGCTCAAATGTTTCGCGTGTTTTGTTTTTTACATGGCCTGGTTTCACGGTCATTGAACACCGAGAAGTAACTAGTCAACGTAATTTTTACATTTAAATAATAAACTGCAAAGATTAGACAAAGTTCATTTATATTTTTTAAACACGTTCTCTCCTAATTTCAAATTTATTTATTAATCCTGTTTAAAGAGTTTCAGAGTTATTTCAAACTTATTTTGATTCAATTTCTACATTCTTTTTTTTTTGAAGCCGTTATTGATTATTTTGCTTTTTCGAAGGGATAGAAGCGATATAGTTAAGAATTTGCTAAAAAGTAGATAAATAAAATATTTATTATAAGAAACTTGTCAGGATTTGAATTTTAAAAGGGTTCAACTTAGTTAATGTTCCTTACAAAACGTGAAGTGTGTGCTCTGTTCACAATTGAGATGTACGGCTTAAAAACAGACCTAAAGAATTTTGCATTGAAATGGCGTAGTTATGTCACGTTTACAAATGGGACGTATAGCTTGCTAACCGGTTGACTTAACGGACCCCCCTTTTTAAAATGTTCTATGTCGTTCACACCATAGACTGGTGAAGCGTTTCAAAACGGAATAACGTTTGCAGAACGGATAGAACAGTTCCACAGTTCTTTAGCCACCCGGCTTCCTTGTTCACATTAAATTAGTCGACGTCGATCGATTCCAAAATTAAGATTGCTTTCTACTGTTTCGCCGATCAATTCGGCCATTTTCGTTTAAGTGGAAAACGTAACCTCGTCCCCAGGGCACCTTGTATCTCTTCTGACATTGGAACGAAGAAACAACATGAAAAACCAAAAAAATTATTCGAATTAACGAATGTAATGTCCAGTACGCTATTAAAATTTGTTGTACTTTACGCTGGGTTTTCTGTTGTGTTCACTGTATATAATCTTCATCTGATATCAATAAAGCCGCTGCTAAAAACCATAAAAATATGAGAAGGCTTCGAATAAACAATGTGTTTTACCAAAATTACTTCTTCTATTCAGGATTATGTAGAAAATGATGGCACCAGTCACCAAGTAGATTAGATCTCAGAACCTCTTTTTTACTCACATGGGATGGACAACGCTTAACGATTCGTGCTTTCTTCGCGTATATCGTACAAAATCTGGGAGAGACTCTTTGTGTATCCTTAAAGATTCAAAAATACGAGTATGTTCTTGATAATCCACCCTTTTTTCAAATTTTTTAACAGACATATTTCGCCAAATTCGTCCCCAGGAGGAGGGCTTCATTTTCGCGCTTGTGACGCCCTCCCTGTATTTTGTGCGTCCCCAACCAGACAAGCAGGATACTTTTGCTCGCAATTTGCTGACCGTCCTGTCCTGTGAGAAAGTAAGATGGCGGATCAGTCATGGATAGACTTGCTGAAGCACTATACTTCATCACTGGTTGAATTTGCAGCTAAGAACCCAAAGGAATTTTTAGCAACATGTACGTATGTACATTTTGATGTTGTATTTGCATTATTTTTCCTTTTTATTTTGCTTAGCTAGCTAAGCAGCTAGCTACAATCTTGGTTGTGTGTTGAAGGTTTCGCTTCCGAAATCTTTTGTTGAGGGACTTTGTCTTTTATCGGCATTTATCTGATTGATACATAACTTCCCCTTTTCTTCTGTTATTGACCAAAATTTGAAAAAGACTAAAAATTGTAGCTAGCTAACTTTGTAGCTATATCCACTGTCGATCGAGTGTGAAAAAAACCCATATATCAAAATGTGGTGTTAGAAGAGTCATTTTAGCCCTAAAAAATAGGGTCAGTCGGTTGACGAATAAAAACTTGCAAATTCTAAAACACTGTGTCCAACTATCCAGCCATAATGCACACCATTAAATATCGATATATATTTAAAGCTTACCTCTAATCTAAGGCCACCATCAAAAATATGTTATGTTCGCGTCCTGAAGACCCTGCAAAAATGAGTCGGTGATGGGTTGGGCGTATTTTTTCCTGGCATTTTCAGATCGGAGCAAGTAAATTTGTTCCCAGGGCCAAAAAACAGTATAGCGCCACTCAACATGGTTTGCAGACCCGTTTTCACCGCCCTGTAACTGGCAGTAGCCACAGGAGTACCCTAAAGGAATTAATTTTTACGGAAATTAATTTTTGCAAGTTTTTGTCAATTTTGCGAAAATTATTTTTCTTTTGAAAAATATCGCGTGAAATTTTTTTCTGGGTTTTTTCTGACTTACCGACTCAGGTTTTTATTACCAAAAGTGAGTCGGTCGGAGGACGCGAACATAACATATTTTTGATGGCGGCCTAACTTAAAAAAAAAGTATAAAATCGAAAATCGACTTAAAGTACAATACTTTAAGTTGATTTTCGATTATGAAAACTAATTATGAAAACAATTTGATTTGTTCACAAGATATTCTTCGTTAAAGTTGCAAAATATTAGCTAGGGAAGAAGCTTTGTGTCAGCCGCCATCTAGCGTCCCAAATGTAAATAAATTCCTTTGCTGGGGGCTTGTGACGTCAACTCCCGGATGATACTTTTGCTGACTTAGCCGCGGTCTACGATTTTTTATATACAAAGCGGTTTTTATACATAGCCAAGTGATTGTTGACACCTTGTTTTGTGTTTTAATATTTATAACATGTACTGAAGATGAGCTTGTAACAGGTACTGAAGATGACTATATAATGACTTGTTTTGCTAATTCCCTCATGAAAAAGTTGTGGGCTTTCAGTTTGCTATTTGACATAGACCACTCATTTTTTACCACAATTTTCCGTGACATGACAATTATGGAGGAGAAGTACTTGTCTCAGGTTTGAACATATTTCCAGCAACTCAAGGATTTATTAAATTGATCAAGTTTGCACCATGCTTATTAATTAACTCATGCCAGGTAAAAATTAAAGCTTTTTCAGCAATGAAAAAAAAAAGAACAATATGTATACAACTAAAATATTCCATTAGATCATGTTTTTCTGACTAGTCGGTTACCCAGGGGTAAATCCACAGGGTTGCTTGGCCTTTATATACCACATTTCGTGTTTCCGTAACATGGCGTTTTTCTTGCGGACAAAGAGACAGAATATGGCTATTATTATAGTTACTAGTCGTTACCCGTGGAAAAATTTCATGGGGTTGTCCGTCTTTAAATTACGTGCTATTTCATGTGCCCGTTGCATGACACTTTTCTTGCGGACAGACTGATAAAATATTGCTATTATTAGAGATGGATGATATCCCATGTTGTAATGAATTAATCAATAACATAAGTTATTATATATATATAACTTAAGTTATGTACCAGCAAGCTATGTATCCATAAAACCAAAATAAAACAGTTTTCAATTACTTTTATTTTAGTTTTTATCATTCTGACACCCCTCATGCTGATATGTGGTTATTTATCATATTTGATGATCAAACAGATCGAAGAGAAAGAGAAAGCAAAGAGAAAGAAAGGTATTGAAGTCACCCGTAACATAGTTAGGGTCCTCAAATTTACACTGTCATGGTTAAGGTCTAGAAATCTTAAAGTTGTCAGCCTATAACAGTTTTGTGGTAATGGTAGTTTCAATCTAAATTAATATTTTGTGCAGTTTTTTAGATAGATAGTCACATTGGAATTTTAAAAAAAACATGCATAGTCCTGTGTTATTGTGATAGCTTGGAGCTTTCCATTTAAGTATAGAAAGTTTGATGTTGTTTGGACAATTCCTGGATTTTTTCTAACTAATAAAATGAAAAAATATATAGGTGTAAGAGGGTTTAAATGAAATCTGCAAGGTCTTTTACATAACAGTTCAATATATTTTGATACATTTCCCTTTCCTTTGGATTATAATACTTTAGAATGATATTTTTGTTCTGCTTTATTTTCAGCCATAAGATCTAATAATGTTGCAAGAACGAGAAGAAAAGCGACAAAGGCTGATTAATGTTAAAAGGTGATATTATAGGTAAGAGTTGTGTTCAATACTACATTGTAGTAGAAATGTGTATGCCTGAAACCTCGTGTTTCATTTAAACCAGTAGTTGTTATGGAATATATTTGTAATATAGCATCTAGTTTGAAATCAAGGCCCAATTAATCATTTTCTTGTGTCTATGAATCGTTTTCACTATGTCAACTTTTGTGTATTTTTGATTGGGATACGTTTGTTAAACTCACTGTTTCTTGTTGTATGTGGCTAATATTTTCTTGCTGGTTTATTTTAGGACTATAAACTGATTTAATCGAGCTGTTTTTATGATGTTCCCAAGATACAGACATGTCAAAGAAATATTTTTGGAGATATTTACTAAATGATTTGAAGACGACGCTTTGAAATGCATTCAAACAAAATGTTAGAATTATTTTGATGATATGATTGTAATTTATAATTATATATTATGTTCCTAATGCTGGTTTGCATATGTACTGGGGTAAGGCTTCTACCCTATAAATGCTCTCTACACTTTTATGTTTCGTTAGTTTACGTTTCTTTTTTTGCATAAATATGTTGCCTTAAAACTTGGTTTTCGCGGGAACTAATTTTTGCGAACAAGTCCTAATATTTTGCGAGCATTAGAAAGAATTTGATGACATTTCTCAATTTATAACGTTTTCACAAAACTAGCTCCTATTTTTGTGCAATCTATTTTTCTTCTCGCGATATCATAAAAATTAGTCTATCATACTGAAATCTTCCTCTGTTTCCCCAGAATCAGCTTATTATACTAAAATTTTATCCATACGTCATTGTTTAAATATTTTTTGACAGACGTAAACTTTCTGATGTAATAAATCCATTGATTTCGTACCTTTTCTTTTGTATTTACAAAAAAACCTTCTGTCCATTTTATCTAACGTTGCTCGGTGTAGCAGAACCATCAAATAACAACGAAATGTTGTAAGGCTGGCTACACCTTTCAATTTTCACTAAGATGTAAAGTGATGACACACGATAAATATTTTTATATTAAAAAAATGGTATAACGCGTGAGTATAAATAATATAGATGGTGTAGAAAGGTCACGATACAGCTTGATAATTAAAGTGGTCAAAAAGTGAAACCTGAAAATCTATGCCCGTCATTTTTCAAATCTCCATCACTCCTAAAATGACATTTTTTTATACAAATTAAAAATAAAAAGGGTAAGGAAAAACGGAGCACTTCTTTTGTTGAAAATGGAAAATGAAGAGAAACATTGCTTTGAAGGAAGTAGGGAGGAGCCTGATTTTCAGTTATACTCCTTTGTTAGTGGGAGATGCTCCTACGTGTTTTTGTTTATGAGAATGACGTTTACTTTGCTATGTTGGTGTAAATCTAAATGTGTTTACTCAATCAAAAGTTTTTTTAAAGCCTATTTCTTTTTTGATCTCAGATCATTCTTGACTTCCTCACAAGATTGAGGTCACAGCATCTTTTAGTAGAACTGATAATTATGCTAGATACACCGTGCGTGTAAAATACCGAACACAATTTTAAAAACAACTCTCCCACACAATTAATTTCGTTAACTTCTAATGAGTCAAAATCGCGTTAGGCAAAATACGTTACTTCCCCTATGCTTCTTTGATCTAATTATTATCAGCTTTGAGTAACAACATTCGGTAAGATAACCCTTTCAAATGCTTTTGTTTCATTTTTAAAAGACGTTTATTATCAAGAGTGAACTCGATTGTATAAGGAACATTTTAGCAAAAATATACGAAATTGAGTCGATAATACCGAAGTTTTGACTTGTTTATGACGTTCTAACACTTGCTAATTTTTCATCAAAATACTACCCAGACTCTATTATGATGATATAACTATAAAAAACCGCCCGGTACACTTCGTGCCCAATCTTCTTGTTTTCCTTACCTTAAAATAGCAAAAAAAAGTCATAGAATATGCTTTTTAATTTATAATTTTATTGGACACGAAATTTATTGATAAAAATTGAAATTCCTCATGATATATAATTGAAAAATCGGAAATATATGAAACGAGAATGAAAATATATCTCAAGTTGACATTAGTATAGCGGATTGTCGAAAAATAAATACACACAATTTGTGTACTTTTAATATTCATTTATTCAATTTTTTTTTACATATTTATTTTTACCATGAAATTTTACAAAGTTTTTATCCAAATTTTTTTCTGTGTATATACCAAACAATCATTGGTAAATGGTGAAGAAAGTTACTGGTGGTAGGTTTATTTGCTTTTATGTTTGTTTGTTTGTTTGTTTGTTTTTATTATTTATCTATCATCTTACTATTTGCCAGAAAAAGTAATAAAAATTACAATTATATGTAAAAATATTTCTATTTGTTTCTCTATATATGTCTATATTTACTATATTACTTCTAAGATTATTTTACATCAGATAGAGAAGTGTGGGAAGAGAAAGAAACCATAAACGTCTGAATTTAAATTTCTTTAGGTAGGGACAGGCAACTGTAACTGAAACCTTGTCTCGACTTCTCAACTTTCCGCGTTAGTGTTGAATTCATTTCAATACGAAAAACTTTACAAAATAAAGAAAAAATCGACAGAAGAACCAATTTACCAAAGTTTTCTTGAAATAAAAAATATTTAACATTTTATGTTTTGCTTAAAAGGCGAGTCAAAATGTTAAGAAGACCAGAAGTCCGGCAGATGCCAAACCAACATTTCAATCTTGGAATGTTTCGAGTGAAAGCCGATTTTTATGGGTTTTAAGAATTGAAAGGATAGTGGGTCAATCACCTTATTTAGAAGAAAAAAAGAATAAACGAGAATAAAATCGTTTTAGATCAATGTCTTGTGATCTTAAAAAAGCATCAAAGCTTAGTAGTTCTACCATAGGAGCAACGGTGCATATGTGAGATATATTGGTATAAGTAAACCTGCACATTATCATCTTTATCTTCATTATTTTTGGTAGTTTTGTAAATGGGATGAATTTTGGATGTTGTAGGAGAATGGTCGTTTTTCTTTCTGCCTTTTTCTTGTCAATAATATTTGGGAAATCTTTAGGAAAACTTTTATACACTGACTCTATTTATACACGAACTCACTTTCTTCATTATAACTCCTAATATCCTAATAGGCGTAAAAACTTGGAAACTTTTCATAAAAGATTTTTTTTAAATTGTATTTTGCGAATTACTAGGGGTACTGCTAAACAGAAATTTTTAAGCACAGGTACTACTTACTTTGTACATTGTCCAAATTATAATATTATAAAGGATAGTAATTCGTATAAAGAATCTAGCACTAAATTCATTCGTCCATCAATCTCCTCAAATAAAAATGGTTAAGCACAACAGAGACTAAGCCATTGAAAAGTTGATGGAGGTGGTTAAATCCTACACCCTAACCCCCTCCCTTCATCCCCCTCCTAGAAGGATATTTGATACCCAAACAGCTCGGTACTAGGGTTAATATATCAATTTAAAGTTTAAAATTTTACACTTTCTTCCATTACCCTTCTATTACCCTTTTTAAAGACACTAACTGAACATGAATCACCTCGTCCTAAAAGAAATTGCATTTTATGTTTATTGAGGTAAACAAAACTTATATTGAACATCGAGAAAGAAAAATAACAAATAAAAACTAGATTTGCAACTACATACTCTTTATGTTCAGGAGAGCTGCTGTGAGTCCTCATGTTTTAAATCAAAATGGCTACCACGCACATTATTTGAAGCATCATCCTTCACAACGTGGTCTCATCAAAAAAGCAGTATATACCTCTACTTCGGAATGTCAACGACTTTTTAAGTACAACCGATGGAATTGTAAATCAACAAATCCGCTAAAGCCATTTGGAGATATCGTCGATATAGGTGTGTAAAACCTAATTTTGTTTTTACGTTTGTTATTTTTTTATCTTTGTTAAATATATTAAAGCAGATACGTTTTGCTTACGATCTATCATATCCCTTTTTTTACACAAAATGGATGGAATCAACATTGTGCTTTAATCATTCTCGGAATTTAACAGATATAACTGTTTCACTCTCTCACCCAAGAACTGGATTAGTACTAAGAGGATATAGGTGTCAATCATCAAATTAGGTGCCAGTTTATTCAAATCTGCTCTACGTCTGATTAAAGCAATAAACAACACAACTAACTAGGAAGTTTTGTAGTAAAATCTTTATTCTGTAAGCCTGCTTACACTTCGAAAGCGAAGCCTGAATGGTGTGACATATATGAAAAAAGTTGTACATATGTGCAAAAATAAAGTTGCTATCAATTGGATATGGGCTGAGTAAATTCACCTATTTCCAGTTGGCCTTATAACATGTATCAGAATCAGGTTTTTACGTTTGAAGTAGTAGTTTGAAGTAATGACTTTTTAATTTAGGTAATATATTTGGGTAATTGGGACTAAAATACACATCTATTACCTTAGGTTGCCGTGAGACTGCTTTCATTTATGCGCTTACGTCAGCATCGTTGACATATCACGTGATTCGTGAATGTTCACAAGGTCGTATTTATGGTTGTTACAATCGATGTGTGAAACCTGAAAAAGTGAAGCTTCAACATACTCGCTTGCTTAACTCGACTCACATCAAAAACGAGGCTTGCGATGATAACATCAAATTTGGTGTTAACGTGTGGAAAGATTTTGTTTTTAAAGGGGAAAAATCGAGTGATATTCGAGCAATATTTAATGTCCGAAATAGCCAACTTGGTTTACAGGCAAGTTTTTTTATCATGATTATGATTGTATAGCTTCTGAACATAAGCTAAATTTCTAGCAGTGACAGCTACAAAGTAAGTGACGGAAAGTTGAATATCCTCGGGATTTATTCTACCTTAAGGCTTTGGTCTTCACAGTAGCTAAGTTACATTACCCGCTTAGCAGTCAGTGAAGACACCACCTTGGCCTTAACACGATTACACGCGAAAGCCTATTTATTACGCTTTGAGTGGTGAATAATCGTTTAATTGATTGATTGATTGATTGATTTTATAGGAAGTTTATAAATCCGCTGGTTTGGTATGTCGTTGCCATGGTGTTTCAGGTAGCTGCGTAGTTCAAATTTGTTCGGAAAAAATTGCTAACAATTTTCGAAAAATATCAACTGCCATCTATCAGAAGTACACCGAAGCACACTTTAATCCTTTAAATCAAAAAGTAGTTGAGCAAAACTCGAAACAGATCGTCAGGTTGAGAGAAATTATAAATCGAAAGAAAGCAAAAACCAGGTTACCTTCTAGACGAAAACGAGGTTACATCGCTGATGTTAAACAATTAGAATTTTTTGATTTCTCGCCGGATTATTGTCGGAAATCTAGATACAGCGTAGGTATAAAACATCGCGCATGCCCGCGATATGTTTCTGCTGACCAATACAAAGCCGGTGTTCGGTCATGTGACGACTTATGTTGTTACGGAAGAGGAGCGAAAAGAGTCGAGAGAATCGTTAGATCAAATTGTAGATTTGTTTATTGCTGTGAAGTAAACTGTAAAGAGAGAAAACAAATGGTCGATGAATACTTTTGCGTTTAATACAACAAGAATGGATAGAGGGTTCCAGCAGAATTATATTAAGGTTTTTTCTACCATTTTTCTGCCAATTAAAAAACATATCCATAAAATTAATAAAATATTATGAATTTCCATAAAACAGTATTCTGTGCACAGGCAAGAAGAGATTTTTTTCTCTATTACTACTTCACATAGACTTCGTTTCTATAATGCATGCCTTACGCAATCAACTCAGCGATATTAACGACCGAGCGAAAAATCTGCTTTATTGAAATTCACCTTGAATAAGCATATATGATATAAATCACGTCAAAAGAAAAAGCAATTTTGTAAATATCTTAAACTTTATTTTGTATTTTATATAGCATCTGGACACTTAATATTTGCTTCAGCGACGTTGAAGCAACAAGCAACATTTGTAAGACTTCGAGACTTGAAAAATAGATATGGTAAGAGAATCCTACATATACTATCGACATTACTTAAGTTTAAATCATATTATTTATAATTTTGTAATTTATAATAAAACCAAAACAACACACTCCATGTATCTCTTTTTTTGCAAGTTTTGCTGTCCCAACCTCGACCCCAGAGCTTCTTTTGCGCCGGTCACATATTAGAACGTAAAAAAGAACTTCTTGGAATAAGATTGGACCTCGAAAACATCACAAACTTATAAAACATTAATATTTGGTACAAGAAGGCTGAACACAACCTCGTCCCCAGGGACTTGTGGCTCCTGAGCCGTTATTACGGAGTGGCCAACAATTTCGCCGCTAATCAACTTCATCACAAGGCAAAATGTCCTGGGAACGAGGTTGGGTGAACACTTTATGTTCTTTGTCTTAATGTGATATCGAGTCTCTTTCTTTCGTGAACTACACGATTTTTAAAATCAGCTCAGTTGCTAAAGCTGAAGCAACTGATGCTTGAACTGGATAATCAAGTAACCTATAATAACCTCGTTCCCAGGCTTCTTTTTATTGTTCTGATATTAGGAAGAGAGAAAAAGAAGGCCTCGGTACCGACTGGTGTTCTGGCAAATGCCTCCAAAAATTGCGAGTGACGTTTGGAAATTGTCCAGTCTCGCCGTTCGATATTACAAAGAGAAAAAAGAAAGCACTTATGTCATATGAGATTAGCTCTGTGACAATATGTCATATGAGATTAGCTCTGTGTCAATTTGATTATCACTATCGTACTCGTTTTGATAAACGTAAGATTTAGGACGTTGCCTGGATTTTACTACGTGATTCTTCATTTTCACAACGCTCAATCCAACTCCAATCCCATAGCTGTAGCGTTGATGATGAAACAGGGGTAGTGTTATACTGGGCCTTTGTGTGAGGTTCATGAGAATCGGTGGTGTTCAAACGCCAAGCAGAAGATTACAAATTGGTCGCAACAAAAACAACAACGTCAGCTCGTCAAAACCAGAGAGCCCGCTTGTCCGCTACATTGACGAAAAGATTTTTGGGAAAATGGGGTATGAGCAACGTATTAAATCCGAATGAAATAGAAATTGATGAGCGGCGGACAGAGATTCCCAGCTGGGTCAAAAAAGGGTCCAACGACCGGAATGTGCCCCGCGGACGTTCGTTTCGTGCCAGGTTACACAAAGTCTCGGAAAGGATGCAGCAAAAGATGCACATGTCCAGTTGTCCAGTCTCCAATAACATAACTGTCTGTAGCTAGCTATAGCTCTTTTTTGTTTGTTTGTGGACAATACAATGAATGTATACCTCTTTACTTGGAGTTAGCAGAATTGTCCCCGTCTAGTTATCTTACTGTTGAACTTGTTACATAGAAAAAGTCTCATTGAATGCTTTCTGCTGAGCCCCTCTCGTATGATAAAGGCTAGCCTAGCTAGCTAGCTACAAGGCTTGCACATAGTATTTGGTAAATTGTCCGTTTTTTAGCTTGTTCTGTATAGATTGATGGCACTGTGAACACTCTGACAATTGTGGTAGCAATCTTTATGCCCTCTTTCCCACTATGTTATATCCGGGGTTGTCCTGGATGTATCTGGCCCAAATTTGAGCTGTTCTTTTGGTGGAAAAGATATAAAAAATATGAAAATCAGAAAAAACTTCTTTCTCAGACCACCCTGGACATGTATAATTTAGAAATTGTCTGTTTTTAGCTCATTCTCAAAAGGGGAAATGGTAGAAAGATCCTTTCTTAATATATTATGTCCAGGGTTGTAGTAGGTCATGGACAAACTAAGTCCTTCATCATGTATATATTTTATAGACGAGGTTCTAATTATATAATATGTTCAACTTCTGTGTTGTGTACAAGTGTTAGTTACAAATTGCAGGACTGCAGAGAAAACATAGATCTTTTATTTATTTTTAGAAAATAGAAATTTCACTGGATATCCTTGATCACAGCAGTCTGTCATTTAAATTTTCTGCTTCAGTTTATGTATCTAAGTTGTTTTCAATACCAAATACATGATTTTCTTTTGCAACATTATGATGCATAGAAACTCGTATATATAGCTAGATTATTTTTTTTGGTTTACAGGTTAGCTCCCCAAGCTACTAATAGTGGTCTCCCTACAGTAATAACACTAGTAATAGTAATATAATAATATATAGATATTTTATTCACTCAAACCTATTCTTAACCAAAACACTGCTCACTTGCTCTGTGGACGTCCACCCCCCCTCAAATAGCTGTAGTTTTGGGTGTTGAACAAAGTATATAATGAAAGTACTTCTAGCGTAAAATCAGAGAAAAAATCGTTATATAATTTTTAATCAATATTTACACGAGCAATTAAATACTCAGGCAACAAACATTTAAGCAAGTGCACTCCCAATTTATGGCAATGCCTGAAGAAGCGTAAAAAAGATGGAAGGAAAAAATAGGTTACAAGCTTTAAAACGAAATTTAGGTTAGAAGCTTCAAAAAAACGTATTCCATCGCACACTTTTTAAGCGTGTGATTTTTCAAACTCGCAATAAAAACTCATGGCAAGGTCTGTATTTAAATAAATAAATTGTTAAATGAATTTTTGTGTGAAGCTTTCAATGGTTACAATGCTTTATTTATTGCAGTATGAAGCAATGTAACTATGCTTTAGCAAAAACTTTTTTTTCATTGTGATATTTTTAATTTCTGTTTTGCACTTGTGATCACACAAGTCTTACAAACTTCTTGTTTGGAATTTTACCGGTGGCACATAATTGCTGAAGCAGCCTTATCTAATTTTAATATATGTCAAGCTGACATTTTTAAAAAGTTTTAATCTAATCAAAATAAAAATGACACTGCAACGACATGCTTTAACTGAAACTTACTTCGTTACAGTTAAAAATGGGACATAAATGGTAAGAAAAGGGACGATTTGATTAACAGTGGAATTTCTTTACCTACACGTCTATTGTTTTTTGCATGTCTTAACATAACTTGGACGTGCGATCATCATCGCACAACTATTGCTAATTTGAGAGAGTGAATTGCCTTACATGCATGATTTTACTCCTGACTGGGCCTGCAAATGGAATTTACTGGAAAAAAACTCTCTTCAGCAACGCCACACCTTCTTAAAACTCTTCAATTCTCCTCAATTTTGAAAAGTCTCCTTATAAGTCCTCAATTCTCAAAAAGAGATTTTTAACAATTTTCCTAAATCCCCTCAACTTTAATTTTACAACCTGTTATAATTTGTTCTTTACTTATGCAGGGAATTCCACGAAGAAAACAACACGCGTGCTACACATCGCACGCGTAAATCTATTTTAGAAAATTTGCGCATGCGTTTTTTCCGACCGTCTCAAAATTTCCGTACGTAATTCGTATAATTCGTATTTATTTATTTATTTATTTATTTATAACGAATATTTATACAGGATTTTTCCATTCAAAAATTAGTAAAATATACAAAATATATATAATTACAAAATTTCTGTTCTTCCATGTGTCCTGTTTCCCAGCCCCCCAAAAATAGTAATAAAACTTAAAATAATAACTAAAAATGTGTTAGTAAAAATTAATATTTACAAATTAAAAAAACTCTTCATATAATTTTACAAAATCTTCTATTGATGTCGAAGCACGTATTTTCAGAGGAAGCTCGTTGAAAGTTTTTGCACCATTAAAAAAGAAACTTTTTCTACTTGATTCCAGCTTAATCTTAGGAAGTCGTAGTAAATGATTTTTATTTCTTGTGTTGTTTGTCATTTTTTCGAAATAATTTACAAAGGTTTCACACACGTCTCCATGAACACACTTGAAAACTTGAAGGCAAAGACGTTTCCTTAACAGATCTTTAATTGATGCTGGTTTAGATTTTCTTGGCACGTTCTTCTTGAATATAATACGATTTGCTCGCTTTTCTAAATTTTCCAACTTTAGCTGATACGTCTTGGTAGAATAACATGTAATGATTGAACAATACGTGAAAACTGGTATCAACATGGTCTTGTAAATTGTTGATGCAGTCTCGATGGTTAACTGAGGTCTGATTCTCTGAAGCAAGTATAATCTCCCTCTAACTTTCTTGTATGTCGACTCGATGTGCTCACATAGTGAAAGAGTTTGGTTCAATTTTACAACCAAGATACTTGTAGGAGTTGGTGAAAGAGAGTGATTGATGCCGATAATCTATATCCAAGGTCTTATTTTTGATACGTTGAGTAGTGCCAAACAGCATGCATTCCGTTTTCCCTTTTTTCATATTTATAACAAGATCGTTCATTTCGAGCCAGTCTGCAACACGATTGAAGTCATCAGTCAACATTTTTTCGATGCTATCTTTTGTTTTACCAGAAACATAAATGACAGTGTCATCAGCGTATGTCAGTATTTTACAGTTTGAAAGGACGCTGCCAATGTCATTGAAGGTAATTAAGAATAAAAGGGGACCTAAGATCGAGCCCTGCGGTACACCACAGGTTACTGACTCAGGTTCAGATGTTTCATTATTTATTTTGACAGTTTGCTTCCGACCAAAGAGGTAGTCAGTGAAAAGTTCCTTTTCAATTCCTGTAACACCATGACTTTTCAGGCTTTCAATGATTTGTGCGTGACTTAGCGAATCGAAGGCTTTGCTAAGATCTATGAAGATTGCACCAGTTAACTCTCCATTGTCTATATTCCTTCTTATTGTGTCAAGAAATAGTGTGGCAGCAAGTTCCGTGTTTCTTTTCTTTCTAAAGCCAAATTGAGTTTCAGATAACAGTTTATTCTGCTCTAGAAATTTACATAACTGGTTGTGAATACATTTTTCCAGAATTTTCGAACAAACAGGCAAGACGGTAATTGGACGATAATTGTCCATGTCATCTTTACGTCCTGATTTGTGAATGGGCGTCACTTGTCCCAGCTTGAAATCGGACGGTATTATACCAGATCTTAGTGAGGCATTGATGACATGGCAAAGAGGCTTTGCTAAGTGTTTTGCGCTGTCTTTCAACATGCCTGGTGGAAGATCGTCAGAACCACAAGCCTTACTACGTTTGAGTTTCTTGAGATGCATGAAAACTTCATTAACTGTGACCTCAGTGAACTCAAAGGTAGTACTTGTTTTCAAATTACTTTCCTTCGGTTTTGCCCAGATGAAATTTTTCAGTGGCATTGCCTTGGCTTTCAGTTTCGAAACGGTGGTAGAGAAGTAAGAACAAAAACGTGATGCGATAGATTTTGCATTTGAGTTTCTTATGCCGTCAATAATAAAAGATTTAACTGTTGAGATTTTTTCTTTTAAGGGAAAAATTCTTTTCAATGTTTTCCAAAATCGTTTAGGATCGTTTGCCGTTTCCTGCAGGAGTGTCCTACTATGTTCGTTTCTAGCCTTTCTAACAAGGTTATTTACTTTGTTTCTTTGACTCTTGAATTTTTCAAAGTCAGTGGAAGTTCTTGATTTACGAAACTTTCTGTTCAACGTGTCTCGGTAATTCATTTCCAATTTTATATCACGTGTCAACCATGGTGATTTTTTACCTTTGACTTTTTTGGTAATATTTGTGGCATGCTTGTTGAAATTCCGACTTACAATATCTCTCAATGTATCCCAGGCGTTATTAGGATTTCGTTCAGCATAAACTGAATCCCAGTTTTCATTACTCAAATCGCGAGATAATTCACCAGAATTGTAATTTGAATAATCTCTACATTTTATTGTTTCATACTGTTGTTTAATGTTATTAAGTTTTCTTTTGCACCCAATGGCATAATGATCACTCAGCGCGGTTGAAACGATTTTAATTTCCATTAGATTCTCGGGTTTTGTTGTCAAAATAACGTCAATAAGCGACTCAGTGGTGTCCGTAATTCTTGTTGGTCCCTTGATGGTTTGTATAAGGCCATTTAATGATAGTAAATCTTTCAACGGTTTATTGTTATTTTTTATAAGATAATTACAGTTAATGTCTCCCAGTATTATGAGTTCTTTGTTTCCGTTATTTATTTTTGTTAAAGTTTTTTGAAAATTATTGTTAAAGTTTTTACTGAGGTGTTTTGAGGTATTCGGTGGTCGATAAAGTATACCAACAATAAAAGACTTAGTGTAATCGGAAAATATTTCTAACCAAATGCATTCGATATCATAAGTTTCCAAATCGAGTCTTCTAACATAATTTAAGCTGTTGCTAATGTAAGCGCCAACTCCTCCTCCCTGCGAAACACGGTCTCTCCGTTCAAATGTATATCCAGAAATATTAATAAACGACGTAGGTAAAGAATCATTTAACAAAGTTTCTGTTACTCCAAAAATCTTGATGTTATGATTTTTAATAAAGTAAGTTAATAATTCCAATTTACTTGACAAACCTCGAATATTCTGGTGCACAATTGTAAAATCTTGTTCTTTCCATGGACCTATCAAAACTTCGTATCAAGCGCTTAAAATTAGCGTCGGCATTCGGCACTGCCGACGTAATTGCCGACGTAAAATACGAAGATACCGTGGTTGCATCGGCAAAAAAATTGTCGACGTAATTTTGTTGTGAAATTTGAATGGATGTCACGATCAAAAACGGTCGGTGTTATTATGAAGAACGTAAGGTATAGAGAACATTAAAGTCGGCCTCTTTCCTTCATGCTGACACTCTTATGCTCGGCTGGTGCATTACACTGAGACTCGAACGAAAGACGGAAGACCATTTGGAACCATGCCACAAGTCAGTCTGACCTTCATCGTCACAGAGAATACTGCAAGAAGAGTGCGCACCCATGCAAGTTAAATATAACCAGAACATGGGAGGTTAGGTGTCCTGTACCTTAATACAGCTTTCGGACGAATGTTCTCGTGATGTAATACCAAAGAAAAAACATGTTGAATAAAGTTTAAAATATCTTTTTAAAAGGGGAAAGAGAAATCAAATATGTTTAGTAATAATAATCGAAAAAATTGTATATCGTATTAAAAAGAAGTCCAGAAGTTCTGTCTCCCACACGACACAGCAGGCAATAAGTCAGCCCTGCCCTCGGTTTTGTGAGAAGAGATGTTCTGCGAAGACTCTAACAATTGAGTCTCCTGTACAGTTTTGCTTCATGTTAAGCTGTGCCAGTGACAAGCATTTTCGAAGCATGCCACCGGCGACTTCTGCGATATACAACCTAATGATGCCCTAACCTAATGAATTCATCTCGAAACATAAAAAGCCAGTAACATTCGAAAAGAACAACAGGTGTTATTACGCAATGCAACGTATTCAATTTCTAAAAATAATTCATTTTTAAACGCGCATGTTTTTCATTCAAATTCCGAACTTTAAGTCATTTTTTTCTTTGATTATTATTATAGTAAATAATTACTTTATACTAAAGACATTTCAGGTGCGCATTATTAAAGTGACTAAAGTGTTTCTGGTGCGTGATTGAAAACGCTGCTCCATTGTTGCAGGAGCGTGCGGAGGTGCGGGGGCGCAATCGCGCACCTCAAAAGACCAGGACTGTTTTACGCGAGTAAAGAGCGTAATTAGCGAGTGCGATGAATCGCACGCCTGAATAGCTGTTGTGCGTGTGTGGGTGGATGCGTGCGCGTGCGATCGCACGCGTCTCATGGAATTCCCTGCTTATGGCTTCACCTACAAAACCTCAAGTACTCTCAATTTCTTTGGAAAAATATAAAAATGTCCTCAGATTTCCCAATTCTTTATGAGAAAATACTGCCATCTTCTCAAAAAAAGGAAAAAAATTCTCATTAAAAGGCCTCAAATCTCTTCAAATTTGACTCAACAACCCTGTTAGAGCCAAAAGAGCATATTACTGGAAATAAAATAATGGAATGTGTACAGCTAGTACGTATAGCTATATATATGGCATTCCGCATTTAACGCTACAATAAAAAGCAGTCATTATTATGACCGAAAATTTTTGCTGTCAATGTTTTATTGGAGAAAGTAAAATTATTAGTTAAGGATACTGTAAGAAAAAACTTTCTATGAAGAAAATTTTGAGCTATTAATAAATGCTACTATGTCAAATTTTTCTCCGAACAAATCTAGGGATAGTCAGCATACTGTTTTTAAAGAAATATCTAAAGTATTTGATCATTTCATTAGGAAAGAAGAAAACTTATTATACAAACAACGGGCTTCAAGTCAGTTAGTTCACACTAAGTTGGCCATGTTTATTGTCACTGTTTTTGCTACCAAGCCTAGTGAAGTGCTGAACAGTATCGGTCCAGTGTAGCAATATGGAAATTTTTGTTGGAGTGTTGTGAACATAACTTACCTTGTTAAAAAAAGGTACAGAAGCCTATATTTTGACAACTAGTTCATTTTGTATTGATATTTTACGTTGAGTTGGTTCCACCAAATTTTTTATTTGTTTACAGTAAGGAGTTTCAGCTAGTTAGTTTTGAAAAAATAAACTAAATGTAAAATAGGATGTTTGTTTGATTGGCTTATATGTTTCATATAAGATGCAGTATTTGTTTTTGACAAGCTTTCTCTGGCAAAGGCATGTTAAAAATTTTAAATTTTAATTATACAGTAGAACAAGTACAGCAATATTAATTGTTTTTATTGTATTATGTTAATTGTGAACCTTTTTGCTTAATCTTGTAGGTTTTTTTGAGACCTTATTAACCTTTATATTTATGCATCTATATGTTTAGTTACCTACCTATCATATGATCTAAACTTATTATGTAAGTTATATACATCCAATGATGCCAAATAAAATTTTAAAGAAATCAATTTCAATCGCAGAGAAAAAAACAAATGGGAATGGTGTGGAAGGTGCAATCAACTCTCCTTTGCAAAGATTTGTCAGAGCAAAAAAAAGAATCACTCAGACTTATGATGAAATATTCAAATATTTAAAAGAATCAAGGTTGTTTCTCATTGACTGTGATATCAGTGAGGCTAGTGACAATGCTACAAGGTCAGACATAAGACATGTAAGTAAAGATAACCTTCCTTTTGTCATATTAATATTATATAATATTAATTATATATTTTATTATATTACTAGCCGTATTCCCGTGGAAGAATCCACTGTATCTCTCATTGAATCCATGTGAGGGATACCAAATAAAAACATAGAACACAGTAATTTGAATGTATTATAAAAGGCAGCCATGTATTATTCTTAATAAAGAAACAAGGATATAAATTCTTAAAAATATATTTATTGCGAAGTAACTTGAATTTTTAAAAGTCACAATCTGCATTATTCTATATTTATAACCGCTAAAACAAAACGTCTAAAAATATAAGCATGTGCAAAAAAATAGAATCATAATAAAATAAAAATGCAAAACTTATACTTGCTTTGCCCATGCTAGAAGTATACCAGGGAAAAAAAGCATACCAGAAATTAAAAAACTCAGACATCGTTAAGTCATACAAAATGTAAACAAATTTAAATCAATGTTTACAAATGTTACGTTACGATCGTTTGAAATATATTCGATTCTTAAATTCGAAAACTCTGCATTGTTATCACGCATGGGATGTATGCACTGTTTTCTTGACAAGATAAAAAGGCAATTTAATCTACAATTTTGTTATGTTCATAATAACGACAACAACACTGAATCACCCCACCCTGTAGTGTTAAGAACAGTAACAACGAAAAAACTAATTTTACAGTTTATATAAATTCTTCTCTAGGAGAAATACTCTATAAGAATAGTGTTTTTTTTTGTTACAGCCTCAATATCAACAAATATCACCTCCTCATCATTCTTAATAGATTCTTAGCATGACTGTGGCCTAATAAAATACAGTTTATTATAATTTTCTATAGCTAACGGCTATATGCTTTGGTAACGGGTCTATCTTTGCTTTGGACGGATAAAGAACTTCAGTTTACTTGACATGCAATCATCATCATCATCATTCTCGGCTTAACGTCCGTTTTCCATGCTAGCATGGGTTGGACGGGGTATATTAATGACCCTCTTCCAATCTGATCTAGACTGCTTTCTCGGTCTGCCTCTGGGCTTTGCCCCAGGAACTATCAAGTCTCTACACTTTCTTACCCAATTATCCTCCTCCATTCTTTCCAAGTGCCCCAGCCAATTCAATCTTCTTATCTGGATAAAGAAAGTAAACTTCTAATCAAATTATCATACATCATACAAATTTTCATTTTTAGAACAAACAATCGAACTTGAAAATATTTTCAGGGTATTCTTAATTCTGATCTATTTTTCAGGGTATATTCTTATAAAAAGTGCGTAAAAAAAGCATGTTCAGGTTGAGATCTGTAAGTTAAAACGGCTAAAAAATCGTTACACACCTAAATTCATCTTTCTACTAGATACTTTAAACAACTGTAGATTATCTTCGTAATGTTATACATGCATTTCTTTGGCATTCTCAGTAGGTAGCTAGCTCGCGTTCTCTGAATAAAATCCAATCAGTTTTCCACTTCGATTACTAAACTTTTGCTTCGTCCGAAAGAAAACAGATTGGAAATGAATACAATCTTAGACAATTGTATACATTTCCAATAAGTTCTATTTTTTCTTTTTTCAGTTGATAAACAACTTGTTTCCATGAGATACGGCGCGCACATGGTAAACCGGGGGTAAAATTAAATTATTCTATCCATGATGACCCCGTACGGCTTTTAAAATAAGCAACAAATAAACCCCTGTTTTGCGATTTTCTTTAACTTAGTAAATTTTAGCGTAACGCCACGCTTTGGGACACAATGCATGAGCTATAAGAAAGTGACCCATGATTTTAGTACCGTGAACTCACATAGTCACTCACACAAGCGTATTATAATATAGGATACATATTAATAGGCTTATTGTGTCATTTCTTGTTTTGTTTGCATGCAAAGCCCTGATTGGGGATTAAAAATATCGACATCCCAGAATCAGTTGGAAATGATGCAGGGCCCACTGACTGTGTTCCTGTAGATCTTACATAACCTGTTGATTTTTTTATAAATATGTCAATTGGCAATGTGTTTCATTTAAATTTATACACTCGTTTTAAAGCTTAATTCCCGTAAAAAAAAAAATTGAACTTATATTAAATATGTTAAGGCCCTTTTAGACGTTAAATTTAGTTGAGTTTGTTACATCAAAGCTTCATTCATTCTCACTCATTCTATTCAAAAGTAAAACTTTACAGCATGATAATTTTGTACAAATTTAGAGCTACATGTACTATCCGTATTCTTTGATCTTTGTTTAACTATTACCGAATAAAATTAAAACATTGTAAATTTATTTGTAGCTAAACTAAACTATTATTTTGCTTCTGGTAATAATTTTTCAATAATTCTTAAGTATTCCGTTAAGTATTTTCTTTTTTGTAAACTTAATGTATAGTTTAATAAATAGTTAACTGTCTAAAAGGGCCTTTTAGAAAGTTATCAACGAATCTTTAAACTTTTTGAAGAACTTTATTGGAGCTTGAGTTATATATGTTTTCAAAGTTTTGCTAATTATGCGAAATTATGATGTCATCAACTAGCTGGAAGACATGTAATTACTATCTCGCCTGCGAGGAGTATTCAAATACAGCTGTCCGTCCCAAAATGGAAATTTTTGGCTCTCTGAGCACCGACACGGGAGTAGTCGTGTGTTCGAATCTCATCTTGGTAACTATTTTTACTTTTTTTTTTCTTTTTACTATCTCGCCTGCGAGGATAGGTTTCCAACTCGTAACTAACTAAATGTCCCAAATGGTCAATTGCAACGTCACAGATTTAAACTTCGTACCTAAACTCTCTAAGTACTTGGAAGTCATCTAAATGACGTTTCAGGCCAAAATTGGTATTTGTTTTCGACAAAATTTGGCACAGTTAACAAAAAAGGTATGCTGAACATAATAGTGACATCATAATTTTGATTTTTGTCACCTAAATGTCATTTTAGGCCAAAATTGGTCCAAAAATTAAAACTACTTTATTTTAGACAAAATTTGGCAAAGTTAACAAAAAAAGTATGCCGAACATGATGGTGACATTAAAATTTTGATTTTTTGTCACCTAAATGTCATTTTAGGCCAAAATTGGTCCGAAATTAAAACTACTTTATTTTCGACAAAATTTGGCACAGATAACAAAAAAAGTATGCTGAACATGATGGTGACATCAAAATTTTGATTTTTTGTCACCTAAATGCCGTTTAAGACCATAAACGTTTCAATCGCGCGACTTTTAACCATGGATGATAGGCTGTATTTTTGTTAGCAGAAATTGTAGAATTGGGTCGCATTGTGGATGTTTCATAGTTGTGCATTTTTTAATAGCGAGATAGTTTATGCAGCGCCTGCATCTTGTTTCTTTTATTGAGCATAATTATAGTAACTAAATATTAAAATTTATGTAAAATATTCAAAAAGCCAAACTGAATGGCCAAACACATTTATAACCCTATATGCCTAAAAACAGTGGAACTTCTATAAGTGCACATTATTAAGAACCAATGTTTCAAAGAAATATACAAATTCCTTGACAACTTTTTAAGCTCCTTTATATAACTTGTTTTTTTCGTAGGAGGTAAGCTTTAAGCAAAATTTAAAATTATCATGTTTAGGAAAATAGTTGTTTGACAGTTCCTGAGACCTACACCTTGTGATAAAACTGTTATTAATAGTGCTTTTTTTTTCGGTTTAAAAAATATATATGCAGTCCTGGAAATTTAGCATAAACAACATTGTTGTAACAATGAATCCTTTTGCCATGACAAATTCCTCCGTTTATTATATCTTATGATAAGAAATAGTATGTGTTTGCCAGCTAAGCTAAGAATTGATCCAGAACTGATGATGGTTACTAGTAAGTTTACAAACAATTGTTATTATCTGCACACATAAGCATTATTTTATTGTTTTTGTAAGCTTCCAGGACCAGTAACCATGAACCATTTCCTTAGACTTAGAAAATTTCCAGGCCTACATTGAATACAAAAAATACTACCACACAAAAATTCCTTCGAGAATTGACATTTGCTTAAAAAATTTACGTTAGATAAGTTAGTTATTCAGAGAATTTTTCTAGTTGTGTATTTAAAAGATAAAAATATAAAAATCCAATGCAAAAAGTATGCTTGATATGGGTTATATAATGAAAACCATAACTTTTAAGAGCAAACCTGTTACCTGCTGAAAACACTCATCATATCATTTATTACAATGATCTTGGTTTAATGTTTGTTTTCCAGGGTATATTAATGACCTTTTAATCTGATCTAAGCTCTGTAGATCAGATTGAAATTTCTAGGCTATATATCCTGTGCAGCAAGTCTGTCCTTCCTCCTTCCAAGTCTTTTTTTATAAACCTTTACCCCAGAACTATTAATTGTGTGCACTTTCTTAACCAACCAATTCACCTCTTTATCTGAAAATCTGTAATGCTACTGTTACCTGGCCTGCTTCTTAACTTATCTTAACTTTTTCTGTTTCTCACACTGATGTTGAATATCCATATAATTCCTTTCCAAATAGTGAAGATCTTCCTGTTTACTGCTTACTGCTCATGTCTCACCACTTTTCAACGCAGGAGTCATACAATCTACCTTTTACATAAATCAACAAGACTGCTAGTCAAAGCTTACAAGTCTGAAAAAATTAAGTTACTACCAACCCTTTCTCTCCACAAGGTCACTCCACAAGGCCTTTTTACTACATCAAAGCCACACTTGACTACTAATCATGACTTTAGATTTTGCTGCATTCACTCTCAACTCTTCCTTTCACTTCTTTCACTTTTCAACTAATTCTTCCATGGGCTCTACTGTGACAACCAAATCATCTGCACCCTGTTCAGAACTATAAAACGTGAACTGTAAATTCTAACAGAACTTCTAGCATTATGGTACATACACTTAGCATCCTAACTACACCTAATTTTTCCATAACCCACCAATGTTACTACAAATTTTAACATATATACTATTTTTATTTTTAGGTTGATAACTTTTTAAATCAAGCATTGAGTATCAATGAAGTTCTGAAAAGAGACAGTATGAAAGTTGCTTTTTTTGGTCGCACAAGTAATGGAAAAAGCACAGTTGTTAATGCAATGTTGTCTGATAAAATTCTTCCAGCTGGTATTGGACACACAACGAATTGTTTTGTCAGTGTGCTTGGTAGTGATAGCAATGAGGCTTTTATGGTTGATACTTCAAATGAAAAGGGTGAGAGAAGAAGTGTTGAGGTAAGATTTTTACTGTTCAAAACATACTCACCCTAAAAAGCCTTTTTTTCTTGTTTTGCACGATAGTGCAAACTTGTTACAGTGTCCATGCGTGGTGTCCTGGGGTCCATATATTTTGATCCTAAGATGACCCTGAGGGGAGCAAGCCTCACTGATGGGTACAATATATACATGTTTCACTATTCTTAGGACTTCACTGTCAATTTACATTTCATCAAGGAATAGTGTAAATCTTATGATCAGATGGAAGAACCTAGAAGAATAGTTAATTGGGGGACTAAGATAAATATGTGTGGGAAGCTTAAAAGTTGCATCATACTAGGCCATGTTGTCACACTGTATTTTTTGTGTTGTGTGTATGGTTTGGTCATTGTGGAATAGTCTAACATGTAATGTGTTTTGATAATCCCTATCTTACAAGATTGCAGCAATCCTATTTTAATAAGGTGTCCTTCTTCTTTTGTTTATGTAGTCACTACAACAATTAGCTCATGCTCTTCATAATCAAAAACTTGATAGCAGTAGCTTGTTAAAAGTATATTGGCCTACGTCAGGATGTCCTTTACTAAAAGATGATGTTGTTTTTGTGGACAGGTATGTGAAATATTTTAGGTGAAAAACTTAAGCTGTCTATAAACTTGCAACATCATCATCATCATCATCATTCTCGGCTTAACGTCCGTTTTCCATGCTAGCATGGGTTGGACGGGGTATATTAATGACCCTATTCCAATCTGATCTAGAGATTGTTACAAGTTTCGTGTTGAAATCAGTACCTTCATTTTTAGAGGCTTTAGTAGAAGATTTCCAAAAATGAATTTGATTAAAAATCT
Organism: Hydractinia echinata; assembly: GCA_030067915.1. Classification (NCBI taxonomy): domain Eukaryota; kingdom Metazoa; phylum Cnidaria; class Hydrozoa; order Anthoathecata; family Hydractiniidae; genus Hydractinia; species Hydractinia echinata. Next base: position 325,577 of record JASGCC010000227.1, on the reverse strand, counting down.
AAACTATAGGATTTAATTTTTGTATTAAAAAAATTCAGTTGGAAAATTAAGATACGTCCATGAGGTACGATGAGTTCAATCCGATTTTTCTGACAATGCTTTTTTATAGTCCTGGTATAGATGTCAGCCCTGATTTGGACAGCTGGATTGATAAGCATTGTTTGGATGCAGATGTTTTTGTTTTGGTTGTTAATTCAGAATCTACCATAAATCACACGGTATGTATACATAGAAAACATTGTACACAATAGATAGAAAAACTAAGTTTACTGCTATCATTTTTTTCGAATCAGTCAAAATTAAAAATAAATACCTTTTTGCAAGTAGTTTCAATAAAGATACACAGCCTTTTTTTTTCTTCCAGGAAAAAAGTTTTTTTCATAAAGTCAATGACAAGCTATCAAAGCCAAATATTTTTATACTGAACAATAGATGGGATGCATCTGCTGAAGGCGATCCTGAGATGATTGAACTGGTGAGTATGTATACTTCAGTCAGCGATGTACTCAAACAGGTTTGAAAGAGCCTGTATAACGTCCTCCCAAAGATGCCATCTTACCTTTGTGACATTCAGTACTCAATTCATAGTGTGAAGTAATATCATAAAAAAATGTGGTCAATTAAATGGTTACAGATCAAATAAATGAAAAAGATTTAAATTTCGTAAATATGAAAAATTTTTAATTTTATTTTAATATTATTTTAAATCGAAGTTTCCCATGACTTCCACGGTGCATGATTGTTTCCCTTAATAATAACTAGTTGCTTAAACCCGTGGAAAAAATCTATCTAGGCAGAGGAACAATGAAAAAGAAAATTAATTTTGTTGAAATTAGCAATAATTAAAAAAAAAATTGAAAAAAATTTACCAGTTGCCTGTATTGTATTTAATCTGAAATGCTAATCAAAATAAATATGCTTTCAACAAACGGTAAAGAAGATTTAAGGGCTTAAAAATTCTGCTGTCGTCAGCAAGGACCCGCCAAAATATAATGTAAAAAAAAAAAAAATTGGTATACCCGTTGTTGCCTTCATTGTATAGATCTTGAAACGCTGATCAAGAAAATGTATAAGAGAGAAATGTATAACAGTTGCAGAGATATTGAGGTTAAAAGGTTCTTTGATGACGTCATCAACCTGTTCATTCCGAAACAGATTTGGGGACCTAGGTTTGGGAAACTTACCCAATTCGATCTTTGGTTGTCCCTAGTTACCCACATGGTGAAAACTGACTGACGTCATCACCCTGTTTCTAAGTTATTTGGCCTCAAAGTTATAACTGCATTGTAATGCCTTCATTAATTTAAATTAAGATATTGCTGTTAATTAGTATTATTGACTCTGTGACCTTTATCTTGTCAGTTTGCAATTGAGACATGCATTTATCGGCAAAATCAAAGGAAATCCACTTTGCTGGTTACAGACAGACAGGGACACACAGTTTCTGTATTATTATATAGATATGTTCCTTTATGCTGCCCCTTTTCAACAGCTAAGGAAAATTGAATAGATCGACTTTGCCTTTCAGACATACCATGAAGTAACATGTTGTATACAAGAAGACTCTTGAAGATAATCTGTTTCTTTTTGGATTCATTTAACTTGAAATTACCAAAAATATGTGAATTTGTTTTGGAATAGCATAAATAAAATTATACACAAAAATGAATAATTTGCACACCAGTTTTGTGTAATGTATTTGTTTAATAATTTATTTTGTTTTCGAACAACTTTAGGTAAAACAGCAGCATATAGAAAGAACAACAGAGTTTTTAGTCGACGATTTAAAATGTATACCACGAACAGAGGCATCTAATAGGATTTTCTTTGTATCAGCTTTAGAGGTGAAAACCATACTTTATTTTCCATTATGTTTACTTAAAATAAATAATATTAACTGTTAGGCGAATAATAAGGCAGAAACAGCCCCATAGTTGGAGCGCCATAACTTCTGGGGACTAGGTTGTTATGAAAAGTGCTTGGTATATTTAGAAAAAAGGGATGAATTGGGTTATCCAACGGTACAAAACACAAATCATTATTTGACCCCAAATTGCAATTTAAATTTTAGAAAGCTAATTTTTGGCCGAAAAGGATCTTTTCAAAAGTCGGTGTGTATTCTAAAAGTTAAGTAAAATTTATTATTTTTAGATGTTAAGACATAGAATGAGTCAGAAAAAGGCGGTTAGCAGGATTGAACGTATACCGTCAATAGATGAGGAACATCAATTCAATGAATCTGGTGAGTATGGTTGGTCAGTAAGGGAGTGTTCACATATTATGTAATCAATGCCTATTTTCTACTCCCCCCTCCCCCATGTAATCAGTCCTAATCATTTGGTTGACCCCCCTCCCAAAATTACGTCGTCATCTACTTACCCCCCCCCCCAAAAAAAAAAAAAATCCGTAAAGAATTACGAATATTTATATATTTAGTTTTATATTTTACTTTTATATTTTACATGCAAGATATGGAATATGACGAATACAAACACTTTAGATAGTTGATATTTTTCACACTCACAATAAAATATGCTGTTAATTTTTTTTGATTTAATTATGTCATCAAACCACTTGACACCTCCTCCCTCCCCCATAATCAAGTGTAAGCAATTTCAATGACCCCCCCTCTACTTGATTACGTAATATGTGAACGCTCCCTAAGCATGTTGACTAGTTACCATGTTTACTCAAACAACTGAAGATTACGTGTCGTTTAAGTGTCTCACTGGTGAGGTAAAATAATAAGTGCTCACTCCAATAAATGGCCTTCCCATACAAAGAAGAATTCATTAAAAAAGTAGCACTTATTCAGAAGTGTCATGTGAAAGTCGTTCAATTTACAGTTTATATGTAACATAAAATATGTGCTTCTTTTTTTTTCCATATCTGCTCCTCAATTAAATGTTTATTTAACACATCATTGTCTGCTCAAATGAGCACCTTTTCTTAAAGTAAGAAATTTTATATGCACCTCTGTTCTCATTTAAATAAAGTCAGTATTGCAATCTTAGCTTCCATTTTTGAAAAATGTTTTTCTGAGTATTGCTATAGGGTTTAAATTTGTTATTGGTTTGTTTGGAGCATTGTCCAGGTAGTAAGACGAAATGTTAAACTGATTTTTTAAGACCTCTTCTACATTGATGTGCTTCTAACATGCCTGTTTATATGAAAACCTATAAGAAAATCTCTTTAGAATATCGTATGGGTAAAATTGCAAGGAGACAGGAATTTGAAGATTTCGAACTCAAGTTTAAAGAATGTATTTCAAAATCTGCGATAACAACAAAATTTCATGGACATGCTGCAACTGGCGTGGCTATATCCAAAGAGATGGCGCAAATAATGGAGCAAATTTTAGCCAGAGCTTCCTCTCAAAGGTATTTTCCTATCAATTATTATCACCTAGATTATATTTATCTTATATGCCAATATGCTATTCCATCTGTCTGTGTATCTGTGTGTCTTTCTGTTGGCAAATTTTATATTCTATAATTTTCCATCTGTGAAACATTTTCTAAAAACAGTATATTCTGTATTTCATAAAACTTCTGTTTATATGTGTGATCTGGTAAAATGAGGCAATTTGTTCAGCTGGGAAATTTAATGTGCGTCAACTTAAATATACTATGACAAGTTTTATACCATAGAAAATTAGTTTACGGGTAAAGTCACAGCAAATAACATTTCTATTGTTGTTTCCTCTTTCTTGTAAAACGTTTTATTTACAGTATATTTAATGAAATTAAGAAACCCTTTTAAAATCTTCTGTTTCTGTAAGTGGATACTTTCCACGGGTTTTAACAACTAGTTGAAAAACTGTCATAACAAATGTTATGACAAAACAAAGTAAAAAAAGCAGTTGATGAGAACAAAGGAAATAAAAGCGTACAGTGAAATCACAGGGTGTGATTCAGCATTCTCAGTAGCCATTAAATAACAATTTGCAGCTTGAGTTGTTTCAAATTTCTTAATTTATTAAAATATAAAGCTAGCTTATTTCGGAATGACATTTACATTTAGGATTGGTGAAGGAATAAAATTCCATTGACAACTTCAGCGACTATTGTACTCAGTGTGTGAAAAGTTGATAAGTGATGGGTAAGACATGGAACTATGATAATGGACTTAAAGTCTTTTGTTTTAGACAGTGGTGTAAAGCAGAAAGACAAGACCAGCAAGAAACGTTAGATTTTATGACCTCGAAATTAAAACAAGTAACAGAAAATCAAAAATCAAAAATTTTAAATATTACTGAAGAAGTAGAGATACAGGTGTACTATTTATCTCCACTACTTATGTATCTTTTGTGGATACCTTTTTTTATTTGTTCTTTTACTGTTTATTTGTTTTTCAAGCCACAAAGCTGTTGTTATTTAGGTTACGAAAGCAATGTCAGAAGAGATTCGCCGACTTGGGCACCTTGTTGGTGATTTTGATTATCCGTTCCATCCGCATGCAGCATATTTACGTAACTATAAAAATGTAAGTATGTTACAATCTAATACAAAAATGCAGTATGAGTGCTACTGTTGTTGGTCAGCTGACACTTTAGAGTTGCATCATCTGCTGCAACGATGTGATCTTTGTAGAATTTAATGTATGTCTAATGACTAAAAGTTAATTTATTCTGACAACACTGTTGGTGCACACGTTACTGTTTTGTGGTGGTTGATTTAGAAACAAACCTGTATATTTCAGGAATTACATGTCCATATAGAAAAGGGACTTGGTAAAAATCTGAAAGCAAGATGCTCAGCACCTTTGATAGAGTCTATTGAAGAGTACAAAGCGGAGATGCAAGGTTTGTTGTCACATAGGTCGCTAGAAAGTTGTTTAAGCTGACGGTTTCTATAAAGCATTAAATACTCTGCAATAACATGATTCGTAGGATTTTATCTCATGTCTTTTGTTGATTTTAGATCAAGTGTTTGCTCTTATTCCCGCCAGTGCATGCAGCTCAAGTTTGCCAATCACTCCAAGGTAAACAGAAATCAACAAAGCCGCAGAAGTTTTTTGTTTTTTTGCTTGATAGAACATTATATTCAAGTTGGAATCTAGCTTTATAGCTGTCCTACCCTTCTATGCAAAAGTGATGTATCTTGTTATTGTTTCAGAATTTGTTTAATATTGTTTTTAGAACAAATTTCGCAGTAAGCTATGAGTTAGATGTTCCCAACTTGTGTTCAGACTTTCAAGAAGACGTCACTTTTAAGTTCTCTTTCGGATGGACAAACTTAGTAAACAAGTTTATCACGCCAAGAAATCCGCGGTTAGCATTGCTACTTGGAGCACCAGTAAGTAATAGAGAGACTTTTTCTGTTCATTAAAAAAAAACCTGGAAAGTTGGAGCTAGTGATAAACATAAGTGCTAATTTGTGAAGCAGTACATGCTAAAATGTTATTGGCGTTTTTTCTTGGTCTAACAGCATCAATTTGATAGTTTTATTTACAATAGGTCACGCTTAATGTATATTAATATTTCTCAGAAGTTAAAGAAATATATTCCTTTTTATAATATAAAGCCAGGTTATGTCCATGTTAGTTAAACAGTTTCAGATTGTGTTTCTCCTCAGGAAGGAAAGAGGGCATGTAATAATGAAAAAATAACCCAGCAGGAGAGGGCAGGGGTGCAAGTTGTAAGGTTTTTGATTCATTGCTTATGGCTGTGTGATACCAGTTGGTTAAAATTATCACTAGATATATAAAAATACGGGATGAGCAAACGAGTGTCATTTTGGCAAAAAAATTTATGTTAATCAATTCACCTTTTTTAATATCTATGCATTGATAAAGTATGAATGTACTTCTCTTAGCAGGTCTAAAATAACTGATGACAGAAAATTTCAAAATTTGCTATTACTTAAATATGACATCATAATTTATGCAGCATAATTAAATCTGAAATTCTTTAAATGTGAATACCTTGAGAATGAAAGAAGCTTTTTGCAAAATTAAAAGTTAACCAACTTTTTAAGCTCTATAAAATAATTCCAACATCATTTTATACGTTTGGTTCCCTTTAAGTGCGTACAAAAATACAAACGGGGAGGGAAGGGGGTTATGCTAAAAGCAAACTTGGTGAACGAGCAGGGTCGAAAAAAAAATTGAATATGTGAGCAAACATACTTTTTGAATATTTGAGCAATTGTGTATTAATTTTCTTGCACAGGTAAGACGCAGCACAATCTATTTTCCACAACATGAAACACCTTCGAAGCCACTCGCACCTGTCCCTTCTGAAGAGGAATCCCACCCCTTCAAAAAAAGGTAGGTGCGGCCTAACTTTAGATTGAAGCATTTATTTTAAGAAATGAACATGAAAGCAAAACATAACGTGAAGAAGCAAGCAAACAAAACATGGAATTGTTTTATTCATTTTTGATTTCCGCCAGCGAAGGCGGAATCTTTAAAATCGCCTGAGGAGATAGAGAGATAGAGAGATAGATAGAGACAGCGCAGCTAGGCTGGACGCCCGAAACTTATCCAGGCTAAAGATTTTTTTCTGAGAACGAGGCTAAAATGAGTTTTAGGCCAATAAGAATCCTAACAGTGCAACAGATTGTTTTATTATCCAATGAACAATACTTTATTTTAAAGTTTATATGCTATCGAAAGTTAAAGCTCATGCAGTGTAGCATAATGAAGATCGTCTTATAATGCGCCATCTTTGATGTTACGTCATTTCTTTCTGTACAATTTTTCAAGCACGTAGACTAAAGCTATATTCAGCAGAACTAATTAATTATTCATGAATTTTATTTTATATTTATTGAGTTGTATTTTAACATTGCAGGTTAGTTGCAATAATAATTGAGAATACTCAATGATTTGTTTACCCCATAATTCTCCGTTTTCAAGATCAACTTCAAATTTTAAAATCTTTTAGGCTAATGGCGGAAATCTTCAAGCCCCTGGGCTTCTTGTAATATTTATGGATAGAAGATAATAAAAAGTTCTCCTAGTCTATTTGATTTCTCTAAAAACCCTATTTAGGTCTTTCTTTCGTTTTATTAGAGGGCGGTGTGTAAATGAAATAATGGTAATCTTTTTAAGAGTAGGTGCAGGAGAAAGAAACACTTAGAAATTTTTTTGAAATAAAGTAAAAAAATATTTCGGCATTATTGAAAACTGTACTATAAAACACCATAATACTAAGCAGACGAACGAGGATGATGTTTTCACCATAACACGGACTCTATAAATATATCTACTAACATTTTTTTGAATTAAATCTTAGTAAAATATAGTACTGTTGCGTAATTCATGCTCTACTTCATGATACTTTTTAGGGGCATCGAGACTAAAATGACCATCTGATTTAAATAAATTTCTTTTTTACGGAATTGTCACAGCAAATATTTTGTAAGTTGACGAGTTTACCATGTGTGTATTTCTTTACTTTTTTATTATTTAGACAGTTGATATCAAAAGAAGATGATGACATGATTGAACCATTGTCAAGACGTGACGAGGATGAACTAACAGTAGCTGTAATCCAAGGATTGAGCAGTCTAGGATCAACCACTGCAATGGGAATAGTGGTGGCTGCAAGTTTAGTAAGTGCTTTAGCACAATAGTGCACAATAGAACACAATAGAACACCACTGATCCGTGACCTTGTGATAACTCAAACCATTTTCTTGGGTCCCTTGAACTTCCGGTAATACTATGCAATGTTTGAATGACAAAAAACAAAATAGATTTAAAGAGAAGTCATCGACTTAGACTTAGTAGTTATTACAAGCCATACACAACTAAATTATAGTCCGTACACGAACTCTTTTGTTTGCTTTGCTCATTCTGCATTAAAACACAGTTCATCTAAAAAAGTGTCTGTGTGACACACATTTATTTGTAGCCAATATATTGAACATTCACGTGATTATATCAAAGACGGACTTTAAATATATTTTGGAAACTTCTAAACCTTCACAACAGGGGCTTAATTTTTCCGACGAAAATTTGTGTACAAACGTCCAGGTAAATGTTTTTGAATAACTTGCGGCTTGTTTGATGTTTAGGTGTGGAAAACAGTGGGTTGGAAGTTGGTGCTGGGTGGTGTTTCAGTGTATTCATTGGTATATTTGTATGAACGTGCAATGTGGACTAATGCTGCGAAAGAAAAAGTATTTAAAAATCAGGTAAGAGAGAGCAATAGAATTCTCAGGTTAATCGAGGCAAGCGAAACGAACAACTATATGTTTTTCTGATTTATCAAGTCTAGACGAGAAAGCGCATAGACTGTTAGTTTTTTGAGACTTTTTTTTTCTCTCATTTACTTCTATATTATATTATACTGAGAAGACTAGGATTTGCTTTCGTTGTTATTATTGTTGATTTGAAAGTCACAGTAGAGTAGGATAAATAACTGTGGTACATTTCATTGATGTTAACTAGTAAATTTAGACAATAGCTACCATCTCACAAGATTCTTTTGATAAACAATTTGTCATGTGACTTCCTAAATCCGTTCACACTAACTTTGTATTATACTGACACTGACTGGAGAAAAACAAGTCTGTTCTACACACTTCTTATGAAGATATAATAAAATATCCATCCAAATTTTTCTTGCATTTTTTTCTAGTTCGTGGAATATGCAAGTGAGAGGCTGCAGTTGATTGTGAGTTTTACAAGTAAAGGATGCAGCCATCAAATTCAACAGTGAGTAAACAAACCAAAGCAAAAACAAACAAACAAATAAACATGAAACTTTTTATACTTCAAGTACTAGTTTGGTGTGTTTTCTAACCAACCCAGTCAAATCACTAGATAAATGCCTTTCCACGAATTGTCTTTTTCACTACTGTCTTGTCCTCAATGTACCACCTATAGTATTTCATTATGACATCTTATTTTAAAAAATCAAAAAGAAATTATCCCTCACCCAATTGTTATAACACCCTGTTTAGCCATAATTGAAGTACCATATTAGTAATGCAGGGTAAAATATGTGAGAGTAATGATAAAACACTCAAAACTCAGTAAACACAACTTTTCATTTCATTCTCATTCAGTTGCTTGTTCAAAGGGTAAAATATGTGAGAGTAATGATAAAACACCCAAAACTCAGTAAACACAACCTTTCATTCAGTTGCTTGTTCAAACTACTTGTTTGTTTTTTAATGTTTTTCCTTTTTATTTTTCATTCTCCAAAAAATTTATCCTTTTTACAATCTGCTTCTAAATTGTCCTGCACGACTATTTGTTATGACTTTCCATTTTAGGTGGACAGTAAAATTCGCTTTCTCTTTCTTTTCAACAAATGTTGATTAAAACTTTCTTATAAAAGCTTTTAATAGTAATTCCTGCTTAACACACGCAATGTATCTTGTGAACATCTCTCTAAATTTTCCTCTGCATCCAACACAAATTTAATGCTCAAAAAGAAGCGTGGAATCAGCTCTTTATGTTTTAGATTTTATTATTCCTGCTCAGTGAAAGTAATTGAATATTGTTTTTATTTTCGTGAAAAGAAATATGCAACCTGCTATTTTTTTAATTTTTTGCAATTTGATATAATACTCCGGAACTTGCTTTTTATATCATCTTAACTTAGGGAATTATCAACTACTTTTGCTCAACTTGCATCTCAGGTGGACACAGCTCAGGAAAAACTAAAAAGTCGAATAGAAGAACTTGATGAAGAAATAAAGAGGCTTGAGGATATCGAGGCAAAGGCCAAGTTATATAGGTATTGATTAGCAATTCTAGGGACTAGAATATAGTCACATTGACCGTTGTCGCTACTAAAACAAGTGCATTATGCAAAAAAGTGGTACTCTTTCTTCTACATAGGTCTTGTGAATCTTTACTACGTTAATAACAGAGATAACGGTTCCTTCGATTAATCTGGGGCATAGGCTTTGATGTTGATAAAGTACGAAATGTCTTCCAATTCTATGATGGATAGTCCTAGCTACACGTTTGCTAGAATGAAAACCTTTTACGCATTGTGTAATAGTTATTGGCCATTCGCGAAATTAAATTCTCCCGAAATCTAAAAAATGTCAAAACTTTGATTCGCGAAATTAAATCCTCGCGAAGATTTATTCCATTAAGGTAGTCCTTTTTTCTGTCGTTTTAAGGGAACTTTGTAATAAGTTTCTAGCGTTTAGGATCTGGACATGCGTATTGGAATTTTTTCTCGACACAACGTTTGTGATTTCGCAATTTTGGAAGTTAGGTTGAGTTATCGTCCGAAGCACCTGCGAACAACGCTACGCTATGAAATTGAGCATCGCCGACTTCCAAACAACGCTGGAAGTTGCGGTCGCTATAATAGAAAGTGGTTCAATCGACCGAGTCATGTTTATTTTAACCAACAACCTTTTTCACATTTTTGAAATCCGTCAAGCATCTTTTCTAACTTCTAACTTCCAGGCGTAAACGGAGTTACGGCTGATTCGTTATTTACAGTAATGCGGAAAAGTTGGAAAATAAACCTGTTTCTAAGTGTGAGTGCTTTCGTGGAATTTCTTACTTTATCGCGAGGCTTAATCGCGAAATGCTTACCGCAAAAGTTAATTCTCGCGAAAAATTTAAAAAGGGCCATTGGCGAAATTTATTTCCCTTGATTTCGCGATTTTGTGACTCTCAAAAGTTTCTTCCATTAAAGAATTCGCAGGATTTGCGACGTATCTCTATTTTGATGTATGCTGTTGTCATGTGCTATTTTTCACAACGGTTTCACTTCTTTGTTTTAGGAATAAAGCGTCTTGGCTTGAAAGTGACTTAAATTCGTTTGTAAAAGAGTTTAACCTCAGTCCGAGCAAACTGTGAGATATTCACTTGTTATTTTGCGATGTTTTGTGATGTGTTAACACGAAGTTGCGTGTCTCGTTCACTATGCTGACGTAATATTTAGCCTCGCTTGTTCATGAAGCAGAAAAAGGTTTGGCTACTAACAGTTGAAACAAATGAGAAAACATGTTAGAATTTTATTAGAGTCTTATTTATTTGTTTGCTAAAAGCTTTACATGAATCACTATTTTTTTTTTATTTCAAGCTACGCGTTTGAAAGAGGAAAACTTTCTGCCATGATTTTGTCAACGACGTTTTCGATATGGGGGCTAAGATCGGAAATGTAGAAATTTTTATTATCTTCCTGAAATTTTGAAAACAGAAAAGCGTGTTTCGCAACAGAAAATTTATTTTTGAAAGTGCTTACTTTGTCATTCAAACAGGAAAACGGCATCCGTAATTATTTTCAACATTTTAAAATAAATGTTCTCGTTAATCGTTTTCTGTCAATTTTAAACGTCTCAGTTCGCGGCTCTGACTCATCGAGCAAAGTGGCATTTAAAGAACGCAAACATTGACTTGTTAATATTTCAACTTCCTTCACAATGCCACTAATTTGACCTTACAAATCCAGCCATTTTCGTCATCATTTTGTTTGCATTTATGAAGCGATTTTAACATGTTGTACACCTGTGTTCGAGAAGTCGTACCTTGTAGAATTTATGAAATTTTTATATTGTAAACATCATAGAATGATAATAACTGATATAACTTTACGTTTATGTTGTCTATCATACATATTAAGGGTGGACTTCTGATTGTGTCTTTGCCGACGGGTACATCCCACGCAGGCGCATAAGACACTATGATCTAGGGCATTTCGTTCCCAGAGCTCTATGAGATAAACCTCGAGGTTTCGTCTCAAAATAATTTTTAACGAATATAAAGTTCACTGTTCATATTACCGTCTGCTTTTGTACAAGGCCTGAGTTTATGTGTAACAAAACAACAAATATAAATTTGGAAAGAAATTATTGTGAATGAAAACACAACTAAACGTTTCATTAGCTTGTTTATTCCGTGCAATGTTATTATTTCCGCGCCCTTTAAAATGAATACAAATTGTGACAAAGGAAACAACAACAAAATGCTCAAAGAGGATTAGTTCTTGCTGATTTCTTCCGCTTACGGACAAAAAAGTTTAAGTAGTTCTATAACTGTCAAAGCATTGAATTTGCATATATAATTAAACGACCGCCCAAGGTGATTTAATGGAAAGTTGCCGATTGAAAGTCGACCTCTTTCTCGGGGTTTTTTTTTTATCTAAAAATCTGGAGATGAGGTTGGATTATAAGCTGAAATTTCGCCTTGACGTCCTTATAAAAAAAGGTTCTTTTTTCGCATATATTCAGCCTGGAATTGTTCTTACTTTATTCTTTTTTTATTTATTTTACAGTGCGAACTAAATATAACTACAAGTTTCGCCTCCTTATTCTGATAAATTGTTCTAAAAAACATAAATCAGAATTTACAACATGATATTTTAGATAATTATTGAGGAATTTCGGCCGTAATTACTTTGACTTCCCCATGTTATAGTTTTGTGCATATTTTACATAACGTTTCGCATGACTTATTTTAAACTGTCTGCTGTGTAATATGCAAATATACGTGTCTTTTAAATTCGGCGTCTCCTTATATGGTGTTTACCCTCTTTGAGATCTTTTGGTGATTTATTATTAACGAGGCGTTGTGGCGCTAATTACACTTCACAACAATATAGGTTAACTATGCAGAGCCTCAATTTACATAATGAATGAGCAGATAGACGCTAATTAGTTGCCATAGATTACAACCACCGCCATTATGCAACAATTTTGCATATATTTACGTGCGTTGCCGCCATTTTAAATTAAAAACGTGAAATATTTAGCAATATTGATGTCGCAGAGGAAGACAGTTTATTATAAATTATTCCATTTTCTATTATAAACTTATACATTATTCAAATGCTTTTTTTGAATCACAAAAAATCTTGACCAAAGCCGATATATAACAAATCGGTACTCATTGATCAAATTTTCTTTCTTTGTTTACATTAACAAAAAAACAATTTAATAGAAACATGAGAATGGCTGAATGTGAAACGTCTTATAGTACAATAAAAAAAGAAAGCCTTCTAATGTACATAATAATAAAAAACTTGGTTTTATTATCATACATACATAGACGTCAGATTCTCACAATAGTATAAAATCTTCTTTGTATTCTTGTGAAATTAAACAACCGAGTTTCAACGTCCCGCGTTCCTTCAAAGAAACGAGAAACGGGAGTTATATCCATAGGGAGGTGATTCTTGTCTCGATTATTATTACTATAAAAAAGTGAGTTGAGCACAGCCTACACTGTTATTTTAGTGCGTGACATATTCTTAGAAGTCTGGGTCCAACAATTTCTTTAAATCATCATGCAAATAACCACATTGAATTGGTTATCGAAATGTGGTTTTTTTGTTAATTAACCAGCTGACGGTGAATGTTATTGACACAAAACTTCTTCTTAATGTCTCACTAATTTTCCGTTCAGTATCGATGTAGCGGAATTTTTCAGCAAATTCAAGCTGAGTAGCTGCTTCTGTCTCTCGTTAAAATATCTCAAATATATCAGAGTCGTCGGCTACACTGAGGGGAGGAGGCAGGGGGATATGGTCTATATAGTCCATGTGTCTTATATATTGTCAACATATTCCAATAGATGCAAACGTGAATAAAACAAACACAAATTTGAAGCTTTTCCCTTATATTAAAAAGGGCGTTCAAAAAGTTCAAAATAATATATAGATAATATTTATACTTTTCATGTTATCTATAAATTTACACGTTGCATCAACCTTGTTCCCAGGGCCTTTTTGCTCGCCATCTTTGATATCAAAAAGTAAGAAAGGTCCATGGAACGAGGTTGACTTTGCATAGGGAAATATTATTACAACATCTTAACCTTAAGTTCTTTACAAAAGGAACAAAGTAATATAGCCTAAAATATTCACATAAAGATTGAATTCTTAAGAAAACATAAGAATGGAACAAAAAGTACATAAGAAAAGCGTTTTCTTTGAATAGATAAAAAACAGTGGTTAAAATGTATCCGAGTAATTAAAAAAATATTAAATAGTATATTAACGGACTATGCATCATTGAACAACTAATACGCTAAATTTAGTAGGATAAAGAAGGTCAAGAGTTACTTAAACACAAAACAAATAAAATAAACAAACACAGCGGAGGAGAGCAAACATAGGAAAATCGATAAAAGCCGCGTCAGGGTAAAAAAAGTTTTGCTTGTGATTCCTTTAAAACTATTGAAATAAGAATAAAAAAAAATAGTCGAAAGGATTTTTAATTTACGTGATAGCGTTAGACTTCAAAGACATGATAACATTTCTAACGAAATTACTTGCGTTGGAAATTTACAATAGCAATAACTCATATGAACGATGTGTGAAATTACTACATCCTGTGAACGCTAATCATGCCGAAATAATTAAATTCATCATTTAATAAGTCTTTTATGAATATTATTATAGCCACTGTCGCACCCTTTGTGAGTTTGGAATTATGCTAAGTGCAGGACGCTTTTAAATCACGTTATCACTTAACAACGAAAATAACTGGACAATCAAAACAGAATTGAATATGAGACAACATTTACATAAGAGCTGCTCATATCTCTTCAAATAGAAAAATATCAACAAGATAACAGATAATGTACATATAATTTTTCTCTCTTAAAACCTGATATATATATATATATATACTATATATACTATACTACACATATTTTTTTTGTTTATGATCACGACATAAATGATTCTTATAAAAAAATACCTCCCACCAGGAAAACAAAAAAATGCAATGATGTAAACATGTATTCAAGTTAGATGTAATCTTTCATTTCTATCACAACCAATTACGTTTCCGAAATAAACAAAGATCGGATACTTTTTACGTAGTTAGACTGGTTAAATATTCCTTGAAGACATTCTATAGAAAAATTATAACAATTAATTACAAGAATTAAAAAAGCTTTTGTTCCATCCCTTTGCGAAAAGATTAAAAAAAGAGAGCATATGGCTATTTCCTTCTAAAAAAGTCTTTATGTCTGGGCAGTTTGTCTCACAAAGCAGACTACAAATAAATAAAGTGATTAGTTAATTGAGGTTGTTCAACACTTAATTAATCCTCCTCCGTTGAGGATTTAATCAAACTGGTGGGAAGGTCGTTTGATGGATTAACAGAAAGCAGTCAGAGGAAGATCTCGCCAACACATTGGTCTATTGAAAAGAATTTTAACCATGTTGATAAGGAGAAAAAATAAGTAATTGAATTTGTCAGTGATAGCAACAGCAAACCTCCAGCTGTTTTGATCAATAGGTAAAAAAATCTCGGTAGAATAAAAGAAAAACCCAACTAATCCTAACATTTTTTTGATTCATTCTACAAAATAATGAAGACGTTCCTAATAAAAGAAATATGAACCTAAAAACAGTATCTTTTTTACAGATTTCAAAGTCTAATTCGTTAAGTCTAATTTGTACAGTTAAGTCAGGTTAAAATAAAATTGTTCTTATTTTATCTACTATGTATTATATATGTTTGTTACAATAAAATCAACAGCAACAAGGAGAGGGAGAGTAATGTTCCACTTCGTACATCGGATAAAACTGTGTACCTAAAACAAAACAAAAAACAAAATTTAGACTCTGACATGGATGAGCAAGATATACACTAAGCATAAAATTTTCTTTTGGCCAAAATGTGGTTGGTTTATTTTTTTTTCAAAATGTGTTTGTTTAGGCTTTATGCACATTACAGTGGTATTTAGAAAAGTAGGTGTCAAACTTTCACATTGTTTACATCTTTAGCACTAAGTAATTCACAAATATTTATACAGTGTCAAAAAGTAAAAAAGGGGCCATCAATAAAGTATGTGCACACTATTTTTAAACTTTCCTGATCCTGTCCCTTTGCGTACACTCATAACTTCAGCTCTCTCTCTCTCTCATGCACACATGCTTTATAAATTCCCACAAATATGAATATTTCTGACCTTATTTAGTCCTCCACTTCTATATCACTATTTTCATCGTCTTTCGATGATCTGCTAGTATTTAAAGAATTAAGCTTCCTTGATTTGCTGACTGGACTCAGCAGACCGTTCTCCCTGAAAAAAAAGTATTTATATTTTTTAAACAGTAAAATATACAGTCCTACAACAAAATCTCATTTTCTTTATTAAGGATCCACATTAAAATTATTAGGATAAATTAGGAGTTTTAGATAATCAAGGTTTTTAGGGAATTTCGATGTCCCAGCTGTTTTTTTAAGGAATCCTGAAGCTGTTTGAAAAAACTGTTCATTAATAATTGATTACTTTTTTATTTGGTCTTGTGGCGTGTCCAAGGGCCACGTTGCTGAATGAGTGCTTTTAACAACACTTTGTGTTTCTCTTGCGTCATCATTATCATCATCATCAGAAAACTGTTTGGCCATTGTAGGATATGGGGTCCACTTGTCCATGCTGCTCCGTCTTTGACTCATGTGCCAATCTAACTGCTTCTGTAAATTTTCACGTTCAATAGAACTCTGCTGTAACTGTGCTTTCAATAAGGCTTTTTCTTTCTGCAATGTTCCTAATTCTGATGCCTCTCCCATTGATTTGCGATTACTAACTTCACGTGATAATTCCCATCGCATTTGATTAAACATTGATATGTTCTAAAAAGAATGAATATTCAAATAGGTATAGAGTTTATTTATTAAATAAAAGTATATAGATACATAATAATTTGTAAACAGTAAACATTTGTAACTCACCTTCTGTCGGTCACGATGTAATGTCTCCAATTCTTGTTCAATGTGGACCTTAGTTTCTCTTGCATCATTTAGTTTCTTTTGACTTTCCATTTTAACTAAATGCAACTCCGTTTGTAGGCGTTGATTACTTATTGAAATTTCACGAATTTCTTCATCTTGAGATATATTTAAGCGTTTTAACTCAAGAGAGAGAATATGCGCTAGATCTCTAGTAGTTGTTGTCAATATCATGTCCTTGGATGTGAAGTTTTTGATGACATTCTCAAAAGATAATTCCAAATTATCAATATCATGAGTTTTACATTGGTCACATGAACAAGTGTTAGGTTCGAGTTTAGGTTTGACATCCTCACAAGTCCTTTCATTTCCTTTACGTGATGTCATATTAAGTGCTGAACTGGAATGCGAGGCATTCTTACATTGCTGGCAGTTCATATACATTGGTGCTGTTGGACAACACGAACAACCAGAATGTCCTGAGTAGAGTCCACTCTTGTTAGAAAATGGGTGAATTCTATTGCCTCCTGCTTCATTTTTAGAACTTGGAAACAAGAAATGGCTACTTTGGTGGTGTGAACTTTCTCCCCTCTTAGAGACCAATGACCTACTAAGATTTGGTGACCATGGCCGGAAGGCTGATCCAGTTTCCTTATGCCCAGTTTCTGGGTATTTTGATGCAGATTCAAGCCTTGCTTCTTGGTTACGTAAGTGTTCAATGGGTGAAATCATGGCCTTTTTGTGATCAGGTGAATTAATATAAGCAACAAAATCTGCATCTTGATTTTGATCAATATTAGTGTATTTAATTTTTGGTTGTGTTGAATCAAATTTATGTTTTATATTGTCCCAAAATGCTAGGAGTTCTCTGCTAGCTTTTTGTTCAACAAGCATAATATAACATCTCCATCGAGACGAATCAAATCCCCAGTGACATGTGTGAACTTCATCAAATGATGTGTGATTATGTGATACAAACTTTCTCGGTGTGAAGAGTCCATTGCATTCAGTGCATCTAAAGCACAGAGAATTAGCTTCAATGTACAATTCAGGGTCAAACACACCAATACAACCACCAAAACATTCGTGGTATACTTCAAAGGACATTGGACTTCTTATGTTTACTTCAGCCTTTTGAGCCATATGAGCTTGCAATGCTCCACATAACCTAGATGCATCGCTTTTGGTGATCAAATTGCTTGATGTAGTAGTCCAAGGTAAAACATTGTGATATTTTAATTCATCCATTTGTTTCTGTGAGCATTTTGATGTGAATATTAACAGATTGTCCCTCTTCTTAAAAATCTCATGAACATGTATATCTTTTAGTACTGTTTGGACCAGTTCACTAAAACATATTCGTCTTTCTCCACCAACATTAAAACTGTAAACAGTGTGTCCATCAAGATTTGTTGATCTCAAACGTGATTCCTCTTCCAGTGGTTCCAAGTTTTTTAAAAGCATTTTTTTCGTGAATATGCTTGGGCACAGGTTTAACATCTGCTTTTAATGCTACTGGGCCTCTGATTGAGTCTCGCGAAGCTCGCATATATTTTTGCAATATTAAGTCCAGTAAAGGGTCCTTAGCCTTCATCTGAAAAACACGGTCCTCAGCAGCCATCATCGAATATTAAATTTCAAACACGATTTTCTTCCTATTTTTTTACAACTAAAATTAAATCCAAAACATTTATACAACATATGATAGAAACGATAAAGATAAATTTCTGCTCCTTTCTGCACCCTAACAGTATGCAGACTGACCAGACTACATGGCGGCTATCTGACTAGACGACAAACTGGAACCCGTTCGGCTCGTTCATGTGATCAGTTAAAAATAATTTTTTCTCCTCACAATACACATACATAATACATTTTATTATTAACATTTCTTACTCGTGAACGACAGAAAAGTATGATATACATAAATTCTGGTAATTCTTCTTCATATCAAGACGTGAAGATTTCGATTATTATTAAAACAACTTGCTCCTGGGAAATTTCATAACGCGTGTATGTCTACTCCAGAAATGTCTTGACCGCAGGGTCTATAGAGCATTTCCGGGGGTAAAATAATGAAACTTTTAGTTTTTAATGAACATTTTAAAGTAAAATCAACTAATATTTTCCAACTATAAAATATGTTACATATTTTATTTTCATCTTTAAAAAAGTTCTAAACTCTCTCGCATTAGAAAAATTCATATATAATCTAATTATTAGTGTATATACCCCCGTATTTCAGTAGACTCATAATCGCACAGGCGTGAAATATTATTCATTTCAAACAAAAGGCAGACGAATTTCATTGGCGCAGAAAATCCATGCTGATCTACAAAATAATAAACAAAACAGACAGCTCTTAGCACGAACATATAAACGATATCGTTTTCCCGATTTTAGCATTAATGATTTCCTGACGCCTTGTGTTAAAAGGTATACAATGAAAAGAATGAGCATAAACCTCTGACAGACGTTTTTGTGTAATAATGACAAAACCTTCCTGTTTATATAGACTGCAGACTAATAATTTTTTATTTGACAACAAGTTTTATAGAAAACGAAAATTAAATGTTTACATTTCCGTAAAGCAGTAAATTAAGTTCTTAATTTAAGTTTAATATCTCAAGACAGCAAAATATTTGCAAAAAATAAATAAATAAAATAAATAAATAGATGAATAAATAAGAAATAAATATAATTGGTGAAACTGCATTTTTAACACAAAGCACGGGTTTGATAAGGAGGCTTGGAACCGAACTTATTTGAGGTCTAGACAACGTAATATTTTGTTCGTCTAGACCACGCGTAAATTTTTTTATCTCTCCCCAAATAATCATAATTTCCACACTTTTTCAAAATAAAAAGTGTTTGGTAGATTTAGCAAATGCCTAATATTTTTATTCCAAAAACTTGACAATTCTAAATGTTCGTTATAACATTTTATTTTTATTTTTTACAAGAAGCAGGGACCCAATGATCATCGATAAAAATTTAATGCTCTGATGTTACCATGACAACAAATATTTATTATTCTGACGTCAGTAATCATAGAAAAATGGAGTCGTTTCAACGCCACTTCAAATAGAACCGTCTGATTATGATTAATCCGACTTCCAAAATAAAATATGTTCAGCCGCCTCTCACCAGAGATTTACGTCGACACAAACAATTTTTTAAGTCAGGATAAATAAACTTAAGCCACTTTAAAGTTTTATAGTCTTGTTATATTTCCCTGGATTAAAATGCCTGTCTAAACCTGATAATATTTCTGTCAACATTACGGCGCCTATTTTAATTTGCGTTTCTCGTAGTTACAGAATTTTGTATAAAAGAAGTCGAAAATAAAAATATGGATTGGTTCATCGTAAAGCCTGTCTTTCACTTCAAGAAAGTTTTTCACGGAAAGGGAACAACAAGAGGAGCAAACGATTTAAAATGAAAACCTGAGAAAAAAGATGAACTCATAATGACGATTGAGCTCAAAAAGCTGGCAACAACGGCACAGCAACGACAAAATATCTTTCAACCGACGACGACAAGTTAGCTACGGAAAAACGACAGAGTATATTCAATTTAAAACAGCTGTGTACTAAGAACACAGATGGCATAAATTGCCCATGGTTTGAAGGCCAGGCTTTGAGGATGTAATAACATCGTCAAATCAATTAGACTGTATTGGTAAGTTTGAATTAAAAATTCCAGGGAAGAGTTGCAGCCAACCTCTTGAAG
The DNA here is from genome assembly GCA_030067915.1 of Hydractinia echinata. Taxonomy (NCBI): domain Eukaryota; kingdom Metazoa; phylum Cnidaria; class Hydrozoa; order Anthoathecata; family Hydractiniidae; genus Hydractinia; species Hydractinia echinata. The sequence continues at coordinate 305,229 of JASGCC010000227.1, read as the reverse complement.
GTGACTCACTGATTGACGTTCACCACGGCGTCCTCTCTCCAACTAAAAATCAATAGTAATTGTTCTTAGAGACAATAAATGCATAATGAACGACATTTAATTCCGTTTGCGAGATAAGCGAGATAGCTATCTATGACAAACATGTATTTCTTATTGTCTATTGACCTTTTCATCGTTTCTTGGACGCTTGTGAAGCAATTGACGTCACTATTCGCATCAATAGACGTTTATAAGAAAAATGGTTTCCATCAAACTCCTGTCACGTCTCCTGTAAAATTTCTTTCTTTGTCCGTTCTTTATTTTTCTTGTCAATGTGCCAAATACTAATGATTATTTTAAAAAAGGAGAAAACATACAGCAATTTTAGATGTTTTGAGCAGCCATGTTTGTTGTATCGCTGACAAATTTTGTAACTATTTAAACTCGCTCCCAAAGCTTTATTATTCCTACCACCGCAAAAATGGAAGACTAAGATTAGGAAAAATACGAAAAAAGGAGACTGAGATTTGATATTCTCAAAGAAAGCTTAGTAAACTAGAGCTCTTATCTCTTTTCGAGATAAACCGGAAAAACTAGATAAAAAACCATTCCTAACTGTTTCATGTTGGCTTTAATCAAGATAAACCAGCTTCAAAATCTACTTTCAACCCAACCTCGTTCCCAGGATTTTTTTTGCTTTTTGATATTAGGACAGAAGAACCAAGAAGCCCTCTTCCTTAGAGTGCTTTCCCTACATAAAAAAAGAACCCTTGGGACAAAGTTGTTTTCAGTCCAAACGAAACAACTCTCTTATAATTATACTTTTATGAACATTACGTCAACCTTACAACAATTTTAAAGAAAGGATTTAATAATCCAGACCCTGCCTTAGTAGTTAAGCTAACTTAATTGCTAAATCAAGACGTCCGATTAGATCTCCTTTTAGCTTCTGGAAGAAGGTCCGTTGTCGCAGTATTGGAAACAAATGTGCTTAACATTTTTATATGGAACCATCGTCATTGCCAATGGCAACCTCTTAGTGCCGTGATACTTTTAATTGTGAAACTCTTGAAACTAATTCCTGCTTGAATGGAGTAAAACATGTAAGATAAATGATATAGACATTAAAGTTTGTGTTTTTTAGAATTATTTATAACTATCCTTGTATTAATAAGATTAAATTCTTATCTTCATCGATGTGTGGGATTTTCTATGAAGTGTTCAATTAGATTAATAACGTAATACCAATAAATTTTTAAACCTCCTTGGTATGACTACAATTCACTTCTTCGTCCCTTCGCGCCATTTTCACGCGATTGAAATAAAACAAGATCAATTTATAACCATCAATCATAAACACAGTACCGACCTCGTCCTCAGGGGTTCTTGCCTTTTTAACATCGAGGCCAGCGTGTTAGCCGTCAAGTAGCGGCTTTGACATTAGGCAACATACCCTGGGTACGAGGATGACACCGTATATCAAATTTTGATTAGTGTACACAATGTTCTTCTCACACATACAACCTCGTTCCCCGGCCTTCTTATGCTTTTTACATCGCGACAGAGCTTTAAAAGATCTGGGGACAAAGTGGTTGCCTAATATAAAATTTATTCGGTAACAAATAGACGATTAAAAAGTTATACCCTTAAATTTTTATTAAAATAAATTTCGGTGTTCTACTTTCATATTTTATGATTTCGTCTACCCAGGATAGCCTCTTCAGTGCCTTGTGCTGTTGTAATCAACGAGTGTCCGGTGAAAGGGGTCCTACTGAATTTAAAGGTCTTATTGGAGCTACGAAAGTCGTGTAAGCAAGCAAGGATCCATCCACACTTTTGTAGTTTTTTTTAGGGAAGTAATCTTAATTTCAGCAAATTTTACGAGGTTTTTTTTTCATTTCGCAAAAATTAATTTCCGCGAAAATTATAAGGACACTTCAACCTCATCCCCAGGGTTTTCTCTCTCTCTATCTCTCTGGCAATTGTCGTCGTCTGAGATTGTTAGAAAGAAAGTGATAAAAAGCCCTGGGGATGACGTTGTGGGAAACTCGTTATTCGCAAAAATTTATTCTCGCGAAATTTGGATTTTTTCTATTTTTTGATAAAAACGATAATATTACTTTTACCTTCTGATCTACCAGATAGATATGTGAAGTTTATCTTCAAAAATGATACGTAATAGCCTTGAAAACGATATAAATTGAGAAAAAAGTTATTTCGCGAAATGTTGGGACTTGCTAACTTCGCGAACATTAATCTATCGGCGTAGGCTTGTTTTCCACTTGTGGTTTAATGAAGAATTTTTAGGTGGCGAAAATTTGGGTGGACAAAAACATTGGACCACAATTTTTTTCCGAACGCTACAAAAGAAATTTTGATACTTTCTATGTTGAGAAATGTACATATATTATTACATATATTACAAAATTTTGTTTGAATTTTTTATCAATTAGGAATATAGATTGCTGACAATCTTGAGAAACTTTCAGGGTTCCAACTCATTTTGCAACAATATTTAGGAGAATTTGTGTTAGTGAAAGTGTAACTTAGAATCACAAGAATCAAGAATGTCAAAAGAATTGAACAAGGAAAATGAATTGGATTGATCAGATTTAATTTTCGCATTATCTGATGTAGAATGTAAATATTACTTCCACAAAAGAAAATCCATTATAAAATTAAGTTTGACAAATGGATATTCCCTAAAAATTTAAGAGAATTTACAAAACAAATTTACAAAAGATCAGAAATTTTATAGGATTATTCAGGAGTAATTTATTTCTTAGGATTTTTATGAGGCGTGAAAACCTAAATTTGCACTGACTGATTTTTAGTGTTATTAGCTTACCCTTGGTTTACCTGACTATAACATTTCTTCCAAGTCAATAACGAACGGTTCATGGCACAGAACATTTCGTAGGCCTTGACGATGTTTTAGCAAGGTGAAAATTCAAAATGATTAAAAATAAGGGCTAGTGTAAATTGAGGACGACGAATATTTTGGCGGATAAAGGTTTGGAGCCATTTCATCACAAGCTCGACCCCAACACGGGGATAACCAAAAAAGGGGATTGGGTTCTAAATGTTTATCTATTTTAACTTGCATATTTTTTAAGCTTTATTCTTTTTCTCCGGTCAGTCGACTTTTCTAACATGTAATACGACAAAATGCTTGTGAAATGCCAAAAATACATGATGGATGGCATTAAAGTGCTAATAAATGTCATTTTAAGTCAATATTGGGTCGAAAAATTAAGCTTACTACGTCGTTTTTGTCAAAAATGGCACAGTGAATTAAAGGGATGGCAACTATGGCGACTTTGTATTTCCCAAAAATTGACATATGAAACAAAAAAAATTTTTTGTCGCCTTAATGCTGTCTTCCTGGTGTTTACTATGAAAATTGGCGCAGTAAACAAAGGTAAAGTAACTTTTGTTTATATTTTTAAAGCGTGCTTGCTTTCTAGTCTGATTTCCTTACTTAAAACAGTGCACAATGTTTTAAAAAAAATCTACTTACTCAGCAATCTTTATCTACACGGTTTTTCTTTTATAAGAATATGCTTTATAATGGATTTCAAGTTAAAAACAATAGATCTATTGTTTAGAACAATAGGGAAATAAGAATAATGACCAGCCTAGTTAGGATTTTGATATTCTTGTAAATAAAGTGTGTCTCTTTAATAATAGCCGTCGTCTGTCTGCGAAAGACGCGTCCTGTTACGGAAACACGTAATGCGATATATAAAGGACGGGCGACCCCGTGGATTTTTCCACGGGTTAAAGACTAGTCTCTTTAATAATAAAATGGTACCTCAAGTAGCGAGACACACGAAATGCGGTATACAAAGGACGGGCGACCCCGTGGATTTTTCCACTGGTTGATATTTAATAATATCAACCAGTATAATATATTTTATTCAAAACGGTAGTCGAATCGATACCTTGTGCTAAAAATGCACAAAATAGCGATGTCTGAGATACGTACGACGGGTGATAATTTGAGGACCGGAATATATAGGACGGCCGAACCCATGGATTTTCAACGGGCTAACGACTAGTTTCTATATAGCTCAAAGAATAGATTTTATGCTTTTTGTTAAACATAACATAAAAACGAGGCTTGGCGTTACTTTCAAAACAACATAATCACGTAAGTCTTAAAGGGGAACTAAACACAAAAATTAATTTTTGATATATTGTCAAAAATGGGTGGTAAATTTCAAAAAATAAAAAGTGCAACTTAATTGTGTCTCTTTTTACCTCAATAATAACAATTTCTTGCAATATGCTTTTTTCTCAACAGACCGCGTAAAAACAAGAAGATCTAGTAACAAAATCCTAGAGAAATTGAGCGAGTTTTACCTACCCAATACTATTCGTTTTAACATAATAAACATGAACCAAAATAATTAGTAGGCGATCAAGGGGTGGAGTACGACAAAAGCTAAATTGAGAGCGAACAAGGGGGAGGAGAGTCGTGCTGAATATCTGAGCGAACGTATTTTTTAAATGCACATGTAAAATATTTTGATACAGAAAACAATTATTTAAAAATTAGTTATTTAGATATAATATATGTTTAAAAACTTAAAAAACACATTTCTCTCACATAGAATCTGATAATTATTGAGAAGCGTTGAGCTGAAAGCTGACCTCAGTACCAGGTGTCAAACTTTCGTCATGATCAAGATAAAACAAAAATCCATTGCTGCTCAACGTGACTGTTACGTGATCATGTGGTGTCACAGTCACGTGATAACCGTTGGGATAATGTAATTTTTTATTGAAATAAATTTCAGTGCGTCTACTTTGACAGGATGATGAGATTTCATAAGTTAAAACAAAATCTTTCGTTTCCTGATCGAATTTGTATTTCTTTGTGAATCCAGCAACCGCTTGCGGATAGGTTCTACTTGTGTTTTGAACGACGATTTCTCCGGGCGCGCCCGAATGGTTGGTTTCGTTTGTGCAGGCTAAATGTTGTTTAATACAACCGTACGGTTTGTACATCCATCCGTGCCAACTTTGTTTATGCTGGTCGCATAGATCAAACATTTTGTACATACTTTGAAAATCTTTTCCAACTGTGTACATCTCACTTAAGAATCCTCCACATTTTAATCGTTTCAAATCTTCCATTCGAGCAGCAAAATTTAAAGTTTTCGAAAAATCTGGAGGTTCATAGTAATGGTAACTTAAAACGCTACGATTTTGGTATTCTGCTCCACCCGGTACTTTTGTGAAACCGACAGCAAAGAAATCCCAAGTCACACCTTCAAAGAAGATGGAATGCAGCTCATCAACTTCTCGTATGGCTTTCTGCAGAACGTCGTAAGCTGGCTGGAGATTAAGTCTATCCGCTACGCCGGGAACCAGAAGCAACGGGTTTCTAGAAAAATGTTTAACATTCAGTGGTGCTGTGAAAATTACTTTAAGAAAGTCAACGCAAAAGAAAATTTCAGTATGCTTCGAAAAGAAAACAAGTAAAAAAACTGATATTTTATGTATTTGCCTCTGATTTATATTAATATATGCACTATAATAAAATTACTAAGATATCAAATAATCTGTCGGTATATAGGGCGGCCTCCACTCACCAACTCTCGTGTGCGCGAAGTGTTTAGTCTGCGTGCACGTACTTCTTAAAGCAGACTGTGAAAGTATAAAAATGTAAGAAAAACAACAAACGTGGTCATCATTTTTGAGAAGCCATTTTGAAAACAAAAATTGTGCAACTACTCGCTTGCGATTGGTTTTAAATCTTCTGATTACGTCACTTAGGGCTCGTCTACTACAAACTTATCCGCGCAACTTACTAAGTGGAGGTTGGTTTTATGAAAGGACAACATTTTAATCTAAGCTGAAAAAATTAAATAAAATTTAAACTGAATAATAAAATTAGTAAAAAATGAGAATAAAAATAATCTAAAAAAATAGCTACAAATAATTATTTTAATATCCAAAATTCTTTAAAAACGTTAAAAATATTACACTATAAATTCCTTAACACGACAAAGATTTGAGGCGTTATTTTAAACAAAAGAGAGGGTGAGAAAAAGTTGGGCAAAATATAGGAGGAGGAAAATCGAGTCATTTGCAAAATATTTAGTCCCTTTCTCATAGTTTTCGAATTAGTCGTTTACCGATTGAAATGTCATGTTCGCGATAAAAGTTAGATTAAAAATAAACTTTTCCTATAAAACAACTACAAAAAGATTTTGCGATTACAAACGTTGATAGACAAGCCTCATCCGACAATAATACTGCTTAAGAAAACCCCCAAATTATTAGCAATTTTTATCACCTTTGAAAAATTAGAAAAAATGGTCGATAAAAAAGGAAATAGCAGAAGATATTACTTGAAAAAAATAGAGAAAGCACGATTCTGATAAAAAAAAAAAAAAAAAATTATGGGAAACGTAGCAGACGAAAATTTCATTTCTAACGGAAAATTTAGTTACTTTTTCCCACTTATGCCACGAGAAGACCACAAAATACTTCCAAACTCCTATGTTTTTTCTCACGCATGCTTTACCTTGATTGAGAATATTGAATTTCTAAAGTTCCTAGATCACCGGGTAAAATGTATGAATGAGACTAAAATTTGGAAAACAATTCTCTATTGTGTAAAAAACAAATTAACAAACAAACAAAAAATACATAAAAATCTGTAATTTATACTGTTAATCATATCTGGAGAGTTACATTTAATAATACGCGAACACTAGTAGACGTGCGTGAGGCGTTTAACAAGGAGGAGGGTTATGATTTAGGTACTAGTTGAAACGAAACACGTGACCCATGTGACAAAGAATCGTTGTGATCCAAATAAATCAAAAATCCATTTTTACTGTAACTGACGTGAAGTTGAGTACTCGGTGAATAAGATATTGAATAACCATTCGGATAATGTAGCTTTTTGTTGAAGTATATTATCGTCCGATGGCTGTGACAAGATGAAGTTGTCGTATAAACCAACTTAAAAGACCTACTTTCTTGATTGAACGAGTAGCTTTCTGTGTTACCTGCTACAGCTTGTGGATAAGTGCGGGACAAGTTCGCTAAAACAATATTCTTTGTGAGTTTATTATGAGACAGGTTAGAGTTGCGTTTCAATTTCTGTGTAGTGTCGCCATAATACTCCCAACCATGCCAGCTTTGCTTGTACTTGTCGCATAAATCAAATATTTTATACATGTCAGTGAAATCGTTCCCGACGGTTAATGATTCAGTCAGAAATCCTCCACATTTTAATCGTTTCAAATCTTCCATTCGAGCAGCAAAATTTAAAGTTTTCGAAAAATCTGGAGGTTCATAGTAATGGTAACTTAAAACGCTACGATTTTGGTATTCTGCTCCACCCGGTACTTTTGTGAAACCGACAGCAAAGAAATCCCAAGTCACACCTTCAAAGAAGATGGAATGTAGCTCATCAACTTCTCGTATGGCTTTCTGCAGAACGTCGTAAGCTGGCTGGAGATTAAGTTTATCAGCTACACCGGGAACTAACAATAATGGATTCCTGTATATAAAACAATGACGTAACAATGCCTGTTCTCGAGCAACTATGGTTGGATGGGCGTTACTGTGTGACTATGTCAAATCATAATAACGTAATTCGGAAAATATAGTTACATCGGAAATTAAAATGGAAATATAAGTTTTCTACTAAATAAATTCCAATCTAACTCAGCGCTGTGAAAACTGCGGCGCAAAAAATAAAAAACTCTATCCTAAGTGGAAATAGTGAGCTGTGTCTTATCTTTAGCATATGTTTTCAGTACACTCCGGTTAATTTGAACGATTGAATTAAGTGGTAGATTATATATGGGTTAAGGCAAAAGCGCAATACATTACATTTGTCCTCACTGATGAATGAAGCAGCACTTAAACTATCAACATAATGCAAAAATGACGTCATTATGTGGACAACACCAAACATATTAAATTATATCAAACAAACCAGATAGGAATTAGGCTAGAATTATATTTTGAAGCAAGTATTGCTTTTTGAAGTTGTAAGTTTTTTTTTGACACAAGAGCTTGATTTGGCATAAAAGATATGCTATCGAATAAAAAAAATGGACAGATTAAATTTACTACAAAATATCATCTTACTTATAGATATCGCCACAGAAGGGTTCATTGATTAACTCATAACCAATCACGCTATTATAACTTTTGAATCCTTTTGCAGTGTTCTTCCAAAACATGGCCCACTCATCAAGAAGTCCATCCACATTACTGTACAAACTTTGAAAAGCTTTACACGCAGCCTCAGTGAAATAATAGTTTCCCCATGGAAATTTCTGACAATCCTCAGGATATGGATATCCAGTACTTGGGTTTATTTTAAACGGTTCTGTTGTGAATGGATATGGGAAAGGTTTTGCGTCTCCTAAATAATAAAGGAGAAAATACCTTAAGGGAAGAAAATTTTTCCAAGGGAGAAATTATTGCAGAACTTATTGCGATTTTGAACTCTACGTTTAAAATTAAATTATGCAAAATTACACTAAAGTTGATTAAGTTTACATATACCCTTTTGTTAGTAAGACTTCTTTTTAAAGTACAAGCAAAAATATTCATGCATACCTGTGTTTACAATCCAGTCAGGCATCCCCTCAACACAAAACTTGGGTGAAAATACATCTTGATGCATGTCAAGTAATGTGTAAATACCATATTTAGCAGCAGTTTCAACTATGCTTTGAATAACTTGAAGATATGTCTCGTTATATTGACCTCTTTTGGGAACGTAACCTGGTAACATCATTCCTAAAAAGCAGTACTAAATATCAGTAAAATAATAATAATTGGGCTATCAATGGAGGGTATCTTTCCAGTAAGGAAGAGCAAGAAGGGAATATTTTCTGCGTAGTTCCCATATGATTATTGTGAATTTATTTCCCAGTTTACCAGTTGAAATGCTTAATGTGGCATATCACCCTCTGTTTTTTTGAAATTTTAGTGCACTTAGCTAATTTTGTTAGTTTCACAACCTTTATTTATGCCCAAGATATGCTTGAGAATTCTTTTTAATTGATAACTTAAAGAATGCATCAATATGTGATTATTTCAGGCTTAACCCCAATGCTATTGTAAAAAAATAAATTATAATTATAAAAAATAAATTATAAATAATTATATAAATCTATATTATAATGCCCATATACGTCTGTCCGTCTGTCTGTCTGTCTGTCACGCAAAATGGTAGCTTAGCTGCGACGGGCGAACCCGTGGATTTTTCCACGGGCTAACGACTAGTTATATAAATTTTCTGGGCAATGATTGCTTAAAGTTTAAGATTTGTTAGCAATAAAAAAGGTGTTAAGAAAAATATGCATTTTTCAATCACAATAATTTAGTTTCGGCTAAGGCTCATATTTTATTCAGCGTTTTTTTACCAGTTATTGGCTCTCATGAAAAAAGTGTGTGTTAAATTTTACCATATTGTGGCTAAAAATTCTAAATCAGAAATTTTGTATTATATAATCATTTATATCTTCCTTTAAAGCCTTTTTTATATGTATGTTCTTGTTTTTAGTAATACTGTTGACCTCTTCCCTATAACTCTTTTTCACTTTTGATTTTGAAACAATGTTCGTTCTGTTCCAAGCCGTCCTAATATCAGACAGTGAAAAACAACCCTTGGCATAAAGTTGACAAGCCGTTTCTTGACATTTTTATGTATTCTTCATTTAAATAGTTAGTAATTTTGTTTAAGAATACTTTTTTACTGAACGCGACAAGATGCAAACTTAAATCTCAACTGATGAAGAATTTAAAGGTCTATCACGATCTTTCACTGAGTCTAGGATTCCACTACTACACTGCTACACTAACTGCGTAGATGTGAAGACCATCAGGGTAAATTATTGTGAACTAAAATGATGTGCAGAGTAAAAGGAAATAAAGCAAAAAATTGCTTCTGAAGTTCCTCTTAAAATACGATAGTAGGAATAATATGCCGTATTATTGCATAAAGACTGTACTCCTCTTCTGCATTTCTTATGTACCACGTGTGCATGTGATTGTTACTTTCAGTAAACTTCTATTGGCCGCAGAGAAAACAATGTGGTTCTCAATAATTCGTGTTATAATCTTTTCTCTGATCATTTTTCGAAAAACCTTAACATTAAAAAAGCAATGTTACAAAATTGTAACTTTTTTAAAAGCTAAAAACATTACAGGGTTTTTCTTCCACACTTGTTCGGTATATTTTTCATCTGCTAAAATAATAACTTTTATTATGAATGCAGCGTCTTCAAAACAGCATGGGCATGTCATGAGAAAAGGTAAGTTTTAATAAAATGTTTTGGTTTTTTTGGAGATACTACACCAGAAAGAAACTAATAATTTTTAAATTCTTTATCCACACCAGATATATTTTCAATATAGGACAATTTTTTGAGGTGGGAGATCCGTGCTTTAAGGTGACGGTATACCTTTTGAGTATGGATTTTTAAATCGCGATTTTTTCAGCGATAGAAAATTAAAGTTTATTCATTCATACATCACTAAAAAGCATTTTTAAATACCTGTCAAGTGGTATAAAAATAATTCGAAACATTTTAACTTGTAAAAAGCCCCCCCCCCCTTCAATAACTTTTCATTGGCTTGTTCAAATTGAATCAAACTTGGCACACTTAAAGTACGTCACAAAAGGAACCAAATGGCGGCAATAAATTTTTGCTTGCGTCATCACATTTTCTGTGACGTCATCAAAAGCTTGAAATTTGTTCAAAATGCCACCATCTGCTTAAAATTCAATTACTTCAGTTCTAGAGCGAATTTTTACATTCTGTTTAAAGTTTCTGAAAGCTACATAAAAGTTATTCAACATATTTTCCGGTTTTTACATAGATCCCATGACAAGTTGCCAAAAATTGCCCGAAAATCCGTTTTTTTTTTCGATTTTCGGGTAAAATCCGGAAAAATCGGGAAATCGGATTAATCACGTGACCAAACCATGGAAAATGATTCTTCTTGATGAAACAAAGTTATGTTGTAAGTTTCAAGTTCTAAGGATAATCCTAACAAGAGTTATTATATTTTCCCCATTATAAGGGTTTCACAGAGATTTTTAGGGGTAGTTTCGAGTAATAGCCAATATCGAAGCCTCTGAAAGGCATGGGACTAAAAATTTGGCATGCAGATGTCTAATAGGTAAATATGGAAACTCAGTAAGTATCATAGCCATGCAGCATAGCGTTAAGGAGTTATTAAAAAAAAAACGTCAGGGGGGGGGGCGGAATCCGCCCCCCCCCGGACCGAATAGGGTTAAGGTGACGGTCACCTTAAACTTATCGGTTGAAAATACGACAGATGTTACTCAGGGTAAGTTTGCTATAACATCGCTGCCCACTGCAAAATAAATGAAACACACACACAAAACATATAAACATTGAAGAAATAAAATGCTTGTAACAGAGATTAGTTAGAAAACTAAAAAAAGCGTACTTGTAATTTAACTTACCTAAGCGTATAGAATTGAGTCCGAGTTCTTGTAAAATTTGCATATCTTTCTCAGAAAAAGTGGTAGGACCAAAACCTGTTGTTTCTGGGTGAAACGGAGGGTGCTTTACCACAACATTTGTACCATGAAAGAAACGCTCTCTTCCTAGACTGTCAACAAGCATTTGTGTATCAGGATTAACAGAAATTAGAAGATTTGCCTCCTGTCCGCGTACAGACAGAAGACATATCAGAAAGGGCAATAAAACAAAGAAGTCCATGTTTGTGCTATGACAAATTTTTTGCAGCAAAAGTACCACGCTTTGCTCTCTGCTGCAAACGGTCCTTTCTGCAAACGACGAAAAAATGTTTCGAAATCGTTTTGTGATCTGCGCGTGATATTTGTTTTGATTCGGGATGTGCGAGACAAAATTTCGAGAACTAGACGTCACAATTGGCAAGCGAGATCAAATCAATGGCGGCCATAAATGGCAGCCCTGATGTGGGGTGATATGATATGGTACAACATATTACATCATCACATCAGAGTGCTAGCTAGCTATTTTATTTAAACAAGTGAGCAATATGAAGGATTGATACTGATACATGAAACTATTTTTCTTTTATATGTGTTTATTTTCTAGAGGGAACTCTAGCTAGCTAGCTTGGCTACTTTGAAAATCTAAAAAATCACCTCCTCAGTGCTCAGTCAGTAGTGTCAGCAGAGAAAGCAGACAGTTAGCCTGAAACCGATAGGATAGTTAGTTGATACAGTATAAATATACAATAGGTATGGTATATTTAGCAACTCACATAGCTAATTATAAAGCCCTTTTTGGCTCTGGCATTTGCGTGGCAGGAAAAAAGATGCTAGGATACACCTTTTCACAGTTGAGTAAAAATAACATAACCTTATTTTATCCAACTCAAGTTATCTGTACAACTAGTTGCACCGTACTAATCATCTAAATACCAATTTAGAAGACCCTAACAAGAAACAAGAAACATAACTTCAATATTAAAACTGAAAACGACCTTTCCTTTTTACCAAAAATACCCACTGTTGTGGGCTGGCAAACGTGTTTGTTGTTGTTTTCTTCAGTTTCTGCGCAGTGGCCTCCGTGCAGATTTTTCTCGTAGCCGCGAGGCATTGTCTTTTGAAACCACTACTTCGCGTATTACTACATGTATCATAATAACTGTGAAAACGTGTATTTGGTGAAGAGAGGTCTTTTCCTGTGGATTTTTTCGCAGGGAAACATCGTTTGAGGTTTTAAACTATTATCGAGCAGGGCTTAAAATCCGACCCTAGTTCAGGCGAGTCTTAATAGACTCGCGTCAATTACGCTGCGCGAGTCCGCCGAGTCTAAAAAGACTCGCCTAAAAATAATTTACGCAAGTCTAATTTTGTTGTTGTTAAGCCTGGAGAAGTCAATTTAATCTCATCAGTTTTGGATCTTTTGTTCAACAAAATCAAAAGTAAAGACAAAACGATCTACTGTAACAGAAACAAAAGAGTCTTAAAACGAAGTAAGTATAAAGTCAGTGTCACTCTTCATCACTGTCCAATAGCTGAAAATTGAATCACAAATGTGCCATCCTCATTATAAGTTGGTTCCAAATTTTTTACTAATCTTTCTGGCCATTTAAAAAATGCAGATTTTGATATCCTTTTTTTTGAAGTTGTTGCTTGCTCTATTTTCGATTATAAGATAAAGAATTTTTTTGCCGCGCAAACTGATGTTCCATTTCCATATTCGATTATTGTTATTGTTTCAAAAGATATTATTTTTAGCCACTATTGATAAAAGATTTTTAACACCAACGGCAACGTGCTCGGCTGTTAACATGCAGGTGACGAATGAATAACAAGGAGAAAAACCGTTTTTTTTATATATACTTCTTTTTTTTTTAAACACAAAAACATGATATATATATTTTTTCTACATTTAAAATTTGTTACATAGTATTGGTTCATGGTCATTTTGTAAAATTCGGAACCTCGCGTCTCTGACAAAAGCAGCATCCAGGAATTCTACAAAAATAAAACAGGTTATCAATAGATAGATAGATATTGGCATTCAGAATGTTCTTATAAGAAAGAGGGATTGTACCAACCCTCGTACCCAGGGCTCTGCTACGCCTATGATATTCTGACGGGGCGGAAGGGATTGCACAATATCTTTCTCCCAACCTTTTTGTGTGAACGAAATAAAATTAAATCTGCCATATGATCAGTGCTTTTTTTAATTGTTGCTCTAAAATAAAAGTAAATTATACGGACTTGCGTCGGATTTCAAGCCCTGTCGAGTCTTTCTGAAATATTTGAATTCATTTAAAGTCTTAAGAATGCCTCTGTGTGACGAAATGGACTGATAATTACTTTGCTTTACATATCGCCCCCATCTTTTTCCCTGCCACGCAAAAGCCAGAGCCGAATGAGCTTACCGCTAAAAATGTAAACAACGGAATTCATCTATAGATATTTTATGTAGATAGCTAATGTATTTATATGTGTTTTGTCAGGACACAAATTAAAAAAAATGATATTTTTAACATTAGAAAAAGCTTGATTGGCTATGTATTTATATGTATATATTATGTATATACAAAGTGGATATTCAGTCGCACTTTAACAATCAGAGATAGTGCATAATTGAAGGACTCCTCTAGGGTGTAATCCATAATGTAAGATAATGGCTGGTAAATAACAAATGGGAATTTCATCAAGGTGATCTTAGGTATTACTAAAATCTTATTCTTTCACTTGCTTAAAATGGGCTATAAGTCCCATATTTTGTAGTGAATATAATTAGCTCCTCTAATAAATTGTAAAATTTGGAATAAATTTCAATTGGGAAAATGAGAAGGCTGGATTACATTCTGCCTTCAATAGTGTATATTTCACTAAATATATATTTACAGTTTTATAACTGTGCAGTTCTGTTAAGGGGTCATTTTGACAAATACCGCAATTAAGGGAGCGATTTTTTGACTGTACTATCTTCTAGTAGAGTTTCCTGATTGAGAGCAGGTAAAGTTAATTTCATATGAAAGAGCTTGGAAAGTTGTCTAGGAATTTGCATATTTTTTTCAAAATTCTTGATTGGTTCCTAGAATTTGGACCTAAAAGTCCCACTATTCATGCATGATGTTGTGAGCTAGTGTTGTATTTGACAGTTTTGACAAGGGATATAGGGTTAAAAATGTTTTTTGGCCGTTCAGTTTGGTATTTTGAACATTTTACATAAATTTCAATATTTAGTTACTACTACAATTATGCTCAATAACAGCAATTACATATTTTAGAGCTAGTTCTTGACATCATAATTTTGCATAATTAGCACAACTTTTAAGACAGAGAAGCAATAAAAAATTTTCAAAAAAACTAACGGATTCCTAGATAACAAAGATCTTTCATATGAGCCCAACTATTTTTTTACAGGAGGTAAGCTTTAAAGAGTCTTAATAATAATAGCCAATACAATGTTGTCATCAGTTAAAAAATGTTGATCTTTACAAGAAAGCACTTTGGCAATTTCAATGACATACAGCAGAAATAGCCTCATATAATTTAGAATCTCTAAGAACAAAAACATTCAAGGTTGGAGAAGTTTTGATGAATCATCGTGTTGTTATGTTTATGTTTTAGGATTTAGAAAAAAATGGGGGTCCCAAAGTTTTATCGTTGGCTATCTGAAAGATATCCTTGCTTAAGCCAAGTCATAAAAGAACACCAGGTACGTTTTATGAGATAATTATTCTAAATTACAACATGTGACTATTAATAATACACATATAACTGGAACTATTTTTTTGGAAACCATAGCCAGTTAAGAAAAGCTGAGAATAAAACTATCAACTACATCAGTGTTCTTTTAAAAAGGAGTAAAAAACAGCCCTGCTAATTTAGGAAAATTTTAGACATCAAAAAAAGCCACAGAGGTATTATAAATGACATAATTTTACATCATGTAGAAGATTAGCAAGAACACATAAGAATATGACACTATTTAAGGAAACAAAACTGGGAGCTTTTTTATACTTTTATTTGCCCTTGGTATATATATTCTGAATTTTTCTAGCTAGTAGCTTAAAAAATTCATTCTTTGTTAACATTTGATTGAAAAATGCAATGTAAAGAGCACACAAATTAGTACATACATAAATTGAAGAATCCTTATTAAATATTTTAAAATTAAAAATGTTCCACCTTTTTAAAATCTGACAGAAAATCTGATAATTGCTGCACATGTTTTAGCTACTTTGCATGAGTTTGTCAGGTTTTTCAGGAGACACAACTGACACATAAGCAAATTAACTAAGGTGTGCTATATGTGCAATCACATGCAAAATGCAAAACCATTGGCGTGTCCTTTTTGATGCGTGCGTCCGGAAATCTTCCTGAAAAAGCCTGGTTTGTGCCACCTAAGGTAGATTGGGAAAACTTAAAAAATGGTTAAAATATGTCTGTACCTTTCTTCAGAAAGAAAGAATACAGTACTGGAATCAGGACACCTAAAATCGTGGACCGCGTATCGTGCGCGTCGCGCACGATTCGCGATGCTGTCACGATAGTAAAATTTTTTAGCATCGTGAAAGTCGCGGTCCATCGTGGGGTCGACTTTCACGATGCATCGTGACTTTCGCGATCCATATCGCGACCGTCATGATACATCTTAAAACATTATAATAATCACTTAATTAATGTCATGAGAGAATAACGCCATTGAATATAAATAATTATTGTTCTGTTGTTTTTTTAAATCAAAAATATTTTCGTCGTCGTATAAGGTTCTTTCTTGTTTAGACGAATCCAACCTAATTAGTTGTTCTAATTTTCACGAAAACAAAAAAATAATAATATCAAGCAAAAAAGTTTTTAAGAAAAAAAAAATAAAAAACAAACAAACATTTTCTTAAGGCCGAGATACATTTGAAATTTTTATTTCGAAACTGTCTGAAATTTTTATTTCAGAAATATTTCGAAATACGTTTTCCATTGTTTCGAAATTAATATAAAGTCTTTCAGCATTATTTTAAACATGAATCGAAAGGATCAAAAAAAGGATCAAACAGGATCAAACTCCATCGTGTCTGCTTCGTATTCACTCATTTTTATGTTTTCTGCTGTTTATCGCCAAAAAAAATGCACAAAAGCTTCTCATAAACGTCAGAAAAATGCGCACCTGTTGTCGGCAGCTTTGAACTTATTTCGAAATATAGAAAATTATACAAATCGATTTGCAGAATTTTCTTGCTCTGAAATACCTGTGAAAGTTTTGCAGCATGTCTCGAAATTAATTTCAGAGCAATTCGAAATACTTTCGAAAGCTTTCGAAATGTTTCAAAATATTTCGAAATATTTCTGAAATAAAAATTTCAGACAGTTTCGAAATAAAAATTTCAAATGTATCTCGGCCTTTATCCCATCTCGTGAAAAAAATATTATTATTGTCGTAACACCCTCCTTCGTTATGATTATTATATATGTTTAAAATTACGCTTGCTAAAATCTAATACTGCAAGACTTCGTGTTCTCTCTAAAACACAATTCTGGAGATAATTTTTTCTTTTGTGTTGAATGTAATTCTAATCTATTTATATCTTTGCAATCACATTGAGCACATTGAAATGATTTGCTTCTGGTAATAGAGCAGTATAGCAGGTATCATTTTTAGGTGTTATTGACATGTATTTCACAACCTAGTGCCCAGGACTTCATTATTAATTTCTGTTAAAAATATTGAAAAATGTAAAATTAACTCTATAGATGATAATTTTCTTTTTTATCTTCGCTACTTTCAAGCAACAGGTGACCATTGAAAATATGAAAAATACAATTAAAAATACATTTAATAAGACACATGCAACTATCTCCTCCCCATTGCTGCAATTTATTTTATCATGCACACTGTGATTGCTAAGATATAAATGGATAACAAAATTCTATAAAAATTAGAAAAGAATGTTCCGTACATCGCTGTTACAGACAATCCGTATGTAATATGTTGTTATCTTTTCACCTTGAGTGCTAGTTCTATTTTTTTAGTGAGACAAATTGTTATGATTTTCCCTTCGCAACTAAAAAATATAAACTGCGTGCATTATGCGAAAATACACAAAAAAAATTAAGGTTGTCGTAACACCCTCCTCCGTTGTTATTTTTTTAAAAGTTTTTGGTTGCTCCGACCATACATTCTCGATAAAATTATTTTTATTTCGCCGACCATAAGCTACTATCGACTTCGCCCGTAGAACAACTAATTACGTTATGGTCGCCTTATTTCTAAAATCCACTTTCCAGTAAAAATATATTACAAGATGCAAAAGAATTTTTAAATGTAAAAAAAAAAGACACAAGATTATACCCATCTATTGTTTAATATTTTTAATGTTATTCACGATCCATCATGACAATCACGATTAATAGTGACGATCGCGATAGCATCGTTATTTTTTTATACATCGCGACTATCGCGAAGTTCTTTAGTAACATTTTTTCTATTGTGATGGTCATGATAGGATCGCGGATCGTTCGTGTCGCGCATTATACGCGCTCACGATGTTAGGTGTCCTGATTCCAGTACTGTATTTTTATTAAATACTTTAATCATGAAAAAATTATGTTAGTTTTTAAAGCCATGAATCAAATTTTCCCTGATTACATGTGCTTGAAATCCTTTCTGGCAAAAAAATGCCACTATTGATAAACCAGAGGAATTTTTAAAAACAGGTTCACACTTTCCTTGATTAATACAGATTTTTGGAGAAAAAAAAGGAACCACAATAGGTTTTTGTGATTTTCTAGGTTGGCCACTTTATTATTATTTTAATGAGAAAATGAAGAATGGGGAGTTTGCAAAAATAAAAATTAAAGGGTCTAGTATGTTATTTTGTTGATTTTTAACAGGAATGGTATATATGTTTTTACTAGATTCCTGAGTTTGATAATCTCTATCTTGATATGAATGGTATTATTCACCCGTGCTCTCATCCCAATGATGATGACCCACATTTTCGAATAACGGAAGCGGAAATTTTTAAGAATATATTTAATTATATCGAGGTTAGTTCTTATTTTTGTATTTTAGTTGTATAATATATTACTTTTGGTTGTGTTTGCAATTCTCATTTTGACATGTAGGTTTTATTTCGCATCATTAAACCTAAGAAAAATTTCTTTATGGCGGTGGACGGTTGTGCTCCAAGAGCTAAAATGAATCAACAAAGAAGCAGAAGATTCAGGTGACAAAAATTTCAAATTTTTATCTTTTTTGTTTTGCAATAAGGATGTTGACCTGTTTGGTTTTTTGTTTATAGAACTGCTAAGGAGGCAGAAGACAACATTCGTAAGGCCCTGTTAAAAGGCCAAACATTGCCTACAGAAGATAGGTTCGATTCTAACTGCATTACACCAGGTCTGGCTTTCTTATATACTGTATTTTACTTGTGATTTTAACTTAGTTTTACAATCTGGTAAACCAACTAATGCATTATTTTAGGTACCGAATTCATGGCAAGGCTTCAAGTACAGTTGAAGTATTTTGTAAACAAAAAGATTTCAACAGATCCAATGTGGCAGCAGTGTTCAGTTTACTTATCTGGTCATGATGTAAGTGGTATAGTTTACCTTGGTAGTTAATTAGAGAAAAAAAGGATTGTTTGTACTATTTATGTTGTTTTAATTTTTTTAGGTTCCTGGTGAAGGAGAACACAAAGTTATGGACTTTATTCGTTATTGCAAGTCTAAGCCTGGGTACGATCCAAATACACGTCATTGTTTGTATGGGTTAGATGCTGATTTGGTAAGTGCATGAAATATCACAGTATACATGATATTTACCAACAGTTAACAAATTTAAAAATATGCTTTGAATAATTTCATTGAAAAAACAATGCAAGAGATTTATGCAATTTTTTAATCTCTCAAAGTTTTTTAGATTCTTGATTTGCAGATTAATTAGTTTCTGGTATTGTTTTTTTAGTAAAAAAAAAGAAAACGAATGTAGTAATGAATCACTAAGTCTACCTGGTCTGTTTACTTTCAGATATTTATATTTGCAATGCTTTTCGAATTTTATGTAGATAATGTTGGGGTTAACAAGTCACGAACCTCACTTTGCATTGCTTAGAGAAGAAGTAAGATTTGGAAAACAGTCAAAAAGGCTGACACGTCCAGAACAACAGACATTTCATTTACTTCACTTATCCCTGATGAGGGAATACATTGACTTTGAATTTGGATCTCTGAAGGTATGTTACTTTAAGCTATCCCTTCATCTGAGCATTCCATCAACCATCTGATTTTTAAGGCAAAACTTTCAAATAAAAGTGACTCAACCATTGTTGATGCAAAACCTGTATAGTTAGCAGTGGCACACAGCAAATGCCAACGTGATTGTTTTTATTAAAAAAATATAAAGGACATGGAGCATTAATACAATTAAATTTAGTTTGACTACATCCAACTGAATATTTTTTTTCAGTTAAATATTTTATATCATGACAGTGTGCCAGACATTGTGACAAATGGTTTGCTTGACACAATGCTTATATATGTGACCAGTATAGTATAAATGGTTTAGATAGTAATTACGTTCACATATAATATATATATATTTTTTTTCACTGCATGACATTTGTCTTTCTTTATTTCTAGCCTTCCTTACATTTCCGTTACGACTTGGAAAGATTAATAGATGACTGGATATTTTTAAGTTTTCTGGTTGGCAATGACTTTATTCCTCATCTGCCACATATGCATATCAATCACGACGCCTTGCCTTATTTATTTGGAGTATACAAAGAGTTCCTACCAACAACAGATGGTATATATGTGCTTTGTTTATATATTCAAATTAAAAAATTAATAAATTAAGGGTTGTGCAGGTCAAGCTACAAAGTTTTAAAGTGAATTCTGTGGAAATTGTTTCTTTTTTTGCAACTTAAAATACATGTAGCATCTATTAATATTCTTTTTTTGACGAAATCATTCTTTCCAGTTTGACAGAATCACATTTCTTTGCACCAATTAAAATTTTACATGGCTTACACAGACTTCATAAAATATTCCTTTGCAAACTAAACTTATTTGAATCCTAGAAATTATTACCACCCATGTTTTTTATGCAGGATATCTTAACAATGGTGGCGATATCAATCTTCACCGTTTGAAAAAGTTTTTTGAAACTTTGAGCAAGGTAAAGTTGTTTTTTCATCATATCATATCATTTATTGAAATATCAGTTGTTTTTGTTTAGTATAGGGTTGGGAAATCTTGTGAATTCTGCTAATAAAATGAGATAGGCTACAGTGTTTTTCCAGATCAATATGTTGTCATATTGTATACATGAAAGCTTTGGATTCTTTCTAAGGATCTGATTACTGTTTTGAATTTTTAGTTTGATCGAGATCGTTTTGAAGAAGTTTATGCTGATCTTAAATGGCTTGAAAGTAAAGGTGCTGGAAATTTATTAAAAAGTGGTGAAAAAGGAAGTCCTGAAAAAAAGGTTTGTTTACTATTGATGGCGTAAAATATTATCCATCAGAAAAAAATCTGGGTACCAATTAATCATTCACTAGAGATACTTTTTATCAAGAATTAAGCTTCTTAGTTAAATGGAGATTACCATGTTTTTGTTTTTTGCGCTTGATATAATTGTTGTTTTTACTAAACGTGTGTATTACATGAAAACTTTTTATGTAATCCTTTTTGAAACTAAAGAATTTTTTAACATTTACTAAATAAAGAAAAAAAAATGTCCCAAAAATGTATGATTGTCTTTTTCCAATTTACAAAATCATTTATCTGTATATTCACTCTCAAAACGTAAAAATACACATAAGCCAAATTTTTTTCTTGATGCAGCTGCAAAAAAAATTTCTATGTCAATTTTTATTTTTCAATTTTTTTTCCTCATGCATTGTGTTTAAATAAAGTTTGAAAATTCTAAAGCACTTTCATGAGGTTAAGAAGCAAATAAATCTTATTGATCCTTCTTTCTTTTTTTAATATCTTTCATTCACATGACAGATTCAGTATTCCATCATTGTTTTTTTATGTCAAAGGTGTCTAATAAATAAGAGAAGTTGTGCTTTTTCATCAAGTATTTGTGGCTGCCTATGTGATTTTTTACCACACAATTATTATCAAATCTTTTTATTTTGGCGTGCTGTCCTGAAACTTTTTAGGACCTTTATTTGTAAGCCTAAGCCTTTATTTAACTCCCAACAACTGCTCTTTTTCCCTCCCAGTCCTATATATACCATAAATCTTAAATCACATAAATTATTTTTAAAAACTAACTGGCACTTGCATAATGGCTTATCACCATTTTCTTACTGTGGCATTAACTATATTTTTCTTTATATTTAGAAATTTTCAAAGTTTTTAGTCTCACTTGATGAAGATGAGTTTCTTCACAGTCCAGGTAAGCAAAGTAACTCATTTTCTGCACTAGCAAGCATGTCTGCAGATTTTGATAAAAATTCTAAACTATCTCCAGACAAAGCACCCAAAAATGTTAATGGTAATGAAGATGGTGACGGTGACGGTGATGATGTAGAGGTTGAGGATGAAGAAACATTTGAACTAGAATTCAAACAACATAAACGCCATTACTATATGGAAAAATTTGACATGGACATCGTTGATGAGTAAGTTTTTTTTTACTTTCAGAGTGACAAATACAAAAGATAATTATCTCAATGCTAATTTAACACTTGAAAATAAAATACAGTTTTTATCAGCTTTTATTTTTATGATTACAGACATTAAGTTGTTATAAAAATGAATGAATTTCTTGTTAGTTTAATCACTTCTCATGTTTCGTATCTTTTTATATAATTTTCTATATTTAGCGATCAGATTCACACAATTTGTTATGAGTATGTCCGTGCTTTGCAATGGAATGCTCATTATTACTTCAATGGATTACAATCTTGGAGTTGGTATGTCTTTTTACTTTTGATGATTGCAAACAAGTTGTTTAAATACATTTAGAGGAATGGTAGAAAACAACTTCTGTTGATTAAAAAGTCTTAACAAACAAAAAGTGAAAAATGCAACAGCAAACCGGTGTATTATTACTCTTTCTATTAGGTATTATCCTTATCATTATTCACCTTATATCTCTGACGTGGCTAATTTTGACATCAAAGAGCTGCATTTCGACATGGGAAAACCGTTTCATCCATTTGAACAACTCCTTGCTGTTTTGCCAGCTGCAAGCAGGAAGTTACTTCCTGTTGCATTCCAAGTGAGATTATAATATTAAGTATAACAGTAACCGTTTCTCTGTGGAAAGAAATATAAAAACTGTAACAATTATGACAAAAGCATAAACACACTCACAAGTTCATTAGATGACACCGTTTACTCACGTTTTAGTTAAACTAAAGTCGGTAACCCATGGGTAAATCCACGGGTGCGCCAATTAACCGCATTTTGTCTGTCTCCCTAAATCGGTTACCATTTTGCGTGACAGACAGACGTATATGGGTATTATAATATAGATTGTTTACGTATATGGGTATTATAATATAGATTGTTTATAATCTTTTCATTTTAAAACACCAACTTTTTCTAAAGCTAGCATATTAATAGCCATATTGACCAAAAAAGTACACAGAACATTTCACAACTTATTCGATTAAACAGGATCCTTATTCTGTGATTGTAATAACATGCTTTATTTTTTTAAACAGCATCTGATGGTTATGGATAATTCACCTATTATTGATTTTTACCCAACTGAATTTCGAACAGATTTAAATGGCAAACAGCAAGAATGGGAAGCAGTTGTGCTCATTCCTTTTATTGACGAGGTAGGTACCTCTTTGAACTCAATGTAACAGCTATTGTAGGATTCTATTTTTGTTGTTGTGATATTTGGTCATTTTTTTGTAAAATAAAGGTAAAATGAGAATTTCATTCCAAAAATGGTATCATTTTTAAATTTTGAAAAAAAAGGCTAAAAAAATCTAAATGTGCATAAAATTGACTGATTTGGTTATTTTAGCCTAAAATTTTATCACAGGTTGAAATAGCCTATATACATTTGTGTAGCATTTTGAAAATTTGATAGAGGTGCTATTTTTGGACTTATTGACTGGTGGCCTTGTGTTAGAGCGTTCGCCTCCATGACTGAATATCTTGGGTTCAATCCCTGGTTGAGTCATGTCAGAGACTACAAAAGTGTGAATCAGGTCTTTCATCTTAGCATATTCAGCACGAGAACAGGATTGATATCTTAGGCGGTTGTCTAGTTAAACGATTGATGTGTTTGCACTGCTTTTATAGGTTATCCTGGGTAACTATAGTAATAATAATAAAAATAATACAGAAAATTACTAGATATAGCCAAAGTAAATCAAAAACATGCCCATTAAATATTACCTATTTAAATATTTTTGGAAACTTAAACCCTATACTTTGACGTATGTGTAGATATATGAAGGTGACCAAATTTCTTGAGAGGGTTTAAGCCCAACCAATGTTTGGTAAGTCAAAATTGTCACTTCCAGCCTATTTCAAAGTTAAACAGAGTTAAAATGTCACAAAAACCTCCTTTATATCTGGAAGCAATCTTTAAAATGACCAAAACGAAATTTCATTTCGCCCTTAGAATGTTTATGTATAAAAGATTTACCTAAAGTGAACCTATTTTGTTTATGTAGAGCTATTGGACACCCAATATAAATTTTTTTAGCTATACGCATTTCTAATTCGTATATGAGATCAACATCTTTTTGATGATTATGTATTTATATTTATCATAGGGGCGGCTTTTAAGGGCTATGCTTCCCAATTATGCACATTTAACTGATGAAGAAAAAGAGCGTAATTCCTTTGGCAAGTGTTTTGTGTACAAATATGATAAAACATTAAATTTTGTTTATGCATCCTCGTACCCAGACCACTTTGATGACATAAATATGTGCAAAGCGAAAGCAGTGGAACTTGATCGAGAGCATTTTCATCTGGACATGGGCTTGTTAAAGAAGGGTTTAATGAAAGGAACTTTACTTGATGTATATTTCCATGGTTTTCCAACCATGAAGCAACTCAAGCACGAAAGTTACTTAAAAAAAGCTGGTGTTAAGGTGTTTCAACAAAACAGTCGAAACAATAATATGATTGTAAAAATCATTCCAGGAAGCTTACCAGTGAGTTACATGAATAACACATTCTTATTTTATTTACAAGTTGTTACCACACATGTGAAATTATTTCCGCTGCACCCACACTTCCTAAGTTGAGATTGACCCAATTTTTGATAGCAGGAGTCTGTATATGCAGAGTATTTTTTTGCCTTGTCACTGAAATAAATTTGAAATTTAGTCAATTGAAGAAATTGCAAAACATCTCCTTGGTGAAACAGCATACGTGGAATGGCCATACATGGTTGAAGCAATTATCAAGTCAGTATGTGATGACAGTATACGCTACTATTTGGATGGAAAGAATCAATTGCAATCTAAAATGCTTGGTGGTGAAGAATACAAAAGCGTTGTGCGTGAGATGAAAGCTATTGAAACTTATCATATGGGAAGGAGAGGTATCGAATTAGGAGAAGTTAAAGTGATGGTGGAGGCAAACTTACTCTTAGGGAAAAGGTCAGCATAATTTTCTGTTAATTATAATTTTTACACGATTCAGCATATAGTAATCTTGAGCATTTGACTTTGTTTCGAAGGGAAGGACAACAATTTTCAAATCAGTTGCTAGGATTATCTAATTGAATCTTTAAATCTATTCGGACAATTTTTTCAATTTTGGACAAGAATACTAGCAGTGACCTTTAAATTTTTCAGGTATGTGTGTGGACACAAAGGATCTGTCAAATTGCAAAAAGAATGGAGCCCACGATCCAGTTTTTATCCATATCAAGCTGTAGTACAGGTAAAGTCATATTCATTTTTAATGTCTTATAAATGTTATTGGAGAAATGTTATGAACAAAGTTTTGTTTTTATACCTCGTTAGGACCTCAGTGTTAATGTTGAACAATGTGAGGTATTTGATTCCATTGAAAATCTTTATCCAGCCGGTTCAAATATTTTCATGATGGCTTCACCACACTATGGATCCCCAGGAGAAGTAAGATTATTGTTTATTTGAATTTGTTTGCTGACAAACTAAGTTAAACTTGTCTTTTTATCTTATTTCTGATTATCAGGTGATCGAGTGTGATAAAGAAGCTGGACGTGTCCGTGTTGCATTAAAAGTTGACACTGAACCAGATTTTACCAGCGTCATTAGTAAATATGATTCCTTGTCGATTCATTATATATCTGATCATGCTGTTTCCCGTCGTCTTGGAATAGCAACTCAGTTATTAGGACGGATAACAGGAGATGTTTACATATACGAAAGAGAAGAGTACGGTAGTGGAAACCTTGGTAACATTGGACTGAGACTGAAATATTCTGGCCAAAACAAGGAGGTGTGTAGTTGTCATTGACATTAATTCTCCAGATCATTTATGCTTATGCATGCTTTAAGATTTTTTGACATGTTTCCATGACTACACGAACCAGCCATTATGAACAATAATAAGTTGTTGACTTTTTGGTATTGTGAATTTGGCTAAACTTAAGTTTTAAAAAACAAAGAAAAGTTGATATTTTGGATAATCGTGATAATGTGTTTGTTGCTTAGGCGTTAGGATTTGCACGTAGAGCGGAGAAAGGTTGGACCTACCCACCTGCAACAATTGCCATACTTGAAGCATATATGAAGAAGTATCCAGAGGTCTTTGAAGCTTTGGGAAGAACTACCAATCATGAACAATATGTATTTTCAAAGTTGTTTCCAAAGAAAGAGTAAGTTTGTTCACCGTTTTGTGTGTTCCAAATAAAAAAGATGACTTCTTTCACAGTTAATATTTCAATATTTTACTTTTAATTTTAGCAAGAAGTATCTTGAACAAATTAAAACGTTTTTAAAAAGTCAACCGTGCCACAACGTGCAACATGTGAGGTGTGGAAGCAATGTATTGGATGAACCTGTTGTCCAGAAGATTGAACGAGAAATTGAACGTCTAGAGGTATGATACTTCTACTACTAAACTACCAGAAGATGTTTTTATTCCTAATTTTGGGATATGACGTGAAGCCTTTAGGGATGAAATGTTCAAACTCATAGAGTACTAGAGTTTTATGAACATGAAGATGTGATGCTTCTCTTTATAGGATTTACAAAAAGAAAGAAAAATTGTAAAAGTCAAATTAAAGCCCTTCCTGTTGTTTCGATCAACAGAACAGTTTGGAAAATTGTCACCGGATCCTCATACTGAATTCCTTCTCCTGGATCGAGTTGTGAATGTTCAAAATGGAATTACTGTACCACTTGGTTTAAAAGGAACAATTGTCGGAATACATCAAGGTATATTTATATCTTATATTTATGTACTGTATGTGTGATATTTATTACGAAGTTCAATCTTTGCGTTTGTTTACAAGTTTTGAAACAATAAATTTTCTTTCTGTTTTATACTAACATCATTTGACAAATTAACTTCTGTTTAATTCGTTTTTTCACTTAAAACTACACTCACTATGGGGATCAACTAAATGAAACAATACGAAATTTATTCTCTTTTCTCACAATAAGAGATTATGTTAGAAAAATAATATAATAAATTTACTAAAAATAGTATTAATATTTACTTAAGTGTTGGAACTTGCAGTTTTAAGTCTTTACTTGCTTTACTGTTATGTCATTACCCAGGCCATAGAAAGCTCTAGCAAGAGTTCCTTTTTCTCTTTCAGTTCTTACAGACGAGAATGATAAAAACTCTGCCACAGAAACACGTTATGAAGTTTTGTACGATAAAACATTTCTTGGTGCAATGCCAGTCAGGTAGTAAACTTATTTATTTGATTTTATTTATAAATTTATTTGACGCTTTTTTTATTTAAATTTTAGTGTAAGTTATATGTTTATACTTTTTTTGTGTGTTTTGTTTTGTTTTGGTCTCGTCTGGTTTGGTCTGGTTTGGTCTGGTTTGGTCTGGTCTGGTCTGGTCTGGTCTGGTCTGGTTTGGTCTGGTTTGGTCTGGTTTGGTCTGGTTTGGTCTGGTCTGGTCTGGTCTGGTCTGGTCTGGTCTGGTCTGGTCTGGTCTGGTCTGGTCTGGTCTGGTCTGGTCTGGTCTGGTCTGGTCTGGTCTGGTCTGGTTTGGTCTGGTTTGGTCTGGTCTGGTTTGGTCTGGTCTGGTCTGGTTTGGGTTTTGGTTTTGGTTTGTTTCTATTTTTCAACATTGGTTTTGATTTTAGATCAAAAGAAAAACGTGGTTATTTTATGCTGGGTTATTCATTGTTAAATATCTCCTACGGTGAACGCAAAGAAAAAAAGAAGAAGGGTGTTCCCCTTTCCTCTCCAATGTCATTTCAAAGCAAGATCACTCAATCTCCAGCCTCCAGTCCATATAATTCTAAAAGATCTGGTATGTTTGTATTACCTTTTTTATCAGTGAAACGTAAGAAGAAAGTTTGTGGTTTGAATAATGAGAGAATTATATTTAATTATAATTATACTTCTTAAGGATTTTTCTCACATGGCGTTCTATTGACATAGCTACCTTTTTTGGATTTTCTACAACTGGAACTTGAAGATTTTCTCTATCTTTATTTTGTTAATTTATACAAATTAAACTGTTTTAACCGTACCTCAGTGTTTGTGAATAAAATTGAAGGTGGCTTATGAAGTACCTCAAGAATTTTGTTGGCATTAAACGGAATCATAGGTAAAAAACGATGTCGGAGTATAGTGCTTAAAAAGCTGTTTAACAAGCCATAAATCTTTTGCTCCCTAGCAATAGCGTTTAAAAATTTCAAACTTAATTGAAATGTCATTTTAAGGCAGAGCAAATTTTGATATTTTATGTTATTAGTAATCTTGAACGCGCAACGTCATTTTTCACCTCAACATCCCTTCGTCACCTCAACATCCCTTCGTCTCTTGAAAATGTGGTGACTACCAACACTCAATTTCTCTCTTATAAACTCCCTTTTGAACATTAGGC
The DNA here is from genome assembly GCA_030067915.1 of Hydractinia echinata. Classification (NCBI taxonomy): domain Eukaryota; kingdom Metazoa; phylum Cnidaria; class Hydrozoa; order Anthoathecata; family Hydractiniidae; genus Hydractinia; species Hydractinia echinata. The sequence continues at coordinate 276,761 of JASGCC010000227.1, read as the reverse complement.
AGAAGTTGTTTAAAAATTTATATACATTATAGATGCTTTTCAAACTCCGACGAAAATATATGGCAAATCTCCAATCCAAAAAAGTCAATCAGCTCAAGGAAAATCTGCACAGAAGGAAGAATTGGTATCCCCAGACTACTGGCTAAAGGGTAGCTACTCTAATAAGAAAGTGCAACCAACTTCGACACCACCGCAACGTCAACAACGGCAGAGTGGAAACACACCCATACAAATCGTAAAAAACAGGTGTGTAGACTCAAAAAAGAAGGGATTTATTTTTTCCACTAGTAGAATAAAATCCGAATGACAAAACACACATAAAAATATACTACTTTATAATTTGTCCGCACTTCAAACGATAGCAAAAAATGTACTGTCAAGTCAACCAATTTGACATCTCTAACTGATACTGTGGTCTCATTGACTAAAGTTCTAACATATCTATTATGCATTTTTTGACTGACTGAATGAATGTCTGTGTTTATTTAAAAAACCTATATTATATTATATTATATTATATTATATTATATTATATTATATTATATTATATTATATTATATTATATTATATTATATTATATTATATTATATTATATTATATTATATTATATTATATTATATTTCTTGTTATTCAGCCCACAACAAATTGGTGCAAATAATGACTTTATGAACATGTGGCAAGAAATGAAGAAGAATGAGTCACCTTCACCACGTCATCCTCAACATCCTCAACAAGGTGTTGACCAGGTAATAAAGTATTACTACGTAGATAACGCTAAAATAAACAACCAATCATTGTGAGTCGTTTTAAAGACACGTGAACAAACTGAGCCAAGCCTTTGGTTATTCTATCGTAAGTTGGAATACTTCAGTGGGAACTATATTATGGAATTAAAAACATGTTTTCCCGTCTAATTTAGAATGCGACAGCTGTTATTCATCAGATGCTACATATAGACAGCCAACCTAGTACCCAGAGCTATAGACAGCAACCTCAACAACAAGGTAAGTTTATCCATACAAAAAATAATGTTTTTTTTTAATTTTTTTCCCCTTCGCCATTCTATATATAGGAGTTGCGCCTTTTTGTCAATATTATTTAAAAGTAAATGCTTTATATGAACTATTTATACTGTTCTTATTGCATACATCATGATATAAAAAGTGTACAATAAGACAACACAAAATCAAAAAATGTGAGCATAAATATATTTGTTTCAAAAAGACTTCTCTCCACCAGTTAAATATTTTCCCACAGGGTAACAACTTGTTCACTATTGCAAAAATTAAACTTTAAAGGACGGACCATTTTTGAAAATACGCCTTTTTCAGTCAACAAATAACCAGCTTCACGAAACATAAGCCGCGATTGGTGCCGCAAACAAGAGCTACAGGGTTCATGCTTTTACCGTTGGGTAGACTAACCCATCGTCTTTCCAAAACATGTGGAGACCTTTTTGCGACAACGTAGTCCTCAGGTGTTATGGCAGTCAAAATGTGGGGCTAATTTTTTCCCGGGTTTTTGTATGGCCCGCCCTTTAAGAATTAAAAGACTTGATCTATAATGATTCTCCTATTTTGTTACGTTGTAAACACTTATTCAAGTTTTGTTATATTTTTAGCTCCCTCTCTGTACCAACCCACTGTTGCTAGGTACGTACCTTAGAAACAATTATTTGTATTACTGTTGCTGTTTTATTGTGTTTCTAATGTGTTGACATTATTCTTCGTCTAGCCAAAATTCGTTTGTAGCCATGTTGCATCAAATATGCTTACAATCCAAACTACCTCCACCAAAGTATGTATACTCTGAAACGCAGCAGGTGAGTGTGTAATCTCCACTTGTCTGATTGAACATAATTGTATTGAACATTTACATCTCTCGTGTATTTTTATACTGCCCTTTTTACAACGTCTGAATGTGACGCATCTGGAAGAAAGTCACACGCATTTCATGAAATTTTGTTGACATTAACCCTTAAAAGTTTGAAAAATTCAATGTCGATCAACACTTAATTTCTCTTATCTAAACTACATCAAACATTTGATAACATTAAGTAAGTGACGTGTCTGAAGAAAAACCTTTTCGTCTGCAGAAGAATCTGTGAAGTTATCTGACTTTATGAATATTTTCTGTGATCAAAATTCATCTATTACAAACTGATTTCATAAGGAATGGCTCGAAAATTTACTTTGCACCTGACTTTCTTTACGCAGAATGGAATATTAGCTTCATATAAAATCCATATGAATAAATATTCTAAAAGTTTAATTGACTCTTTTATTTCTTTAAGGGAACCAGTGCATTAGTTCTCATTGGGTCCACCATCAAATGTAGTGGCGGTATGTGTACCACGCGACAACTTGCGGCGGAAAGCGCAGCCAGTGTTACGTTAATGCATCTGGTATGTGGAATTTAGCTGGAAATGTAAAAAAATAATATCTACTTAGTCAGTATCTCATGAAGTTTCTTTATTATTTTAATTTAGTCACAATTACATCCCAGTCTCAGAGGAGCACCTCAAATATTATCTCCTATCAGACCACTTCCCGTGTCGTCTCCACTCCAGTTCCATCTAACACCAGTTCCGGTTGGGGGTAGATTCCAACAACCTCAATTTCATCCATTTCCCAGCAGTCAGCAGAGACCACGACAGTTGTACCAATCTCCGGGAAGCTTTGGTGGTGCCACGCCCAAAAGACATAATGAAAGGGGTTTTCAACCAAGACAAAGTTACTCTCAGGGACACCTTTCGCAAAGGCCACATTCTAATGATGTTCACATGGTATTTTTTGTTATATGTTTTACCTTTAACTTGATATACCTAACTTTTTACTTCTAGTAGGTGTCAACAAAGCTCTGTAACAGCATGCCAGTGCATGTGAATCTCTAAATGCCAGGCAATATGTTTTATTTGTGAGCCAGTCCGGATTGTTGACTTATTTTGGATGTGATAAAAATACGATATTTTCACGTTACAAGATGGCGGATACATCAATAGAACCAGAGTTTGATTGAACAAACAATAACTTTTTTTATTTTAACATGCCGCTGGCTGTTTCTGCAACGAAAAGAACGAACCATCGAACGAACGAACAGTGAACAACGTTTGTTATGATCAAATCAAGGTGGATTGTTCTCAGTTAAGAATGACTGTACATATAAGTTTTGAGAAGGCTGGCGTATACGTGTTGTCAAACCTAACAGTCCGAACTAATGAGAAACCGAGGGAGGATGTGGCTGGTTTTATAAAACATAAACCCAGACAAGCGTTTTCTTTAGTCTTTTTGTTTTGATGAATAACCAGTGAAAAAAAACAACCACATAACGATCACGAATGAGGAAACAACTCAACGTTCATGGTTGAATGATCATGAGTACATAAACAAAGGTCAGCGTGCGAAATACGTGAACAGAATATAATGCTGACAGAACGATTAATGGATTGGTCAACGACTGCTGGAACGATGAAGAACTAGACACCAACAAATGCTATAATTACCGAATCAACGAACGAATAGTTGATTTTGTTGTTGATATAATTCCATAAAAATATTGTTGTAGCTACATATTTTTAAATAACGTGGACCATTATTATTTTGTTCTCGATCGATTTTTTAATTTATTGCAAATACTAACTTTGTTATTTTGTATTTCAGAGTAAATCAGATTCGAAGGTGAACAGCTCAGCCAGTAGAAGCAAGAATCCATTCATTCCACATCAGGTAAGTGAGACAAATAATATTTTAGTGTCAGTCGACGAAAGAGAATGCTATAACAACTACTTAATAAATTCTTTTTGTGTTATATAAGCTGGAAAATCCAAGTCAGTTCAATTTAAAGTTTTATTCTTCCTCTCGAAATATGTCTAAAAACTGCCTAAGGGGGTTAGTTATTCCGCGATGTTTATTTTTACAAACAGGTTAAAAGTCTTTAAGAAATACGTTTATTTTGCATGATGAAAAATCGTTTTTTTTTTTCTTTCTCTGGTTTATTCAGGTTGTAATGAAGAACAAACAGTCGATGGACAACGCGCGCTCCTTAAATTCAGAAAATGCGGACAGAGAAATAAAAGATATTCTTGGCATGCCATCAAAAGATGACGAACTGAAGAACTTGATAGGCGTACCCACGACAGGCGTGGCTGACATACAAGGAAGTGCGGAAAGTGTTAAAAGAGGCGAGGAGTTGAAGACTCTGTTAGGGATTTCACCTAGGGATAAAGATGAACAACTGAAGGATTTGATTGGCGTTGGTAAGGTGGATGGCGATGATTATTTAAAAAACATCCTTGGTGTTAAACCAGTTAGCGATGATGATAAGCTAAAAGAAATGTTGGGTATGAATGACCCCGTGGAGGAGAGCACTAGCGATACTGATGGTGAGGAGGAGGGTGAAGGAGAGGAAGACGAGGAAGTTCTCGCTAAACCACTCGAAGAGGAAGCTGGAAAAACGGAAGAAGTAAAGGTGAATTTATGATTTCAATATTTTACCTAAAATTGCAATTCAGTGAAATACCTCCTTAATTTTGCAGGCTAATTTATGCGAAAATTTGTTTGAAATATGCTGTCTCTCATAAGCGTGTCATGTGATGTATTCTGTTGAATCTTTCCAATAAAATAGTATGGAGAATGTTAAGTTAACATTTTTATAAGAAAGTCGGTTAAAAGTTGGATGTATGTATGTACAAATTCTCATCTGCTTGTGTTTAGATCACAGATGACAAATTTTCTGAAGCGTTAGTGGGAATGCTTTCATTGTGTGAAATTGCACCAAATTCTTCACCAACACCAGACAGTACTTCGTCAGAATCTAAAGACAATTCCCGTTCTTCAGTAACAACAAAAACGATAGCAGCAACACAAAGTCAGTCATCTCCGGAACCAGCTGTAGAAGAAGTTGCTAAGAAGTCTGTGAAGAAGCCTCAAATATTATTAGCACCAAGTTTTTTTGGTCCTAAAAAGAAGTAAATATTTTAAGCAACACATTTTAGACGTCATGTGTGACAAGATTTGAAAATTGTTGAAAATCTCGACTTCGAGTTCAAATTTCTATTGCGTTATAACGAAGTAAAGTCTAGGTTCCAAATTATTTATGTGTATACTTACGCCTGGTTTACACTTGCTTATCGAAATGACTCTTTTATTTGAAGTGCATGTTCGAGAAAATTGTTGTGTTTAATGCTTGCTTCTTGCATTTTTTTATCTACTTTTAACATGTAAACATTTGTATTTTTACATTATTTTTTCTGATCGAAATAAAAGCTGAAAAATTATTTCTTGTTATGGATTCGCAGTATGAAATGAAGATCTCAGGAGTCTATTTTTCAAGTAGTTTCAAGTGTTCCCGGCTAGTGTTTGTTGTTGCTGTATCAAAGCAAGATAACTACTAACGCTAGACTGGAAATAGGGTGGATAGTGCTTGCTTTACATGTGGTAGGCAGATTAAGTTTTATTTGTTGTTTTTTTGTCACTGTCCAAGCGGACACTTCCGTGTTGTATATTTTTTTAAACTTATTTTGCGACCACTGTGTGTTTCAAGTTTCTTACCATGGTAACAGGATTTGAGCAAAGTATAACCATATTGGTTTTAGTTTTAAAATGTTAAATGTCGCCTATCCATATTATTGTTTCTTTTAGGCTTAAAACTCTAAAATAATATATTTACAAAAACAACTGTTATTTATGTGAAACACTATGCCAGGCTTTTTCCACGACATCATTAAGAAGCTGTATGTAGCGAAAGACCCAGCTGGTCTGGGAATTACAAGGTTTTTATTTGGTATATATTCAAATTCTCCTTTTCTTTCTCTTGTTTGTTGATGTTGTTTTTATCTGGGTAAACTTTTAAAGAAATTGATGTGGTATCAAAGATTAACCTGTGATTATTTTTTCCGTGCTATTTGCAGGTTTGTTGATGATCATTGATATATTTGACGAACGTGGTTTGTTATTGGTTCCAGAAAAGTGGGGTGATCCGGAAGCATGCCACTTTCCTCTATTCGACAGTTTGCCTCGTTTATCCATGGAATACATGCATATAGTATATTTAATTTTGTTAGTATCAGCGACTGGAATCATGATTGGATTTTTGTATCGCCTCAGTTGTATATGTTTCGTTATTTCATATTGGTATTTATTCTTCATGGATAAAACTGTCTGGAATAATCATTCATATCTTTATGGTTTGCTCTCCATCGTGCTGTGCTTTGTTGGTGGTAATCATTACTGGTGAGTTAGCACAAAAATATTAAAATGTATTGCGGGAAAGAGATGAAGCGTTCTAAGGTTAAGATTTTTGCTATTTTTATGCACTTCAATAATTGATGAGAAGAGATAAGCGCATTAGAGAACAATGGCGTCGCTAATTATAGTGTTCCTATTACCATTGCTATCTTATTGTGAACACTTTAAGAAGAGCGTAGTGTTCGTGGAAAGCGTGCCCATTTTTTACCATGACAACATGATTGTTTCTTAGGTCAGTGGATGGCTTGCTGTGGCCTTCATTGAGAAATCAGAGTGTACCATGTTGGAATTATGCGATTATAAGATTTCAGGTTAGTTAGTACTACTTAATCATTTATGAAATGTAACATTAGTTTCTTTCTCAATTTGAGGTTATTGTTTCAAAATGTTTACCCACGCCCAGAAATATAGCAACCTGATGAGTTTTGAAGATTTAAAATACGCTGATATAGATTCTCTTTTTCTTTCTTTAATATAGTTAGTTATATCGTCAATATACTTTTGTCACTTTTGTACTTGAACTTTTTTTAGGTGTTTCTGTTATATTTTTATGCTGGCATCAAGAAACTGGATAAGGATTGGGTGACTGGTTATTCTATGAACGGCTTGTCACGAAAATGGTTGTTTGATCCATTTCGATTGTTTCTGTCAGACGACATGATCGATTACTTAATTGTTCATTTGGGTGGCTTAGTATTCGACTTGTCTCAAGGATTTTTACTTTATTTTGACAGGACAAGAATAATTGGTGAGGAAAATTCTTCGTCATTTAAATTTTATTATTTTTTAAACCTGATGTTCAGTAGACGTTTAAAATTGACTAAGCAAAAAAAAACATCCCCTTCCCCCTAATAAAAATGGAACAATACTCGAACTGAATGTATAGGGTTTGTACGTTTTATTGGGTAATCCGTACTTACTACTTTCGGAATTTTTGTTTTCCTACTCTTGGTACGATAACCTTTGATCCTCTTCGTGTTCAAAACACCGTGGAATAACACGTTTCTCTTAGAAAGTGTGGGACTGTTATGTGTCGTACGTAGTACACTTTAAAATGAATTACACAGCAGAAATATTGCAACGAAGCTATCAGAGATATCACATACGTTGACATCGTTTGCAGGGTATTTTGTCTCTTTAAAAGGAGCTTTCTGAGATGTAAAAAATAACAACCATTCTAAATTATGGCAGGTGTTACTATGAAAGCGACGAACACAGTCTCATCCGCACACCCCCCGTCCGCTGTCCTCATCCGCACATCTCTTCCGTCCTCTGTCTTCATCCGCACATCCCTTCCGTCCTCTGTTCTCATCCGCACATCCCTCCCGTCCTCTGTCTTCATCCATACATCCCTCCCGCCCTGTGTCCTCATCCGCACATCCCGCCCGTCCTTTGTCCTCTGTCCTCATCCATGTCCCTCTTGATGTCCTCTATAATAAGATGAAACAAAATACGCGTAACGTTATAATTCTGAAGATTGCTATTTGTTATCATTTAGCTTTCATATTTGGTTATGGATTTCACGGGATGAACGCTATAATGTTTAGCATTGGAATGTTCTCTTACATGTGCATGGCTTTAATGCCGATATTTTGCAGACCAGAATGGCCGAAAAACATTGTGAAAATTTTCCCGAAGTTTATACAATTATTCATGCCTTTGAGTTCTCCTCCGCAGAAAAATATAATGTGCAGTGAAGATCACGAAAGAAGGAAGAAGAAAAAGGGATCAGATGGAGACGCTTGGTCGTTAAGTCCTCGTAAGGTCGTTACGAGTATGATGTTGATGTTTTATGTGTCGATACAACTCATGTTACCGTATTCTCATGGCATCACTAAGGTAAGATGTAGATGAAGTCAAATGAAGGCAGGAATCATGTAAAACGCGCTATGTGTAACTATTTTACGCCGCGCCGTAATTAATTTGCGCCATTTTGTAATTATTTTGCGCAACTTTGTAATTATTTTTCACCAATTTTCAAGCTGTGTGGAACACCTACGCGAAAACAAAACTTTTCGCGAGCAAAAATTTAAAAGTTATAAGATGTAATACGACTGATCAATTACTCTTCAAATCGATCAAACAGCCAGCTAATCAGAATCATGGCTGCTATATGCTGAGAGGATAGGGTAGAAAATGCATGTGTTATCTACAAAAATGTCTCATACATTAAGACAATTTTCGTAGACTCTTCATTAAAATAGCAGAAAGTGAGCATAACAGAATTATTTCGCAATTTTAGATCCCAAAGTGGCAGACTTCTTAGCGAATTGGAACATACTGATTTGCTCCCTGTTCTCCGCCTCTCTTTAGAATTTTTTTACGATTAAACGTATGTCTTTTCTGCACAGGGTTACAATTCATGGACAGAAGGCTTGTATGGATACTCTTGGGACATGATGATTCACTCATGGAACACGCAACATATTGTAGTTAAAGTTGTTGACAAGATCACGGAAAAGCAACAGTATCTACGACCAGGTGTACGTATCATTTATTCTTTGTGAAACCCTAACATAGATAAGCCTCAGTGTAACTACAGTGGAACCTTCATAAAGCAGACATTTTCTATAAGACCGGATAGTTTAGTTTGTCAGTTGAAGTAAATTTAGGAATTTGAAAACATTTTCTTTATTTGCGCGAGTATGCTAAAAAATAAAAACCTCAGAAACAACTTGGGTCGAACTTAGACGGGATGGTAAACTTGAAAATGTTTTGAAGTTGAAAACAACCCTTTGACGCCAAAGATTTGTTTTAAAAAGACTGGATGTTCCTATGATGTTTAAGCTGGTATCTCTTGTCATTGGACACAATTTCCCAGTACCTGCGCTTTAACGTTGACCGAGTTGGGTAACACCAAGTTGTTTTGAGCAAGCACTGTTTATTATTTCAGTTATTAGGTTAGCGAGCAAAATCTTTTTGTTTTCTCTGCTGTTAAAATGGTTGATTCGCAGCTTGTTTGATGAAGTTGTGTTTACCCTCGAACAGCCAATTGAAATCTTTGGTAAAAAAACTCAAATATGCGTGCCCCCAAGCCAGATTTCTGGGACCCCCGTCCGCTTCTATCAAGAAAAAAGGCGGCGAGTATGCGGTTTTCCTGTGGATTTAAATATTTATGAAGATTTTGATTACTTGGTTACATTACGTGCGTTTCTTGATGCGGTGTAAACATTTCGTATGAATTTGTTTTTATAGGCATTTTTTCCTCTCGCCAACGATCGCAACCGTATCTTTTCTCATCCTGACATGTTAAAACAATACGCCCTATGTTTGAAAGATCGAATTGTTTCAATGCCGGAGTTAAACTTCACTCAACCTCAGGTTTATTTTGATGTGTGGAAATCTTTAAACGATCGCTATCAACAGCGCATGGTAAGCAATGACGTCATGTCTTCGTTTAAAATTAACACCAAATTGTCGATTTCTGTCAATTAATTTTTCTTATCAATTTGTTATACATTAATGTACAAATAATTCATGGTCTTGTAAGCAATAGTTCTGGAATTCTAAATACTGCGTCAGAAATTTTTAGAATTTTTCTAATATTGATGTTTCAGCTTGATCCTCGCGTAGATATAATTTCTGCACCATGGTCTCCATTTGAGCACACGTCTTGGCTGCGCCCTCTTTTGGTCGAATTAACGCCCTGGAGATCAACATTATCGAAGATTCGTTCTGTGAATACGGAAATAAACAACGCAACGGATATTGTTTTTGTCGCCGACTTTCCAGGGTTGTTGCTTCAAAATTACATTGCGCCGGAAATTATAGCCAACGTGTCTGTTTTAAGTGGTGATGTTGTTGTGGAAACGGGTGGTAAAAATGTTAGCGTTGCGACCAATCAAACGCTGCAATTAAAAAGTGATGAAACACATGTTATTTACACGGTGTCCGAAACACCTTCATGTTATATGTACGTGTATTACAACACCACGTGGGTCGAGCAAACGGAAGAAGAAATTATTCAAGGCGATCCAGGTATTTTTATATTTAATGCATTAAGAATTTTCAGGTCTATTTGTGAAATGTAGGGAAAAGACAATGTACAGAAGTTCAATATGCGACATTTTATGATCATGAAATATTTTCTCCCGCAAAGGTTTATTCGTAGTGTGACCCTCCTCCCCCCTTCTTTCTCCAGTACTAACTGGGAGGAGTAGTGTGTGGATGATTTTAAATTTTCCCATATTGTAGAAGGGGACAAAAATTCCAAACATTGAGAGACAGAAGTGGTTTTATTACAGAAGCAGATAACTAAAAAACCGTACAAATAATAGTAAATATCTTCAGGCTATGCTTTTCCTATCTTTTGGTACGGACTTTTTTAGGCTTGATTACCCTATTTTTTTACTTTTAAACCAATCGCCAATTACAACAGCAGTATATACCGCACTATTTTAACCGTAATCTTTTTTTGAAAGAAAATTTGATTTTATATTTCCAGTTCTTCAAAGGCGAGCTAAAGCTAAGCGAGAATGGGAAGCAAGGTCTGCAGTTGAGAAGTTAACCACTTTTTTGGGACAGAAGTACGAGAACTATCAGCAAGGCTTGTGGCAACTGTATTTGGCTGTTAGTATTATCTTTGATGTTGGACATGGAGAGAATGAAGGCGTGGTGAATGAAGAACTATAATCAACGTTGCATGTTGCATAGAGAAAGTGTTGGATTCGAATGGTTATAAAATTTGTATCGACTTTTTACCCATACTATGTATCTGTTAAAATAGATAGAATATATTTTTCAGTTTTATTGTAAACAATACTATAAATGAGATATTTAGTTCCTTTATTTTCTTAACACATTTCTTCATCTTAATTTTTACAACCTGTTATAACCACTTTCTACCAAACACAGGCATGCTGCGATACCAGTGAAGATTGTACTAGACCATCCCAGACCATAACTCCAACCATATATGTACTCCGCATGTGATCCAATTTTATCCGTATACACTGATAAGCCGGAAATTTCAAATATACCTAAAGAATAAAAAATACAATTTAAAAAAACAGACTAGTGTTGAATTTTTTGCTCATTTGTGAAAGTACATTTTCATTTTTTCATTTGCCTATTACTTTGATACGGGAAACAAATTAAAGCCTACAACTCCTCACAAACTATATAAGACCAGTCGTTAACCCATCACAAAAATCCACAACTTCTTCTGTCAGCATAAAGTAGTGAATTACTCTTCGGGAGTCTACATGACCCTTTTCTAACCCTGTACCGTCTCAGAAGTGGGTTGCTTTGTCATTAAGACATTTAGATATACACAAGTAATGAAACAAGAGTTCCGCATTTTGAACTTCCAAGAATTCCTTGAACAATGCTATCCTTCCTGAACTATGCTATTTTTTCTAACATAAAATCTCTACAAATCCTCTTCGTCTTCAAAAACACCAAAAAATTTTTAAGAGAGACAATTTATTTTATATGTTTGCAATCAAAGCATGTGCTGAAGGCATTTACTTTAAAGAGGTCTTGAAATTGTCTGAAAGTATCAAGGGACATTTCTTTATGGCTATCAAAATTAGTGGAGGAATTACATTGTTAACCATAGGATGAAGTCATTTTGGGTTCTTTTCTTGAGAATGATGTTGGGAGTATCGAGTCAGTGAGACAAAAAAACGCAACTTAGTTAAAAAAGCAGCGCGACTGACAGGATGCAAAGACATTCGAAACTTCTTTCAAAAGAACCAATGTTCCTAAATTTGCATCTTTTTTTACTTATATACTTTAATACATCAAGCATGAAACATTTCTTACTCTTTTTTCTACGTATTTTGTACGTTCGCCTAAGAAAACAAAAAATAATTCTCGCGATTTTACGATTTCAAAAAATTTCGCGAGGATTTAATTTCGTAAATATGATTTCAAAAAATTTCGCGAGGATTTATCCGCGCGAAAATTTGTCCGATTAGGGTAATTCAAACGAAAATTTATCCCCTTGGAATTCGAATGAGAAAGTTAATTGTAAGACTGTCATTTGATTTTTTTCGTCTTGTTGACGTTCTTCATTTTTCGAGGAAAGGAATGTTCGTATTATGAAAATGTCAAACAAACTTTAGTCCCAGTACTTTTTATTCAGAAGCGAGTCGTTTTCACCAAAAGTAGTCAACAAAGTAAACTCACATGTTATCAACAAGATGGCTGCCAAAAACTTGATGGAAAGATTTTTCACAACATGTACCAATACACAGTATGCGAGTGCGAATCCATAGCAAACACATGATAGCACCATCAATATGCGAGTGGCATGCAAATCTGAAAAATATACGTCAAATATTTTATTCCTTTCCAGCGCTATATTTTTAACATTCTTCAATTGATTTTGGAGTTAAATAAATTTGATACGCGTGACGTGTTTTTTTTTTAAAAAAACAACAGAGATCACCCTTGTAAAAGTCTGGCAGCCAATGGAAAAACCCGCTGGTTTTCCCGTCATACATATTCCGATGGATCATTAGATTTTCACCCGACGTACATATCCTGTGCATCGCTATTTCGTGCATTCTTAGCACAAAGTAGTGATTCGACCGCCATTTTGAACAAAATACGGCTATTATTAATAGAGCGACGTCATACAAAAAAAGATGCTTTTTTTATAATAATATCAAAATTATAACCAGGTTGAATATTATTCTTATTACTCTATTTTTCTAAACAACAGACCCATTGTTTTTAGCCTAGAATCCTAGCCTGGTATTCTTATAAATCATATTCATATATAAGAAAAAGCGTGTAACGTTTTGAACAAACTTTAGAAATGTTAAGTGCAGTCAACTTACTTTCATCATCAACATTAAAACATGTTTTTCCATTGCATCGTCTCCATAAACCTTGGTGAAAATCACTGTTAACTTTTAATACAGTCCAATAATTTGCAGCGGTTGCTACAATAACAAATATGGCAGAAACGCACAGCAAAACAAAAGTAAAATGGTGAAGCGTTCGCTGTGAGACCGCCATCTTGTATTGAAGTGAACTTATTGTTTAAACTCCATTATAAGAAATGTTTTTAAAACTTTGAAACTATCCGTTGTGATATTGTTTAGATGTAACAAGGTATCAAATTTCCAAAGATGTCTCAGATTACTCCATCTCGTATTTACGACGAACTCTTAATGTTTTTTTGTTTGTATGTTAGCGATAGAATACATGTGTTCATATGACACAGGATTACCACCTCTTTTTTAGTCAAAATTGAGGACTTTTAAGGAGGATTATTAATTGTTTTTTGAGGGAGTCCAATATTTTCTTTTAAACAGATAAGTATGTAGGAGATAAACCCCCAACAATTACTTCTTTTCAGAATCACAATCTTGAAACTAGCAAATTTTCTAAAAAAAGTTTTAAGTTGATTTATTTTCGCGAAGACATATTTTAGCGAGGTACAAAACGCTTTTTGCGAAGATTAATTTTCTGTGAATTAGACTAATTTTCGCGCATGGGCTCATTTTAGATATTTCGCGAATAATTTTTTGCGAGATTTTAGATTTTTTGCAAATAATTATTTTAGCAAATTTAGCATTTAACAATTTCTTCTTATTTTGGTCTATTTTTTGAGATAAGGAATTTGCACAAACCTGAAAACTGACAATAATTTCTCACATATAGAAAAAAAAGAATATTGACACCGCAAAATCTTCATCCCAAAACGAAAGGCGAGAAGAATAGAAAAGCAATTAGCGCCAAAGCCAATGTGTTGCAAATATATTCGCAAAATGTTCAATAAAGCAAAAAAACGTAATATAGATTAATTTGAAGAGATACTCGACAATTCATCGTACAATCGACTTCAGAGTCCATCCCACAATACAATTGACAACTTTTCCATATCAATAATATCCGTTGTCTGTTTCTGCGCCATTTTATAGTCGTGCTACGGACACACGAAATGCGATATATTAGGTCTTATATCACCTCTCAAAATAACACCCACAAATAAAACTCAAAGTCTAGTTGAGCAATTTTCTAGGCTATCATAACATTTGTTAAAGCTTTCTTTATGTTTTGGATTTGCAGTATCTCGTCAAAATCATGTCTAGTTAGTTGTCAAAATCATCTTTGTTTTTCTTGTGGATATGTTTTGTCTGCTAAACACGGTTGTTGCAGTACGCAGCGCTTTTTGTTGTTACATGGTAAACAGGATGTAAAAAGTCGTTCCAGAACTAAAGTAAATAGATTTTTAGCAGGTCAAATTATTTTGTAACAAGCGCACACGGAAAACTTTGTCCAATTTTTAAGCTTTGGGGCTCAAAATCTTACGCATAACCGAAAAGTCAGATAAAAAGTTGCTTTTCTGTCTTTTCTAAATTGGGAGATTCGCTTCTAGAAAATTACTATAATGTGAAATATTTACTGCTTTTACAATTGGAGATACAGATAAAAGTTAAAAATTACATGTATATACTGTTTCCCCTAATAAGTATAAATTATAAATAACTTTTTCATTACAAGTCCTTTATTCATAATAATAAAATACTTTTTTTCTAAGAATATTCTAGAAATTTATTGACGAAAATAGAGAAGCGTGCTTAGTGGACAAAAATGTTAATTAATGTTATGAGTTAATGTTAAAAAACCTCGCCTGGTTTGAAAAGGCATAAGTGAAGAACAAGTTCCACGTCGCATTCTGTTCGGAAATCTTTGAGAAGAAAACATTCTGAGCATGCGCATAGGTAATTTTCTAGAAAAGATAACATTTTTGTCCAATCAGAAGTTGTAGAAATTGCTGATAGTGCAATAATGTAAAACACTTCCATATGTCTACTTCAGAGAGTACAAAAATAAACAAAATGAAGCGCAAAAATTTATAAAGGGTTTTGTCAGATTTTTATAATTCATAATACTAAAAATGTTATAACAAAATAAAAACGGAATAGCTATGAAATAAATTCGGGCTATCGTGACAAAATGAAAGAAGTTAAAAATTTTTCCCTACAAGCGCTCCGTTGTTGCCCAGACCTGCGCGGTATGAAATTCCGTAATATAAAATAAATTTACTAATTTTAGCTAACTAATCTATATTGTTATTAGAAGGGTGAGGGGGGCGGGGGGAGGCTACATGTGCTGATGTGTCATATAGCAGTGGTGATCTCACTCCACATGGAGAGCTAGATGGCATACGGCAATTCTTGCAAGTCGGTGGAGAAAAAAGAAAAGAAAGATTTCGATGAATACCAGAAATTTCAATCATTTTCTCTTTGTAGGAGTTTTGTAATTCCCCGAAGTTAACGACTGTATAGCATCAGCGTTTAATTGCAGGATGATTAGATGATTTTTCATTTGAACTATCAGATGATGCTAGTACTGCGACCTAGAAATAGTATATCATACCTTTGTATCATCAAGAACTTCAAACTTGAAATAAAAATGAGTATTAGAAATAAGGAATAAAAAATGCATTTGGAAGAATACTCTACAATCACAGAAAAACTTTGAATTTCATAGCTACGGTCAAAATTTCAAGCAGGTACGGTAAAGCTCAACAAATTTATTGTTATTCTTAAGCGGAAAACGAAAATAGAAGAACCCTTTTTTACTTTTAATCATTTTCACTAAATTTTATATTAATCATTGAATTTCAACATATATTTTTGTAGTAGCAACCACAAGGATTTCATGACACATCAGTCAGCAAGTCTGTTTTCAGCAGATAACATTTTAAAAAAAAAAATTTACGTGACGGTAAAGGACCGAATTTTATTTCGCCTAAAAATATTTTTTTTTTTTTTTTTTTTTCTATGCAAGGATGAATACAATTTTACACACACTACAAATAAAAAATGAAATAAAGTAGTACACACGAAAACAGACGGATACACCAACCCACTTTTAAAAGATACAAAAAAATGGGTCGGCTACAGAATTAAATAAAAATAATATATTAAAAAATAAAAATAAAAATTTAAGATGGGTCCAACGTTTGTTTGTAGATGGTATATAAGGGTATTACAATAAAAAAAGATCGCCGTCAAAACGTTCAGAGTCAATTAGGAACGTAATAGAGGAATTGATAATTTGACTGGTCTGAACAAAATTAAAAAGAGAGAACTATCGCCGTATAACAAAATACGAGATAAACGAGTTTTAGACAGAACAGTGATAGAAGGGTCAATATTAGAAAGTGATTCAAAGAGCCTTTTTCGTGATGTTGCAAATATTTGGCAGCGCAGTAAAAAGTGTTCTGTTGATTCTGGTTCAGTACCACAAGAACAAAGTGGGTTAATAGAATCCTGAAAATTGTGTTTAAATTTATGTTCCCGTAAGTGACTCAGACCTAATCGTAGCCGTGTTAAGTATTTAATCCCTATCGGATGAAATGTACCAAAAATAGAGTAAGGTGATGGTCTTATGTACTTCAGCAAACTACTCTTAAAAACATTGAGCGACGAAGCCGAGCGTAAAACGCTGTCCAGTCTGTTCCACTCTCTTATACAATAAGGAAAAAAACTATGTTTGAAGAAATCAGTTCTAGCAAAAATCTGTTTGATTTCGCCGGTCACACGAGTAGGATAACATCTGTTTTCCAAAGGAAGGATATCAAACAAATAAGTTGGCGTACGCTTCTGTACAATATTATAAAAAACGCAGAGTTTACGAAACCAACGACGCTCAGAAAGGTATTCTAATCCCAATTCCTGGTAGAGCTTTTGCATAGATGTTCCTCTTATGGCACCTGTTATCGATAAAGCAGCATTATATTGGATAGACTCAAGCTTTCTCTTGAACAATAATGTCTAAATTTCAAGAATTGTCTTTTACCTGTTTTCTGACAGCAAATTCACCTTAGAATACCGTGGCAAGTAGTTCTTATGACAAATTTCGGTTTTTATTGCGCAATCTGGCACTTTCTCCAACCAACCGCAAATATAAGTGCATAGCAACGCCCATAGCAACCATTTTCGCATTTTTAGACAGCTTTCTTGCCCCTCCGTCGATGTTTAATGCTTTGCAAAAGCTAGATGATACTTTAGGGCCTCCTAAGAGATTATATGACAGTTATGAATATTAAATGTGGTGTTCCACACGCAGTCAGAAAGCTGTCTTAACGATCCACCCTCCGAAGTGAACTCGTCAAAGTTTACTCGTCATCAATTAGACTTAAGGTTTTAGGTATTTGGTGCTTTTCAGGTCGAAATAGTGCTGCCGTACACCTTTTGTCGATCCACAAGTCTAGAATGTCCATAAAATAATCTTTAAACACGTTTTTTGCCGTTTAAGTTCGGAATCCACGCGAAGCAAGAATTCTCAAGATCGAAGCACACATGCTTTACAATTTCTTCTGTGGATGCAGACATTAATATTACCTAGGGCTTAACTGAAACCGATTTTCAAATCGAAGTTTTGTCTTTCAGTTATCTTGTCCAGTTTCGCCCTGTTTTAGCCTTTTTTCCGTCCAAGAAATACCGCATCAGTTGTCTGGGCGACGAGTCAGCCTTACGAAAATGCGTTTCGCACAATCCCTACACGTGACCCTTGAGAAACATACGCGGCCAAAAAGGCGCTTCAAATAGCGCATATTATTCAGTTATTTGGTTTAGCGTCGAGCAGCAAAATGTCATATTTTGCTCCTATTTTACCTAGCCACGGGTGACCATGGCAACCAATCAACTAAATTTTAGACTTAATTTTGTCGTACTGTCGCCTACTATGATATCCTCATCAATTAACTTTAGAAAAGACAATCCTCTGCGATATAGGTTATTTGGTGGTGTACCACCTTAAAGTGTAGGACAGGATGTACTATCTTATTACGTTTATGCGAAAACACAACTTCAACTGCTTGCTTAGAAGGATCAGGATTAAATGACATTTTCCATTGATAAGCCCATTTTTCAATAGCAGTTAAATCGTGACTTAGCTTATCATGAGAAACAGAGGGTTCATTTACTACTGAGAAGATCGAAGTAACATCTACAAACATCTTTACTGTTGAAAGTAACTCATTGGGCAGATCATTTATATAGACTAAGAAAAAGAGTGGACCCAAGACAGAACCTTGGGGCACCCCAGCTTTAATATTTTTCCAGCATGAATACTGACCATTTAAAACTACTCTCTGCTGTCTATTTGTTAAAAAACTTTCCAAAAGTGAAATAAAATTCCCTTTGATACTACATCGACGCAGTTTAAATATGAGAGCCTCGTGCCAAACCTTGTCAAACGCCTTTGAAATGTCAAGAAAGACACCACGGGCGTCGGAGGGAGGATGACAGTTAAAAGCACTAAAAATTATGTGTAATTGAAAGTAACTGATAGACACACGAGTCACCCGGTCTAAAACCTGATTGATTAGATACAAGTAGGTTATTACTGTGCAAGTGGTAATATAAAGCATCAAAAATAAGTTTTTCAAATACTTTACTAAAGATAGGTAGTAATGAAATTGGCCTATAATTTTTAGAAAGATTTTTTAAATTTACAATGTGACCCTTTTTCCAGATATCCGGGAATATCATCGACTCAAGGCAGTTCTTAAATATGATAAAAAGAGGTTTGGAGATCTCAATTCCACACAATTTCACCATTTAAGCTGAGATACCATCCCACCCATGTGCTTTATTTGTTTACAAATTATTCAAAATTTTAATAATGTTTTCGACTTTAATATCAAAACCTTCCAAAGTTTTATTAGTTAATGACACAAAGGGTGGTAGGATGCTATCATTTTTTATGGTGGTACACTGCATTGCAAAAAAGTTATTAAAGATATTCGCCTTGTCACTGAAATTAGTCACAAATTTTCCGTTTTCAAGCAAAGGTGGGATAAGAGGGACTTTATGTTTACCCAAGAATCTGTTAAGGATCGACCAGTAAGTTTTAGGGGCAAGTAAGGGATCGTTCAATTTAATGCTTAGATTGTTAGTATAAGTTTTCTTTGCATGTTCAATGAGTTCCGTGCAAGATTTTGAGAGTTCAGATAACCTTTCCTCGTCATCAACGTTTCTTCCCCTCCTGCGATAATTCTTAAACACTCTGTTTTTCTTATGTAAAGCAGTCTTTATTTCATTTGTTAACCAGGCTGGTTTCTTGTCATTGCACCGTATGGTTTGATTTGGGACGAAGTTTTCAAAAATATTTAACACAGAAGAATTTAAGAGTGAAACTTGTTCATTTACATTTTTACCATGAAACATTCTTTCCATTCTAAAAATATTTATGTTTACGCGAAATGAATCTATTGCGCATGTGTACAAAACAATTGCGCTTGTTCAAAATGTTATGAGGCATTTAACTTTGCGCTATGTATTGGATGTTAATCCATTATCATTTTTTCTCTGATGTTTTTGCTTGCAACTTCTTAACTTCTCATTGATTTCATTTTAAAAAAATTTTACAAAGATAGAAAAAAAACATTATTTTCCATCAACGTTTCCACGTGCTTTAAAAAGGGGCTAAGAATCGCAAAAAAAATTATGCAAAAATTAAAAAGTAAAAGTGCAGTCTTCGTAGAATTTATACACGATCATCCTTCCAGAAACCGAACCAACATTAGGGCTGGCTTTGGTATTGACGGCTGTTTTAGCACCCAATTCTAACTACTTCACATTTATTCTTTTCAACGTAATATTACCTTTTCTGCAAATTCTGCCTGTATTTTAGCTGTTTTATCATCTTTGGGTAAAGGTGGTGTACTTGATGCATTGAAATACGCACTACTCGACGTCCTCATTATCACATTTGTTATATCTTTTCCTGTTGTAGGATCCTTTAAAGCAATAGGCCCTCTCTTTTGTTGAGGTGGCTGATCGCTTAATGTTACATGTGAAGTATGCCATGGTGTAGATATTTGGTTGAACATGCGCGGAACATTCACATCTTGCTATGGTAAAAAAATTGTCAATGTCAGTTGTCACAGAAAAACCTGTAGTGATCAGGAAAGAAAAACATGCTGCTCAAATATACTGGCTTTATAGATAAATATAAATAGAGAACAGGCCATTGATGACATCATCAAAATATTTCCACACAGCTGTTTGCCTCCCAAACCAGTTTATTTTTTCCACCACTATTCGACCAGTATACTTATCGATAAAAAATCTGTGGGGCATTAATTTTTTCAGTGAAAGATTTTTGTCACCCGCCAAAAAATTGTCACTTTTAACCGACAGATTTTTCACTGATAAGGTATATTATTAACAGTCATTTATTGTCTCTGCCCGATTCTAAAACCGTGCTATGGACACACGAAATGCAATATATAAAGAACGGGCGAACCCGTGGATTTCATGGACGGATGGAAACCATAGTGTAAACAACACACGAAATATTCAAGTTGTGAATAACAAATGCAATATATTTTATTGACCTTGCTTCATTGGACGAATTCTCATGGATTTTCCACAATCCAACGACCTTGTCTGTGACTGAAAATACGAAACAAGGCCAAGATTTAGCTCTCCAAACGAGATGTACTCCTGAAGAACACACAACTTCAAAAAGTCTTATTTGTTAGAAAATTTAACTTGCTTTTACATCCAATTATTTATTTTTTTTCTGAACTTTCCAGACATAATGAATATACCAACTTTTCAGGGCATCTTGTGTTTTCTGACATTCGGAAGATACGAACATACCATCGTACAAGCTTGTTCACGTGACCATTTTACAAACCAGAACCTGAATTGCAATTATTATTAGATTTCTCTTAATAACCCAGGGTTTTTTTAAAGTAGGCCATAAAGTAGGCAAAAACCACGTGACGTCAAGATTAAACTAGTATTTCTGGCGAGCAAAAAAAGTGGTGGCGAATCCAAAACAAGTGAAAGAAACAGTATGTTTTTGCTTCAGATAAGCAGAGTTGGCCAGGAGCATACCGATTCTTTAGTTTTTTTATGTGACGGCCATAAAAAGATATATTTTAAAAAATGTTGTAGCAAAAATTAGTTTAGCTAGCTTGCTCTTAATGTTTTTTAGTTTTGTGAATTTCTGTAACTATATTCAAATATTTTTTTCCTACAACTCTAGCTGGTTAGACGTCTTTACAATTTGTGGAATTGTTGTCATACTCTAACTTCTTAAGATATTTACGATTTTTGGACAGGTACTTTCATGTTGTTGAATTTTATCTCTTTCTTCATACTTGTCGCAGTTCTCAATGCTGCATTTGATCAACTCCTTTTGACATTCGTTTTTTCAGATGATTCTAAAAAAACAAATTAACAGGAACATTTAGATTTCCTTTTTGTAGCAACTTTAATTTACAGAAAAACAAGGTTTTTAGCAATTAATCAAGGAACAAATTCTAGCATTTGCAGTGCATCAAGGCTAATATATTGAATTCATTTGAAATGAAAGAAGAAAAAATTTGGTAATTATTTCGAAAAGTTCGCATATAACAACTAAAAAACCTCAAAAGTCCATTTTTGTATAACAAAATATATAAAATCACAAGGCCAATAAAACTTTTTAGACACAAGCAATTTTTAGGTTGCATAGAAGGCAATCTATCGCTTTCCATGAGCATAAAACGTTTCAGCATTCATGAACTTGACACAGTGACCTCTGATAGTATAAAAATTGTCGTGTCATTTGCGTATATCTCTTGACTACAATAAAATCTTCTCTACTCTTCATGAATGCCTTTAAATTCAATGTTTTTGTACGTAAGATATTAAAAAGTTTTACAGGTTATCTCTTACAATGGCTCATATGGAAACCAGTTTATTGAGAGTTTTTGTTATTTTGTTACTTTGCATAACGGTATTAACAACTAATTACGACTGGCAGTCGCAAACCGACCATTACAATCAACTGAAGAAATTAAAGAATTATCAAAAGACAACACCAGTGAAAAGAAATAAAGCACCGATATTGTACTACGCAAACTCTTCCTCTACATTTAATTTGATAGTATCCGGAGACGTTGAATTAAATCCAGGCCCTCGTTCTTCTACTTCAAAATGTAGTGAATGTGGAAAAATAGTCAAGTGCAATAATAAACGAATTATATGTTCCGTTTGTTACGATGCATTACATCTAGGATATCTCATTATTACACCTGCGCCAACTGTTTACACTCCGTCCTTCCCTTTACAGGCGAGCTCAATGACTCAAATATGTCTGTAAACACTTCGGTAATGGCTGAGGACCATCCGCTACAGTTAAGTCATTATAAAAATCATCTAAAATTTTTACACATAAATACCCAGTCTCTAATGTCTAGTTTTGATGAATTTAAGGTTATGTTGAATACTTATGATTTTGATATTGTCTGCATGAGTGAAACGTGGTTAAAAGATAATCCTATACTACTTAACTATGCTCAAATCCCTGACTATCAACTATATTATAACAACCGTGAAAATACAAAGGTGGTGGTGTTGGTTGTTATATAAAGTCTTCACTTAACTGTGTAAGACGCTACGACATTGAACAACTGGATACCGAGCTAGAGCACCTTTGGTTCGAAGTACCCAGTGTCAACAAACACTCAAAAATGCTATTTGGTGTCATTTATCGATCTAATAGATTTTGCACAGCTGCCGAATGGATTGACCGCTTTGAGACCTTGTTATCTACTGTCAATATCATGTGTGACTTTCCAGTGCTCATATCTGGTGATTTCAATCTCAACATGTTGGACACTAATAATACAGATGTGAAGGAATTTCACTCAACTCTGACTCAATTTAATCTAACACAAGTTATTGAAAAGCCGACCAGAACAACTGAAACATCAGCAACTTTAATCGATTTGATCATAACAGATCGGAAAAGTATAATAAAACACTCTGGCGTCCTTCCCTGTTGCCACATTAGTGACCATGATGGAGTATATGCAGTTCTTACCGTAAAGCTACCGAGATACAAACCAAGATTCAAATATATTCGATCTGAAAAAATATTTAATCAGCAAAAGTTCATAGAAGATATTTCTCGTGTACCTTTCAGTGTCATTTATGCAGTAGATGATCCTAACACCCAACTTGACATTTTCAATGATCTATTTAAATCATGTTTAAATGAACATGTACCATTAAAAAAAGTAAAAATGACACGTCCTCCTGCACCGTGGATGCAAGACAATTCGATACAAGCCACGATCAAAGAAATAAACGAACTACGTCATAAAGCACACCGTACCTCAGATCCCAGTTATTGGAAGAGTATCGAGAGCTAAGAAATTTATCAAAGAAAAAAATTCGAGGTGCTAAAATTAACTTTTTTAGAAAGTTGTTATCCTCGAATAAGTCAAAAGAAGTTTGGAAAGTTATTAAATCGGTTTTAAATCCACCTGCAAACCGTATCCAAAGTAAACCTGACGACTTGAATAGACATTTTGTGACAACTGCTGAGCGTACCACTGGTAAAGAAGCTATATCACCCACAGAAACATTATCATTCATTGACAATGTTGAAACTGACAATGGCACTTTTTCTCCAAAGTATACAAACCATGCACAAATATACAAAATTATCACATCATTACGTAATGACATATCTACTGGTCCCGATCAAATTCCAGTAAAGTACCTTATCGGTAAAAAAAAAGTCGGCAAAAAGTGACTAAATTTTGGCTAGGTGACTAATATTTTTTGCCGACTAAAATTTTTGCCGACTTTTTTATTACCGACCAAACTTTTTTGCCGATTTTTTTTTCCGACCTAACTTTTTTTCCGACTTTTTTCCGACCATCTTTTTGCCGTTTTTTCTTCCTTGTTGCTAATTGTTATCAGTTTTATGCAATTATTCTTTATTAGTGACTAAATTCAAAAATTTAGTCGGCAAAAAGTGACTAAATTCAAAAATTTAGTCGGCAAAAAGTGACTAAATTTTGTCCAAGTGACTAATATTTTTGCCGACTTTTTATTTTTGCCGACTAATTTTTTTGCCGACTTTTTTTTTACCGATAAGGTATTTGAAAATAGCTGCTGAGTATATTTCTTCTCCACTCACGCACATTATCAACAATTGCATAAAACAAAATCTTTTTCCAAAATCCAACCAGCTTGTCAGATTATCGCCCTATTTCGATATTACCTTGTCTATCAAAGATCTATGAAAAAATTGTACTACAACAACTTTTGTCTTTCATTGAAGGTAATGCTATCTATAAAGAGACTATAAGTGGATTTAGAAAAGGTCATAGTACTGGTACTGCTTTACTCAAACTCAGAGATGATATCAAAAAAGCGATGAAAGCAGGCGAAGTAACACTGTTGGTCATGGTTGACTTTTCAAAGGCATTTGACACCATATGCCATAATACATTGATTAAAAAAATGAAAGATATGGGATTTTCAAAACAATTTCTTTACTGGACATTGTCATATTTGACAAATCGAAGACAATTTGTGCAAGTCGATATCAACCAATCAGAAATCCATTTTAGGACCAGTCCTCTTCAACCTTTATGTAAACGACTTGCAAAACATAATTAACAATGGCACGATTCAATACGCCGATGACACCACGATCTATAAATCCTGTCGTCCAGCTAATATAACCGAGGCTGAAAGTGAGATAAATACACATCTTCAGGATTTATCGATATGGTCCACAGCAAATTCGCTATGTGTTAATTCTGCCAAAACTAAATACATGGTGTGTTCATCGAGTAGATTGACGGCATTGCACAATTTAGATGAATATTCATCTAACATATTGTTCAACAATTCAACTTTACAAAGAGAACGAACTTCAAATCTTCTTGGAATTACAATTGACGATCACCTTACATGGGAGAGCCACCTAAACAATATTATTTCATCATGCTACGGGACTTTGTCATGCCTACGTAAACTGAAAAACTACACTCATTTTGCTCTTCGAAAACAGCTGATTGAGAGCTTAATCGATTACAACGACTATGTATATAACCTTCTAATAAACAGCTGAAAAAACTACAGCGTATTCCGAAAGCAGCATGCGGGTTTGTTTTTGGTAGATTTTGTAAAATGGAAGATATTATTAAATTAAAATGGTTACCAATTACAGAACGTAGAAATTTTAACTTGTTAAAAATTACACATAAGGCGTTAAACTCAGTATACTGGCCTTCTACATGTCATTTAGATGTTAAAGTGCACACAAGAACATTGCGTAACTCGTGTGTTTCTCGTGTGTCTCATTTCATGCTGATGCATGATGTTCTTCTGTTTATCATACTCAATTTCCTTCAATAATATTTTATCATTTATTTGTATTTTATCTGTAATATATTTCTTGTTAATTAAGATTTCGGATCGTATCCGAATTCTTATTGAAACCGGCCGATTTTCCTCCTTTTTCTTTTTTTCTTCGTCCGGCAATTTGACCAAAACGCCATCGATGCTGTTTCCGTTGCGGGGGCAACTTCTTGTAATGACGTATAATGCAACCAATCAGGTTCGAGTATTTTTTGTGACGGAAAGGACCACCAATCAGGGTTCAGGCCGGCTTGCTTTGTGTTGAAAAATAATCCCGGGGGCTGTACCCGAAATATATCTCAATTTTTGACACATTATAGTTCACACAAAATTATTTAAAAGTTATAAAAGTATTAAATAAGGTTACATTTAGGGTAAAGAGGCTATTTCATTCATACGGGACCCTGGTAGGTTGTATTGTTACTTCCTTTATTCTCCTCATATGTTACCCTCTAGTCATAAAAGCAGAATATGCTGTCGTAAACATAAAGTTTGTTTTCATGATGGCGTTTTCAGCGAGAGGAACTAGACGGGCATTTCTGTCAATGTTCTGATCTGATAAGCTTTTCTGAGTAAATTCGTCACATGAGTGATAGCCAGCTAGCTTCTTTATTTCCACTCACTTGAAATGTTGAGTATCATTTGACGTTGTAAAAATGTTGTAAAATATGTGGATGTACTTTGAAAGTGGCGAAATTAAGGACTTAAATAGTGAAGCTGATATGATACTGAAAATGGAATAGTATACAACCACTTGCATGTTAGATAAGAAGAACTTTACTGAACCCTGAACAATGAAGAAGCATCTTCTGTATTCCGTTTGTTGCAAGGTGGAACATTAATTAATAACCATCTCTGAAAGTTTAATAAAGCGTTTTTCTGAGATATGGCGTACATGTCGAATACAGCAATGTGTAGTTAATTTTCAAATTACCTCTCGTGCACTTTTTATCGAATATGAAGTGCTATTTGGAATAAGGTACAACACACGTCCTTGTTCTTCAATCATAATTTAATACCATTGTTGAAATCATCCAATAGTTCAACATGCATATTCCAATACCATGATGGCAATGCAATAGCGATGGAAATAGCTTCATTAAAACTGAACAAGCAGACAAAGTTGTACTGTTGAATTCGTTACATAGTTCAACATGTGTATTCGAACACCTTGTCAATACAATTCCACTAGTCATAAACATCGATTACCAGACAAGCTTTAGTTTCATAAAGCAGTATGTACACAAAATGGTGTTGACAACTGTCAGTTCTCGTATGTTGGAATTCGGTTCGTCATGTTGCAGGAAAGAAGTGCGTTTTCAGATCATACTTCCAAACACTGATTTACCTGTACGCTGTCGTATCGTCGATGTAACTTGCAAAAAATGAACTAAAAATGAACAAATAAACTCTCAGTAAATGTTTAATCGATACTAAATGGATTAACAATCAACTAGTGAATGTTTGCTTGTTTCAAATGTGTCAGCTAAAGCCTACATTGTCACCCCGATGGCAAATTTTACCCTCTTAGTATCTTTCCCTCTATATGCGGGATAATTGAAAAAAAAAGGTTTATCAAATCTATTTTATACCCTCAGCATGACATAATGTTCTGTAGTTCTCATTACATGTATATATGTCTAAATACATAGTGAAAATGTAATTTAGGACAGGATCCTCACACACTTATTGGCACTATTCAAGAACATTTTTGACTTTAACTTAAGAATGTACAGAAGGTTCGATGGAAGTGGACGAACGCAAGGTACGAATCCGAAATCTTTAAGCCTGCAAGGGCTTTTTATTTTTATTGGGATGAAGAGCCATTTTATTTTAAATGGATAAGCCCTGAAAATATATTTTACTTACTTACTTACTAAAAATATTGATTGTGTAGCCAACAGAAGCTAAATTAAAAATGCATCATTTTACAACGCTTGTTTGCCCTTATGCTCCTCATGACATACAGAGCAGATTCTGTGAACCCGTAATGTATAGTAATGAATACTGAAGTGATTCAGAGTGAGAATACAAAGAGGAATCATCCAATGGAAGTAACAACAAATTACAACAATTACAACAATAATGGAGCCACATTTCATTAGATTCTGTTTAATAGTTTTCTTGCTTTGTTACCTAGAATTAACAAGGTCAAATAAAAGTCACTTTTCGTTCTAGGAGTATAGCCGATTTATTCGTAGGACTGAAAGGGCGTATAGCTAGATGCGACTTCCCTGTAAAACCCAATAAAATCTTTTTCGCTTTATTTAGAGGATTAAATCTCGCATGGATTAAATTTTTGGGACTTTGCAGCTTTATTCATATCTGTGAAATAAAATCCAGTGAAAATATACTTTATGGTCATCCAGTAAATTAAATCTGTACATATTCCACTTAACGTTTCTCTGTCATTTTAGTCTTGTAAATAAACTTCTGCATGTGCGAAACCGAATGAATAATTTCAAACATTTTGATTGGTTCAGAACAAAAAATACACAAACAAAATATTGCAATAGTTGGATACACAGTGCAAAAAATATTAATTTTAATTTCAAGGCCTAAATCTTTGTAACACTCTTACTGACAAACTAGTTTTAAAGGCGATACTAAGTAATTAAAGGTCTAAACAAGGTATCCCAAAGCATGATAAACTTTTACATTAGATCTTTTAAAGTTAATTTTCTAAACAAAATTAGGTCTAAAATAAAAACTTATTGAACGAATTTCAAAATATCAATTTTTAAAAACCTGACTGTGAACAGTAAAGAGAAACCAAAATCTCTTATCAATAAGCAAAGCTGTCATAATAAAGGTCTGAAACCTTCCTTAGATAAAAATCTGGTTTCTAAAAACGTGTATGATCATAATGCGATGGATGTTCATTTAATAATCACGGACAATGCATATAAAATTAAAAAGTTATTTATTTTAAAATTCGACTGATAGGTAGTATGTGAATGCATAAAATGTACCTCTAATTTGCTCAGTTCTTGTGTCCATTTACATCCTTTTTCACAATTTGTACATTTAACAAGAAGATTCAAAATCGTTCGTTCGATCTCTAAACACCTGTGGAAAATAATTTAAATAAAAGAGATTTCAGATTCTTGTCAAAGTTAATTTTAATTCTTCTTCCATTGCAGAGTAAACATGACAATTGGTGTAAAATGTTTTTTATTTTATTTGGACATGATATTGCAGCCAAGTAGCAATAACCCTTGAAATGTACTCTAAATTTGTGAAAATTAACTAGCCAAATTTCCTAGCAGGCTCAGTATCTCAGGTTATTTGATTGATACACAAACATTGACCCATACTATTTTCAGCTAAAGTTAGCTTGTCTTGATGACATTCTCAGACCTTTATGAGTCACTACAACAGACTGATTCATAATGGGGGAATTTTGGAAATGACAACTATTGCATTTAGTAAGGTAGAGCTTTCGTATCCTACTGATTGTCTGAAATTTTTCAGGCGAAAGCAATAACTTTATGTTGAACCCATCAAAGGAATGGTAATGTGTATGGTGTGTGTGTTCGAAATGCTGTATCAAAATATTACGGTTTCCTAGTAATTGGACCTCCACTTTTTTGCTAGTCTAGCGGCAAAATCAAAGGAGATATTGCTACTCCAGTACATTTCGAAGCACAAACAGACAGAATATATGCGTTATTAGAGGAACTTCAAAATCTTCATAAAAGAAGATTACTTGGAGATTCTAGGAAAACCTTTTATTAACTTTTTGAAAAAAAAGCAGATGTTATACAACAAAGACATACCTTTTCAATGTCAACTTTTTTTCCATCCAATGGACAATTAAAATCAGATAAATTTATGTGACATAATCTGGCCAGTATCTCAAACTGAGTGGGCTTTATCACAAGTTGAGAAATCAAAAATGGTAGCTAGAGGTTGTTTCATATTCAGATTTGCCAATCATTAAGGCAAAGTAAGCATTTCAGTACAAAGGTACCTTTGTACTGAAATGTGATATTATAAAATTAAAACTTGGTAAGATATCCTGGTTGCCATTTATTTGATTTGCAGTAATTGGATGGTATAAAATAGGTTTCAGCTAATAGAACTTAACTTAGTAAAAACGTTACTCATTTCATTACTATTTATAGGCTCAAATAACTGCACCAAAAAAGGTGCCGGCTATTAAGTCTATTACGAATTGAAGAACATACGTTTTAAAAACTCATTTCTACTTTACGATTTTGTCTTAAAATTTAACAAAAGTATAATTCTTCATTTAATGTTGATACTTTATTACTTAAAAAGTTCAAGTCAACAAGACTCAATTGTGATTATTAGTTCATTCTTCAGGACCATTCCTCCCTATCCATTCTCGTTGTTTATAAAGACGCACAAAGTTTCCCCCAGATCATGATAAAGATTAGGTGCACACACCACATACATTGTTGTTCTTTCGTTTTTAATAGAATGATAGACACAATACTATTTTTGCAATAATAAACAAAGACAAAGACAGTTAATCACAAGGTATATTTACAACAAACGGTATTAAGGTATGATCTTGACAAGTAAGCATTTCACCATAAAATGTGTACGCGAAAAGGCAATTTTGCAATTTTGCCACTGCATGAAGGTTAAATGGCTGGCTTTTTTTTAAAAACACAGTTATGAGAGCTACAGACCAGCTGTAAGAAACAGCTGCTCCTTTCCTGTACTTTTAGGATCCAGAAGAAAAGGTGCTATGGAGCAATACTAATTATTAAATTTTATAAGTGTTAGAAGGGAAAAATAAATAGTACTTTTTGTTTAAACATCTGCTTAACTTTATTATTAGGAAAAACTAAAAGGTTGATTGTCTGTTTTTACTGTGTCAAAAATATATTCCTTTCTCTCTTTTTTAAATGCTGTAAACTCCTTTGTTAAACTCCTTACCTATGTTAAGTCACAAGAAAATGCGTAGCTTAGATTTTTACAGCCAGTATTTTTTAAGCTAGAATAAATCCTGTCTGCAACAAAACAAGTTTACATCTTTGTGGTCACATGCAATTATTACGCATGAGCAAAAACAATAAAATTTTTAGACAAACATAAAAACCTTATTTACGGTTCAGTTGGGGTAGTTAAGACCTGTTGCCTAGCAGTATAATTTTTCTTAAACATGACATCAACTGAAATTTGAACCTGAAATCATCTGTTCTCAGGTTATAGTTCATCTTTAAATGCCATTTCAGCATTTATTGATAAGAAATACAAAAAATCAAAAAATCTAATCAACGGATAAGGATGCCAAAAAAATATTTTTACCTAATTTTTTAACCTGCATAGGGGATCAGAATAAATTTGTAATGATTTGTACTAACATATTAAACCATTTATAAATCACAAAGTAACAATTTTTTGAGAAAAACTAAACACAACAACAAATTTTGGGAGTTTGCCCAAAATGATGTCATTATGATTTTTTTCACAAAAAAAATAACATGTGGAACCAGAGGAAAGCCTGGACATACGAACAGACAGAGGGAAAAATACCCTAAATTAAATGATTACGATTCATCTTATTCGGATACTAATATTTGTCTAAAATGAGCTAAATGACATTTTTATTAAATATTTAGCACAAACTACTAATATTACGTATATTTCTAACATTCTTTAAAAAAACTCTAATTTTTTTTGTTTCTTCTGTATTAGTTGACCTTATCATGACACAAGAAGGCCAAAAAACATTTAAGTCATAAATTTCAAATTACACATCTTTAAGTAAATTGTTGATCATAACAATAAATAAGCATTACTTGTTCATTTGTTCAAAGCAGGACATACAAAATCTGTGGCCACATTCTGATAGTTGAACTGGTTCACGTAGAGCTGAGTAACAAACAATACATTCATAATTTTTTTCAAGATCTTCAACAAAAATAGCATTATATCCACCAATTCCTTCAGTCATACTGATTTTAATACTAGTTCACCTAAATAAGAATAAAAAATAAATATAGGCAATTTTTTACATTCCCTTGCGTATAATCTGTTTAAATTAGAAGTGCTAATTAAGATGGGTAAGCAGATTATAGGGTTGGCATACAAAAATTTAAAATTTTAAGATTTTTCAGGTGTTTTCAGAATATTATTTGAAAAAAATACATTTTTCTGGCTTATTTATTCTCTGACACCAACGAATGTGTTGATAACTAAAATTAAGATCTAACAAAAAATGGGTCTATATTCATTTCTTGACAAAGAAAATTATAGTAATAAATGACTGAATCAAAAAGAATAATAATAACAAAAAATTTAATCTTTAATACTACCAAAGAAAATTTTCATCACCCAATTATTTACTAGCTGCAAAAGCTTTCCATGACAAAAATGTTTCCCATTGATTTTTTTCAATATAAGGTAGCAATATCTACACGAGCAAAAACGTTTGAAAAAATTAAATGGGCAATCTTTTTAAATAGCACTTTTCTAGTTTCCAAATGCACATAGTGTTCAATTCACAGTATCCATAATTGTAAAAATTTAAATCAAAGAAGCAGATTAAAATTTTTTTAGGACATTGCAAAAAAATTAAGTTACCTAGTAACATAATTCAAGTTCTATTAATATATGATAAAAAAACATGATGACGTTGATAAAATATATTATAAATTAAACAAAGGTTTGACAGTGAGAACAACAATTAAAACCTAACTCATCAAATCAGTCATAAAACACTATAAGAAAAATGAAGCAATCAGTCTTTCAGTTTACATTTTATCATATTTCCAAATAGTTTGCAATTTCGCCCTGCTAATATTAACTTTAAAAGGAGGCTGAAAACAGAACAATAGCCTCCTGGTTATTAATTCTTTAATTTCACAATTCCTTTCTAATGGCTTATTAACCGTTTAGCCGGTCTATACGGGAAAATATAGACCGAGGTCATGACGTCATGGACCGAACGCAGTGAGGTCCATGCGAGTGACAGAGGTCTATATTTTCCCGTATAGACAGGCTAATAAGGTTAATAAGTCATTTATTACCCCACTGATTATTTCATAACCATTAATGAAAAAAAAGGTTTTAGAGTCCAGGGGTCTTTACCAAAAACAAGGCTTAGGTGGAAACCATGTAACTTTCTTTATATTTCGAACGTACACAGACATTCGATCCAAAACTCGTTCAAAAATAAACAATACAATACAACTTTTAAAAATAGAATATTTCAAAACAGTTTTAAAATTCAATTCTTTGTCGTTTCGCTGGTGGAGTGTTCGTATTAAAATTAAATGTACAATTGTTAAAATTTCCTCCGGAAATAAATGAAGAGAGAATTGAAGACTGCGTGGAACTGGAAGTATTAAGAGCTGTCGATTGG
Source organism: Hydractinia echinata (assembly GCA_030067915.1). Taxonomy (NCBI): domain Eukaryota; kingdom Metazoa; phylum Cnidaria; class Hydrozoa; order Anthoathecata; family Hydractiniidae; genus Hydractinia; species Hydractinia echinata. The sequence continues at coordinate 244,038 of JASGCC010000227.1, read as the reverse complement.
TTATGTACGTCAAGTTGGTTATTATTTGAGCTCAAGATGTTTGACATTTTGTAACGGTGAGTGGTACTAGCTGATTTGTAATTTCTTAACGAATCAATATTTTTGTGACCACTGTGTTGGCCTACATAAACTTCGGGGACATTTGCATCCAAAAGCTTTCCAATCGATGTTGTCCTGCTATGAATTCGTCTATTTCATTTAAATCGTCGAATAAACTATCGTCTACCAGACGAAAACAAGGAGTAATTGACATTTTTCTACCACTTTAAATTAACTTTCTTGTTTTGTTTTTGTTTTGATGTCGGTTAATACGGCGTCATATAGACTGGTCACGTGAAAAAAAAACCAATCAAATTTTCCGAGAACGTTCGAATAAACGTAAACATTCGAAAATACCCAACAGTGGGGTAATAAATGGTATTACTGCCTGACATTAAAGTCTAGTCGTCCATAAACAATACAAAAACAAAACAATAAAAACACACTATAACAAAATAGTATTCTTATCTAACATACACGAACTGGTAGTCACACAAAAAAGGCCTAGTCATAATTTTCTGACTATATAATTAAGTTTAATTCAGCTTTATTAAATTAACATATTTTCCAGTTCCCTATGGAAATTTACTGGTTATTAAACAATACAAAAAGGATTTACATCTGTCAATCAAATAAGTTATATACAAGAATTATAAAAACATTTAAAGCCAATACCACAAGGCAATGCAACATATATATTAATGTAAATCTTAAGCAAGCTAAGGTAGGTTAAACATGAAATCCAATGTACACTTTACACAGTACGAATCCTAAATCTACAAAACATAGTACAGACTTCGATTTTAACCACAATCTCCCCTGCATTGCAATGGTAAAAAATTATGGATAACTAGCGCTTTTTCCTAGCTGTCCTCCGAAGCAGACGTTTTGACGTTGCGCCTCTCTTCGTATTTCTACAATTGTTTTTGGAACCTCATCTTCGCAACATTTAATCCACTTGTTTTGTCTGAGTTGCACGAGATCTTCAATAAGGAATTTGACTCTAAAGGATATCTTCTTTTCTCTGGTGATTTTGCTTAAATCATTAAAGTATTGGTCCATTATGGGCTAAAAAAATATAAGAAAATAAAGTATAAATTCTTTGTTAAAATAAACCTTCACAATCTAAATAATTCGGTCATTCGTCGCTGGGAATTGTGCTACTAGCTATCCAACAACGAGGTGATTTGGAAGAGTATGAATTTTGTAAAAATAACTACAAGGAAGATTTTCTAAGAATCTTAATATTACTTAAGAGGGGTGAGCCAAGTCTAATTGATTTGGGAAAAGTACGGTATATACAAAACAAAAATAATGAATTATTTTAAGCAATTACGGGTACGCCAAGGAACCAACACTATGCCAGTTTAAGATTCATTAAGCATGGTCTGTCACTTTTAAAGCATTTTTAAAATCAATATAAAAAGTTCAGATATAACTCAACAGGTATAAATTTTTTGATCAAGATCTCTTATTATTTATTGTTCCTATTTCAGTGAATGGCTTAATTGTCATATAGGCCTAAAATTTTGGTCCCCAGAAGGAAGTTTAATCTCAGTAACATAAGATACCTTCAGCAAAAAACAAGATTACCCTACCAGATTTTTGCAAAGATTTCTTGCCTGGCACATTGGTCACATCAATAACTCTTCAGAAAATTTTGTGATCACAAAAGAATGGGTTAAATTTTGGCAAGTTCTGTTGTTTTTTGTCAAAAATGTCAATGTAACTAGCAAAAACAAATCTAAAATTCAAGCATTTATATCGGGTGATCTGAGGCACCACCAAAACAGCATTTTAATTTATAAAACACTCAAATCTCTGTGGAAAATGAGGGAAATAATTCGTTACTAGCTCTTAGATTATTGGTTTGATGGTTAGCTAAAGGTAGTCCTTGTATTTATATGTACTACAATATGCTTGTGTGTCTGTAACAGGCAAAAAGATAATGTTCATGTTGCTTTGTTGTAGCCAAAAAAAGATGTCTTTTTTATTAATTACCTAGACGGTACGACACAACATCAACGCATTTAGACTGACGTCAATTCATTAAATAAGATTAGTGAAGTCATTGCATTGCACTTTTAGGTTGAGGCCAAATAACTTGAAAATGAGTGGGAATATCTGCTGTGTGGGTAACTAAGGATCAGTTGGAACCAAAATAGGACAAATTTAAAGGTGGGTCAATCCACCTGTTTTGGAACAGACAGGTTGATGACGTCATTAAAAGATCTCTAAGCCCCAATATTTTTTTTAATCGTTTGTCAAAAGCACATGATCCTATATATTTTCTTTATCAGCTTTTCAAGCTGAAGTCATCAAAACTCCGATATCCTATATTTTCTCTATTGTTTTACTGCCTGATTTTACTACAAGAATGTGCACTTTTCTCCCTTAAAATAGGCGATAAATTATACTTTGGCGTTACGTTAGACCTTAAGTACAGTACAAAGTTTTTATTAGAAAATAATTTTATTTTAATGATTTTTAATGATCAAAAAAAGAAAGTAAATTCATCAAAACATAACATGAATAGTTTTATTCCTTGGAATACAAACGTAGATATTCATATAGTTTTAGATATCCTTAATTAAATGCACCCTAACATCAAATTTACAATCGATTCAAGAATATTATAAAATAACAATAAAAATTATTTATTTCCTTGACGTCAAAGTGATACCTACCAAAGATAAAGACATTTCAACTGATACATACTACAAATCTAAGCCACGAATATCTTTACTATAAAAGTCATCACCCAAAACATGATAACATTCCTTGTAATTTAGCTGTGAGAATAGTAGTATTTGTATTGACTCAACACGATTAAACAAGGTCAGAGAATGGTTGTTAAATTGCCAATACCCAGAACTCATTGTCAAAAAAAATATGTATAACGCTCAGTTACATGGTCCAGCTTCTATGAGATTAAAGACGAAATATATAACGTTTTCTCCACATTCTACAGCAATTATAGGAATCAAAACATTGCTTAACAAAGTAAAAACACTTTTACAAACCAGTAAAAACGAACAATTTAAAAAAACCTTTACAAATTACAATATAGTACTAGCTCAACAAAAGCCAACTAATCTACTTCTATTGTAAACAAAAGAAACCAATTCAATCACACCTGGTTAACTCAAACGTAAAGACTCAAGCTGCAAATTATGCAAGCTATAAATTGAAGGACGTAAAAATCAAACAACTAAAAATGGCTTATAAATCAAAGTTTACATGCCAATCTACAAATGTAATTTACTTCTTGAAACATTTCTGAGCAACTTTTGGAAATTAATGTTGACAAGTTTAGAAAAATTTATATAAGCTATATTTCGGATCTGCAAGAATTAAATTTGGAAAATTAAAAAGATTTTGGGAGAATTTTTTTGCGAATAATAAGGAAATTTAACCTTATCTTGTGCACGTCTTTTATATATATAACTTACAAATGTTATATGCAAACTATAATAATCTTTGTAAAATATATAAACTAGATTAACCTATAAAACCTATATAACCTTTAAAATTTTAAAAACTAGTTTTTGTGAAAGAAATGTAAAGATACATGATTCAAAAGTTTAACTGGTTTTAAAAAACTTTTTATGACTCGTAAAAAGTATTAAAATTTGCAAATAGTAATCCTGAAATTTTAAAGATTTATACCCTTCCAGTTTGATCTCCTCCTTTGCTGGCCCTTGTGTGTGTGAAGTGAATAAATTCTCTTCCCATTTATATTCACAGTCTATGCATGCTTCCTTTTTAACTTTCCCTTGTCGTTGTGGTAACAACTCTGAATATACCAATGTTAGAACTGCAATTACCATTATTCTTGTATTTGGTAATAATCAAAATTTAGTAGCATTGTTGAGTATACCCGTACTGTACTTATTTTGTTAGCAAAAGTTGACTTAAAAAATGACAATCTTTCTGCAAGTTGTATAAGTAACTGTGTTAGCTGTTGGCTATGATGTCTATCTTTCACATTACTTGCAGATGGCAGTCACTTCTCTTCTTTCAAAATCCCTACGTTCATCAAATGTCATAACTTGTTTAATAGGAATTGCTATCTCCTTCCTTATACATTCTGACCAGCATTCTGCCAAGTATTTATAAATAGACACTAAACTTTCATTTTAAAGATTTTTTAGGATGGGCTCTTTCTCTCTGAATAAGGGGTTCTTCTACACCATCATTGAACACAATAGAATTCAAAATCACATCCCGGCGTCACCACACACCTTCACCACATAAAAGCGCTCTAAGTGTGATTGCAGTAATCTGTCCTTAATGTCAAGAGAAATGATTGTATTTACGCTGTTACCTAATGAAGATCAGAAAAACATGTATATATCTAAGGGGAACAGCATTTCTATAATTTAATTTATTTCACAGTGGCAAAAAAATTGCCAAGGTAAAATGCCAATAATGTTTGCGTTTGAGACTCTTACATTTATAAAAAATGAGGAAAATCCTGGCAAAAGAGAGTGAATTTTTTTTAAATAACGTGTAAAGAATATCACAACATTTATCGAATATCAAGTAAATTACATTTTTAAAACATTATCCTTCTTAATTCAAAGTCTTTAAATATTTTTGCAAAAGAAAAACACTCATTTAAATTATATTCATTATACTAGTCAGTGGCCTGTGGAAAAATCCACGGGTTCGCTTTGATTGGTTTGAAAAATTTGGAGATCTGGGAGTCGTATTGGTATGATAATGTTAATGAGAAATGTTGTACCTGGAGGCTCTGCTCAGCATGTACACGTATAATGCTGTTGTCACAAATAAATTAAAAGCTTCCATTTGATATTCTCATGCTGATGTTCTTTATAACCTGAAAAGCCTTTCTTCATCTTCTGTATGAACGGAACTTGGACATATAATTCTAGCAGCATGAGGTAAATGGCAAATAAGTGAATGAGTGAATGAAAGTAGATTCCAAATAGTTCCTCTTTAGAAAGCTTTGTTGACTTGGAAAATTTGTTGACGCATAACATAGCATTCTGGAAATTGATATTATAAAGTCTGAGTACAAATTTGGGTTTCTTTCGTCAGCTTTGATATATGCCAGTTTTACAATCACCATCAGCGTTCGCAGTATACCTTCTTTTTCTGGAGAACTTTCCCTTTTATGTTAACATAGGCAATAACTGTAGATAACTGATAATCTCCTGATTTTGTCTTTTGATTCAAACCAATGTAATACTGATGCAATCCTATGTAAGGATTGTGATGCTGTTTATGTCGGTGAAACGAAACAAATGCTCAAACAAGGTGTGCAAGAGCACGAAAGAACTGTACCCAAAGCAGATACAGACAGAAATGAGATTGCGGACCATAGCTGGAAGAATGATCATATTGTTGACTGGGACAATAAAAAGATCATAGACCGAGAGTTGGCCAGCAAGAAAAGTGAAAGAAACCAGAAATAGTATAGACAGAAATGCTCATATCAATAATATTTCCCATCAACATCCAGAAATATGGTTACACGCACTGAATCTCTCATTGAATGCATGTAAGGGATACCAAACAAAAACATACAACATAGTAATTTGAATTTTTAAAACTCACAATCCAACTACGCCTCTTTGTTTCTTTTTTATAACGGGACGGCAAAAAGAGAAAAAAAGCCCTGGGATCGAGGTTGCTCACAGTCTGCATTACTCTATATTTATACCCGTTGAAACAAAACGTTTGAAAATATAAGCAGGTGCAACAAAAAAAATAAAAATAAAATATAAATGCAAAATGTACAACAAAATCAAAGGCGTCTAACAACCGTTACGTAAAAAGCGAAATCTGCTAAAACTATATACTTGCTTTGCCATGCCAGAAGTACACCAGGGAAAAAAAGTATATCAGACAAATCCAACATAATTCATCAAATCATACAAAAACGGTTATTACAAAATTTCAACACTGTACAGTTTGTAACACGTCATACCAAAATCAGATATTCAGTCTGTTGCATACAGCAACCCTTTCAAAGTTTTACACAAAATATAAGAAATCAACAGTTATCAACTTAAATCATTTCCATATATTGTATATATACCTCAATATTTCAAACAAAAATATTAAAGGAACAGTTTGCCTAACAGACCCAAACTCATAATCAAGAAAGTCAATTATTTTGATTTTATGTATCAAGAAAACAGCGCAAACGTGCTGTGCATGATAACAATGCAGTGTTTTTGAATTTAAGAATCGAATATATTTCAAAAGATTGTAACGTGAACAGATGTAAACATCGATTTAAGTTTATTTACATTTTTTTATTTAGAACTAGTCGATAAGGCCCGTGGAAAAATCCACTTAGGCAAAAGGCCATTGAAAAAACAGGGTGCTTTAGATGTTTTGCTGACGTCAGCAGTGCATATACAAAAAAAAAATGTTCTTAAAATCTTACACAAAATGTCAAATGTCAAATCTTACACAAAATAAAAAAAGAACAGCTTGCAAGATGCAAAATCTACTTTATAAAAAGTTACAACAACGACACTCACAACATAGACACTCACAACACCAATACTCACAAAACTGACAGTAAGAACACCGACAGTTACAACACCAACAGTCACAACACGGATAATAACAATGTCAGAAATAACGCATATCAAATATGTACATCTTATAAGTGATTATGTTGAAAACCCTCAGTATTTTATTCTGAAATGTCAAAAAGTTGGCCTGCAAGAGCACAAATCAACAAAAATAAGTTATTTACACATTTTAAATATTGTCTTTCCCTTAAAAGCTTGTACAATAATATGAAAAAGCCATAGTTTGGAAAACATCAAATTTGAATCTACAAAAATCAGTCATTTCAGTTGCATACCATCCTCTCCCACAAAAATTTACACAAAATGTAAAAATCAACCAGTTAAGAACACAAATTTTTTTCTTTTTTAGTATGATGCCCTTTACCAACAATTTTGAACCTAAATGTCAAAAAATCAATAAGCAAAGAATAAACTTGAATAAAAAAAGATCATTATTTTGGAAACATTGTATACGGTTCGTAAACAAAAGTTTACACAAAATGTAAAACAGATTGGTTTTTGAGAAACACATCTAAATCAACAAAAATAATTTCATTCAGCATGTCGTATATTGCCATTACCCATTAATCTTCCACAAAAAGGGTATATAAAACACATCAAAATTTAGAAAAATTAGTCATTTCAGTGTACTATATACAGTCCTCGCCCATTAGATTGCAAAATATAAAAAACAAAAACAGTTTCAGTCGAGCATTAAGTATTTTTTTATCATCAGCAAACATTTATCCCTACAAAATTTTGTAAAATTCTCAAGAAAAAGAAAACCGTGAAACCATGGAATTTTCTTCCAGCAAAAATGACATCACATACAGTTAGTTCTCCCAAACAATAGTTTATATTACGAAATATAAAGACATCAGCTTATACAACGGCTTACAGTGAAGTACGATTCTACAAAAATTTGTTCTTTCAGTATATATTGCATGTGGTCTATTTCCACAAAAGTTTACACAAAATTTTAAAAAACAGCATTTTGCAACACAAACAATATAAACTGACTTAACCATACCATCCTCTCATAAATTTTTTTAACCCAAAGTCATAAACCCACGTAAATTTCCAATCAAATGTAAAAAACCCCTGTAAAAAAAGCTGGCATTTTACATGTAGGCTGACAAAAGTTTAACAGGATGTCAGAAACAAAACAATAAAAAATAACTTAACACACACACTTTAAATTCTACAAAATTCGTTCCACTTGTCAAAGGTTTATAATGCGAAATACAAAAAGACATCAGCTTACACAACAGCTTACAATGAAGTGTAATTCTACAAAAATTTGTTCTTTTAGTATATTGCATGTGGTCTATTTCCACAAAAGTTTACCCAAAATTTCAAATAACAGCACTTTGCAACACAAACAATATAAACGGACAACCATACCATCCTCTCATAAATTTTTTTAACTCAAAGTCATAAACCCACGTAAATTTCTAATGTAATTTCAATAACCCCTGTGAAAATAACTTGACATTTTACACCGCGTAGCCTGACAAAAGTTTAACAGGATGTCAGAAACAAAACAATAAAAAATAACTTAACACACACACTTTAAATTCTACAAAATTTGTTCCACTTGTGATATTGCATGTGGTCCCCTTGTAAAGTTTGCGGGTAATGTAAAAAAAACTATATATACTCTATGGGCATTAACATGAGTCACACTATCCTAAAAGTTCAAGAAAGATTTTGTAGCTAGCTTGCTACATCATAATTCGTGTTCAAAAAAGAAGAAAAGTTTGACTAAAGGTAGCTATAAATACCTAAAAAAAGAGGAATAACTTATAGGTTAGAGCTAACTATGGGATGCCTTCTTGAAGCTAACATTAGCTAGCTAACAGTAGCTAGGACACACAGTTAAATATACTTAAGCTGGGGAGACTTAGCTACGTCTATAGCTAGCCATTTGTGCTTAGTAAAACACATATAAAGGAAAACAATAGCTATGTAAAAATTATGACATTTGCAGTTATAGTTCAACAAACCAGAATTTTCTATTTCGCCAGCACATTGTAGCCAGCTAACAGCTTTATGTAGCATTTTGAATTTTAGGACAAATACATTAGTTACGCACCAGGAGATACATTAATTATGCAAAAAACAAAAACAAATATGCTAGCTTCTTTATAAAAAACGCGGTAAACTTTAAGAATTTGAAGCTCTAATGGATTTTTTTTGAGAATACGATTCTCCTTGACAATTTTAAGTGTCCTACATATAAAAACGGAACGTCTAAAAATATCAAAGTTCTTACTTTTTCTGAATTGCAAGTCACTTGAACTTGAAACTCTAGCATTCATTTTCTACTTCTAACTTTACTTTACTACTTCTAGCTCCACTCTTCACTTCCGAAGTAACTTATTGTGGCTTCCAACTTCACTTTTCTACTTTTACTTCTACTTCTTCACTTGGACATTTCTTTCTTTCTCATATATTATTTTTTGAAACACTTTACCATTTCACTTTTTGCACTTTTTTGAAGACGAAGGGACCGTTCTTTTGTTGTTGTTTTGTGTGTCGATGTTAACCCTGTTCCAAATTATATGCTTTTTTAATCCACTCCACTTCTTCACTTTGACTTTCCTTGCTCTTAATATCTGCACTTTTTTATGACTAAGGGATCGTCGAAAATAAGACATTTTTTATCCGCTTCTTTAGTTCGCCTTTTGTCGAGAGATTTTTATGTCTGTTTGTTTTTACGCCAAGGGAACTTTCTATTTGAATGCCGCCCCGTTCGAAAGTACGAATTTGAGCGAATCATGTTGTTTATTTTGTATCACGTGGTTCCTAACGGTTGCGAGACAAATGTAAACAAAACAAAAAAACTCGAAAAACTCGCGCATTCGGGTGGTAAAAAATATCGTGTTTGCAAAAGTGACAGACAGACACACGGAACTGGCTTATTATTATAAGAGAAGTCGATAAGGCCCGTGGAAGAATCCACTCAGGCAGAAGATTAGGTTGTTTTGTAGATTTTGCTAACGTCAGCAGTGCATACAAAAAAAATTGGAGAAATGTAGTTTATCTGTTGCCTGTAATGCGTGCAGATTGAAACGCTGATAAAAATAAGTGTTCGCAAACGCATAAGGAGATATATATAAGTGTTTTAAAATTTTAAAATTTTGCTGACGTCAGTAAAGTCCTCTAAAGTACAAATAAAAAATTTCTTTAGAAATTTGCACTGTAAAATCCACTTAGGCAGGAGTACATTGGAAAAGAGAATCGTAACTTGTATTTTGATAACGTCTGCCAGGACCCGTCATACACAATATTTTTTCCTGAAATTTGTTTACACGTTGCTTCCAATGTGTAGAGCTTGAAACGCTGATCAAAATAATGTGTAGAATCACGTACAACACCAACAATAATAATAAAGACAGAAATGACACATCTCAAATATTTACATCTTATAAAGTGATTACGTTTGATTACGTTGAAAACCTTTAATATTTTAATCAAAAGTGTCAAAAACATCAAATTTGTATCTGGAAAATCATTTATTCGGTTACATACTATCCTGTTCCCCAAAAATATACACAAAATGTAAAAATTATATAACCGGTTAAGAACACAAAATTTTTTCTTAGTATGATGATCTGTAGTGACCTTTACCAACCATTTTAAACGTAAATGTCAAAAAAGAATAAGGAGTAAATTTTGAATGAACAAAGATATTATTTTTGGAATATATATATACGGTCCGTCCTCACAAAAGTTTACACAAAATGTAAAACAGATTGGTTTTTGAGGAGCATATCCAAATCAACGAAAATCAGTTCATTTAGCATGTCCTATATTGCCATGCCCATAAATCTTCCACGTAAAGGTTATGAAACACATCAAATTATAGAAAAATCAGGCATTTCATCATACAATATAAAAAACAAAAAAGTTTTAGTCAGAACAATTAGTAATTTTTGTTATTACTACAATTTTAAAATTCTTAACAAAGACGTGAATTTGTTCTTTCAGTATATATATTGCATGTGGTCTTTTTCCCACAAAAGTTTACACAAAATTTTAAAAAACAGCAGTTTGCAACATAAACAAAAACACAAACATCCTCTCATAAATTAATATAAAGTCATAAACCCACGTAAATTGCCAATAATGTCTACAACCCCCTGTAAAAATAACCTGGCATTTTACATATGTAGGCTGACAAAAGTTTAACAGGATACGTCAGAAACAAAACAATAAAAAATAACTTAACTTTAACTTAGCTTTAAATTCTGAAAAAAATTATTCCACTTGTCATATTAACTTGTTAAGTTTACAGGAAATGTGAAAATAATTATACTCTTAAAAAAATACATCCTACTTTACTATCCTGCAAAAGTTCAAGTCTTTGAAAGATTTTGTAGGTAGCTAGCTAGCTTGTTACATCATAATTCGTGCTCATAAAAGAAGAAAAATTTGGAAACTAAGGTAGCTAGCTATAGATAATTAAAAAAGAGGAATAACAACATAAGTCATCATAGGTTAGAGCTAGCCATGGGGGATGGGAAGAGTAGGATCTGGAGGCTGACATTAGCTAGCTAACAGTAGCTAAGACACCCCCAGTTAAATATACTTAAACTGGGAACATTTAGCTAAAACTAAAGCTAGCTATTTATGCTTAGTAAAACACATATAAAGAGAAACAATAGTAAAGTAAAAATAATAACATTACAGTGAGTTCAACAAACCAAAGTTTTCCGTTTGTTAGTCAGCTAACAGCTTTATGTAGCATTTTGAATTTTAGGACAAACACATTAGTTACGCGCCAGGGGATACATTAATTATGCAACAAAAACATAAACAAATATGGTGGCTAGGTTGTTTTTTTAAAAAAGCGGTACAAGATAAAACTTCAAGAATTTGAGGCTTTTCTTGGAAAATGCGAGTCTGCTTGCTCCAGTGACATAAAAACTAAACGTCTGAAAACATCAAAGTTCTTACTATTATTGATTTTAAATCCACTTCAAACTCTAGCCTTTATTTTCTACTTCTAACTTTACTACTTTACTTCTAGCTCTAGCTACCACTTCTCACTTCACTTCTTGGACTTTTCTTTCTCTGAATTACTTTTTGCAGTTTTTTTAAAGACGAAGGGACTGTTTTCTTGGTGTTGTTTTTGTGTCGAGGGTTACCATTTTTCGGAAGTTAGCCGTTAAAATTATTTCAGCAAATCAAGTTGCTTCATTTAGATCACGTGATGTAAACAAAGTAAACCCGCTGGCAAAATGGATATAACTTTTTCGGAGACTTCAAAGGAAATTTCGGCAATATCAAAAGAAAATGAACACATCCACTTTGCCTGTCACAGACAGACGGACACACTCTCCGTATTATTATAAGAGATAACGACAACAACAGTGAATCACCACACTCTGTAGTGTTGAAAACAGTAACAACAGAAAATTAATTTTTACGGTTTATATAAATTCTTCTTTAGGATATACACGCTGTTTTTATAAGAATAGTGTGTTTTCGTTTCGGCCTCGATGTTCTTAACTTTTTTGACAAATACTATCCTCATTATTTTTATTATGTTCTTGGCATGACTATGGCCTGAAAATATATAATGTCTTATAAAAAAAAGCCTGCTATAATTTGCTATAGCTAATGGAAAATTCAGTTCCATAACGGCCCACTGCTTTGGACAGAAGAAAGTTCAGTTTGTTTGTAAACCTCATCAAACATCAATTTTGTGCATCATTCAAATTTTTATATTTAGAACAAACAATCAAGCTTGGACATATTCTTAGGATATTCTGAACTTCTGACCCATTGTTCAGAGTTTATTCTTACAAAAAAGAAATATTTTCCGGCTCAAGGTACCACAAGAAATTTAATGTTCAAGGGAAAATTTAGCTCCAAACGATTGTTGTTGTGGTTTACCCGCACTAAAGCACTCAACCTGATATTCAACGACCGATAACCTGAGGGTCACCGAGCTAGTATTCAAATATATAACACCCCCCACAGTTTAAAAACAAACCTTAGCAATTTCATGATCCAGATCTTTTCCAATAGTGGTAATAAATTCACATAAGTATTCCAGTTGATTTTTTCGGAGCAATTCAAGAATACAATTGTGCATAATATTTTCAGCAATCATCTATAATACACAGTTAATTGAACATGCAAGAAACCTGCTAGTATTGGTGCAGTCGTATCTCAAAAGTGGGGTTAAATACCTGTAACTTAAAGAGCTCTCCAATAAACCTCATAAGGTGTAACAACATTCTCTTCTTTTGGTTGACATCTGATTTTATATTATCAATCTGCAAAAATACGACAGGAACAATATATTACCTGTGCAATTTAAAATTTTCTATTTAAAAAAAACTAAAAAAACACAAACTAACAACAACATGTTGGACATAAAAAAATGACACGATGTTGCATATTTTGCTTAACAGCAAGACTTTTTTCACCAAAACAACAACAACAAAAACAAAAAGCAACAAACAAACAAACAATTTTTTAACAATCAGTCAAAAAGCCAAAAAGCCAAAAAGTCAATAAAAGGTGATATAGAAGATCGTGTACTTTTAATAAATAGTAAAAAACATGTGTTTTTGATTATGTCATCAACCTATTAGTGGTCCCTAGTTAACCATGTAGGAGATGACGTCAAGTAATTTTAATTTCTGCGTATTGATGTTAGTCTACTGTAATGATGGTGTGACATAACATTAAAAAAATTAAAAAAATAAATTAAAGGAAAACGGACACATCCACCTTTTGTGTTACAAGCAGACATATTAGCATTTTATTATATACTAGCTGTAAGTCCCGTGGCTTTGAAGAAACGAACCAATTTTAGTCCTAAGTTGGCCCTGTCACACTCACGTCACATCAGTTATTTTCATCCACTTCCATGTCATCGGTTTAAAGTTATATGGACACAACTTTACTGATCTTGTAAAGTCAGTAAAGTTGTTTTTGTTTTTATTTTATTCCCTGGATCTTGATTGATAAAATAATAGCAGAAACTTGAAAATTGCAAACTGCAAAAGAGACGAAGTGTAAAAAATTTAATAAACGTCTGGGCGTTTATTCGAAGCATTACGGTAAATGTAAAAAAAATTATACTGTGTTGTTTATAACAAAGCAATTACATTTTCTGTGGTATAAAACTCATTACAGTAAATTGTTTCCTTTTATCGCATGATTTGTCCTAGTCATTTGAAAGTTTTAAAGTTTTATAACATACAGAGTATAGTTTTTAGAGGATGTTTTATAGAAGCTGTCGTACAAATTTGTAGAAAATATAACCACAGACAGTAAGACAGACTTACACACAGATGTAGTGTATTAATATATAAGAGAGTTGCAGGGTTCGAGAAAAATCTAATTAGGAAGAAGAACAATGGAAAAGATAAATTTCTTTAACAATTTGGATGATGTCTGGAAAGATCCATTATTATACAAAAATTTTTTTGCAAATTTGTTTAGCAGTTATTTTTATTGTGTAGACTTTGATAATCTGATCAAATTAATGTTTTAGTTCAGTGCTTTCTACTAACGGTTCAGAAGATTTTAGAGTGTAGAATTTGGTCTAATTTGGTCCAGGATGGCTGCTAGTTGCCCACATGGGGATGAAAAAACTGGCATCAACATTTGCTTTTAATGATGTGACTGTGTAATGTCAAGTGGTTAATTTACCCTTTAGCAACGAGACATAGCATCCATTTTGGCGATACAGACTGAGTTAGCATTTTTAATCTAAGAGAAGAAGATAAGTGCACAAAAATGAGATCTGACGACGTCAGTAAAAATGTTTCCTCTAATTGATAGTTTTTTGACACTACAAACAACAGAAAAAAAAGACTGCGCGATTAACCGAGCAGCCCTGAAAAAAAATGCTTATTCTTCTCTTTCTTAAAATTTCCAATAAAAATTACAACAGCTTACCTTTGAAGCATTGTTTGAAGTTCCATCACTTAGTGAACTTTTATCCATTACATCCTCAAATCCAATCTGACATTTATTAAGTAATACCTTTCGAAACGTTGCCCCCTAAATAATAATTGATAGTAATTGTATTTTTACACCCTGTGCGATTTTTTGCTTCAACTAGGCGGAAAATTAATAATAAAATTTATCTTTTTTAACTCGCATTTCTTGGCTTCTTATTAATTCCCAATTCCCTTGCAATTAAAGGCTAATTAATTAAGCTGTGTGGACGTATGGCTTTAACTTTAATCAATGTATTTTACCAATTTAATGACAAGATATAACATGTATAGTTAGACTGTCAAATATAACCAATAAAGGCAATTATCAGGTGGTCACATGCAAGAATTTGCAGTTCAGCCGTTACCTGTATTGTTTAGAGCTTAAAACGCTGATCGAAATAATGTATAGGATCAGAATCATTGTTTGGATCAGCGGTTAAGGAGTTATAAAAGTTTAAAAGTCCTACCAATATACAACAACTTTTTTTTCGAATTTTGTGTACCTGTTGCCTCTATTGTGTAGAGCTTGAAATTCTGATCAAGAAAATGTATAGGATGTTTTTTGACGAACGGTAGAAGAGATAGCGATTTAAAGTTTTTTTATTACAGATATCAACCCGTCTGGTTAACTCAGCCTTAGGAAATTAGTCCTAATTTGGTCCTTATTTCCACCCATTTCCAAGTTCTTTAGCCTTAAACTTAAAAGTGCAATGCAATGGCTGCCCTAATCTTTCCTTTGACGTCAATACTGTTTTAACTTAATAGTTTGGTAAGTTATAAGTGATGTTTTATAGACTTTGTTAAAGAAAATTATGAAAAATAAAATCCTCTTTGCAAAAGTCAGACAGACACACGACAGTTTCGTAATAATATATAGACTAGCTATATGCCAGCGAAAGAATCCACCGCTGTATTTCTCATTTAAGCCACGTAATAGATACACATACATCAAAAAACAAACAACACAGCTGTGTGAATTTTACAATCTACACTATTCCCAAAACCTAGTTTGCACGCGTCAAATAAAAATCTCAATATATATTAATATCGTTCATTCAGTTTATTGCATATGGCCACCTTGTCAAACGTTGACACAAAATTTAAAAAGTCAACAGTTAACAACACATCGAATATTGCATAGTGCCTTTACCAAAAAAAACGGTTTGCAAGGAGTATATTTTAATTCAACACAAACGTGTTTCTGTATATTGCATACAGTTCCCCTTCACCAAACGTTACACAAAATGTCAAAAAAGAACAGTTTGTGAGGATTTCTTTTAACAATTTGCATATTGCCTTTACCCATAAAATCTTACACAAAATGTCAATCTCATACAGCAGTCTGTCACAAAGGTTTACATAAAATATAAAAGTAACAGCTTGAAAGGTGTAAAACCATATTCGACAAAACATGGTTTTCTCTGTATTGCATATGGTATGGTGTTATAACATTAAAGCATCAACAACTTATTAACAGTTTATTTTACAAATTTTTAAAAACCATCATTTGCAACACAAAATATTAATCAACTGTTATTTCGGTCTATTGTCCTTTCAAAATTAAAAAAAATGTAACGTTTTCAAAATTTAATTATTTCGGTACATTGCATATTATGACCTCTAAAGCAATATTTTAATCCGAGATGTAAAAAAGAACTGTTTGTGAGAGTAAACCTAAATCAACAAAAATCAGTTATTTTGGTAATATTGCATGTTGTGAAATTTTACACAAAATGTCAAAAAAGCACAATTTAAAAACATCAATAGTCATTTCCATGCCGTAACAGTCTTTCTTCCATGAAAGTTTATACAAAATATAAAAAAAACATAGCTTGAAGGTGTAAAATCTAATTATACAAAAATAGTTCATTTGGTACATTATATGGTCCTTCCTCACAGAAGTTCATGAAATGTCAACTGTTTCAATCATACCATCTAAAACAACAAAAATCAGTTCTTTTAGTATGTTTCATGTCATTGTCTTCTACAAACATTTTACCCGTAAGTTTCAAAACTGCAATCTGTAAAAATAAGGTTTAAGGAAAACATGGTCTATAGGCCATGCCCTAGCCATGTGGCCTACCTCGTGGCCTACCCGCAAAAATATTTTTTTCTAAGAAAAATTAAGAATTGAAACATTATATGGAATTTTAATTTAAATTTTCACGCAAATTTACAGTAAAATTCAGGGTTTTACAAAATATACAGTACAATATGAAAAAAGTATATAATTTTCATGGAAAACATTTTGCAGGTAATTTCTGTACTTAATTTCTTGACCTTCTGCTGCAGAAAAAAAATGACTAAAAACAATTTTACGATCCGGAAATTATAAAAAGAAAGAGTAACAGACAATAAGGGAACCTTTCTATGCATTGAAACTTTTAATCTTAATTTTTAAGACAACAGTTCACTTGGGATAAGTGGGTTCAAAATTTTTTGGTTGGTTAAAGAAAATAGGAAAAAATCAGATATGAAAGCTCAAAAACACTATTTCAACTTTTGCAAAAAACGAATAAAAAGAGAAGTTATGAATTATACAAACACTTTTCAAAACCTTTTTCTACATCATAAGTATAAAATTGTGTGAGAATAAGAGAGTATCATTAGAAAAACATAAATTTGTTTGAAATTGTACTATTCTGCAATCCCCAGCCTTGTTTAAAATGCGCACAAATTAGATCCAGCCTAATCAGATTACAATAACCCAAAGTTTTGTGGATTGCAATTTACACTTTCCACTTTTTGTGTTCAATGTAAAATATTAAAAACAAATTACACTTTCAAATTGTTATCAATACGAAAACTTGTATATTCATCATTACTGCTGTCACCTACCATATCTATAAAGAAATGGTATGAGAAATATTTTTTACTTGTTACTTGTTATCAAGGGAGAGTTACATGAGACTTTCTTGTCACCAGTCTAAGTACACCTTAAAATGATATTGTCTATATCTCTCTATCTTTGGGAGGGATGCAGTTTGTTTAGATAATCACGAAATATGATAGTATATGCTAGCTATAGCTATCACAGAGACAAAATATTTTTTAAGAATGGATTCCTGTAGATAGCATCCTCAGCTATTATAGACATGGAGTGACACTCAGCAATATAGATCAGCAATAAAAGAAAACATGTATTTACCTTCCATATTATCTTATTTTAAACTCTTGTTGAACACAAAAGACAAGTATAAAAGTCATACATTAGTTATTAAAATATAATAATGAATGACGTCTTCAGGGATGTTGGCAATAGCTTATTATAATTATTGTTTAAAATCTGATTTATGATGTGTTATAACATTCGTTAGTATTTGTGTCTTCTGATATGCGTCCTCAGTATTGGATGAACATCATTTTATATGGTACCTGTTCATCTGATTCCACTTCACCTTCAGTTCTTTAGGTATAATAACTGATTCCAACACTTTCTTAATAATGGGCTCATAGAATGAAACAGGGTATTTTTGAGAATTTGTTTCGCTTTCATGAACAGCTTTCCAAGAACTACAAGCATGCACTATTCGATGTATCATAACGGAGACTACAGATTGTTTAAACTTGAGTGGTGCGAGGAAATTAAAATTCATAGTTAGACCTGTATCGGTGGCTTTGGTGTACCAAGTAGAGGACAATTTGCGCCCAATTTGTTTAATGAGCATGTCAAGGAATGGAAGACTTTAACGCAGGATGTAAAGCAATAATCTTCTCTAGTTTCTGATGTACTTCATACTTTTTTATATTACAAAGAATGTCATCCATATACCTTGAAAATAGTAATGCGTTGTCTTTAATCTTATTATCATATTTACTAAGCCAACCATTAGCTATTATGGGAGCTGGTGGGCTACCCATACCTAATCAATCTATTTGTTCGTAATATCCATCATTAGTTAACATAATAACATTGCAGCTGCAAATAATGAGTAAATCTCTAAACGTCTGCTTATCTACTGGTGGTTTATTATATTTTCCAGAATACAGCAATTCTGTACAATCATTTATAGCTTCATTAACTGGTACGTTTGTATACAGCGAGGTCACGTCAAAGCTGATTAATTCGTCTTCCTCATTCAATTCTATCTGATGCAAAGTGTCAGAGATCGATTTTGTTGAAGAGTTTATATTGCATTCTTCAACAACAGAGAGCCATTTCGCAACTTGGTTAGCAATTTTATAGTATGCTGACCCTGGCATGGACAAATCTGGTCTTACTGGTGTGTTCGATTTATGAACTTTAGCTAAGCCATATGTGTTATAACATACGTTAGTATTTGTTTTTAAGCTGTGCATATTTTTTAATAAAACTGTTTTTAAACTGTTATTTATTTGTTTTATAGGGAATGAATCTGATAATGAGTTACAAACACTCGAAATATATTATTCAATGAAATTGCGTTGTTGGTCATTAAAATTTCCTGAATAAAATGTATTTTTATCTAAAGTTTATGGTCCACTTATATACCTGTAAAAATTTTGGAATTACTAAGAACACTTGGTCTTTTTAATTGCCAAAAAAGCGGTACGTCATTTACTCAAAAACGTGAGTTATCAAAATCTAGCTCAATCAATATTCCAGACCAGAATTTGGTCTGTGAATCTTTTGAGTTCATTGAAGAAAAGTGCTTCGAACAGAAGAGAAGATTTTGGAGGAAAGAAGAGAAGTGTTTTGACTAAGAAGAAAGTGTTTTTATTAAGAAGAGAAGTGAGCCATAGGGGCCATTGTAAATAATAAGTGCAAGAATGTGGTTCGTAAATTCGGTGTTCGGGGTGTGGGAGGTGTTAAATTTACCGCCCGTTATCAAAATTTGATCGCCTGAAATCGAAGTTGTTAATTTTATGTCTTGACCTGTTGTGTAATGTCTTGTGTTGTCATGGTTATTGTATGGTTCATTTATTGTTATCAAATGCTCGTTATATATTTGTGTCATTAGGGATTTAATTTTTTCATATGTATCTGTTTTATGTTCGAAATAGGATATATTTTTCATGATTCTGATCACTGTGTAATGCGAATGTGTCCAAAGAAAAAGTTTGCAAAAAAGTTAACAAATCCAAATGCAAGTGCAATTTATTTATTCATTCAAATTAATACTTATATTTATCATGCAAACTGAGGCAACTGGTGAGTTTTTTCTGTTAGCTTTCAGTAATATTTTAGAATTATGTATTTTAAATATCATTTGGTTTGAACATTATATTAAATTCACAATTACTGCGTTACGAACAAGCCTTTTGATTTGTTTTATCAACTCAGCTGTGTAGTTGATACAGGAGAGAGAGAGAGCATGTATAGGCAAAGAGACGGTGTAGAAATAGTCTCCTACGGAAGAGAAACGAAACTCGTCTTTGCATTTTATTCTTTGCACAGCAGGCATGGAAAAAATTTATGAATACCATTTTTTAGGGTAGGTCATATGGCTAGGCCATAGCCCACAGGCCATGTTTTTCTCGAACCCGTAAAAAAAAACCAAATAAAATCAGGTACTTCATCCTCTCCCATAGAAGTTTACACAAAATGGAATAATAAGTGGATAAAAGATTTGCAGAATTCAATTATTTTGTTATTATACTAGCCAGTGGACTCGGTGTCTAAACGTCAGGTTAAGCCACAAGTAACTGTGTTACCCGGCGTTCACCACCCGGTGGAAGAATTAATAAAAATGGTTAACTGTGTCACACATTCAGGTGAAGCCCTTTAGTACAGGTATACAGTATGTCGTAAATCGAGTGAAGCCCACACAACATTATGGTATTTCCAGTGAATATATTTTAAAAAACAACTCTCTCACAACTTTAGCCAACATAAAAACACAGTGTACAACCAGTTGTTACGGGTAAAAGTTCAAAAATAAATGTTCCTCCAGGCCGAGCGCTCAGTAAAAGTAAGCAATGCCACACATCCATATAGGTGTAATACCCTTTCCAAAAAAAACTTTACCGCAACTTCAATTAAATAGAAACACCGGAAACAGCCAGCACATGGCTAATACTGGACTGAGCGCTTAGTACAGGTATACCTTTCGCACATCTGTATAGGTGCAATACCCTCTTCCCAAAAACTATATTAGTTTAAATAAAAACACAGGAAAAAGCTTTTTTATTACCTATTCAGCTAAAACAATTACTCAACAATTATATTTTGTGGAAAAATTTTATTTTGCAGAAAAGTTTTTTTAATGGGGTAAAAACATTTCTTTCAACCTGTTTTTACTCTGTTAAAGCAAAAAAACAATCGTGCAACATTGTTTTATTTTGCAGGAAAAGTTCATGTGAAAGTTTAAAAATTATTCGTACACTAGGCTGAGCGCGTAGTACAGGTAAACATATATCCATATAGCCATAATATCCTTTCCCAAAAAAACTTTATTGCAATTTCTGCTTAAATAAAAAACACAGGAAACAGCCTGTTGTTATCCTGTCCAGCAAAAACAATTACTTAGCAATTTTTTTTGTAGAATAAGTTTTCATGACAGTAATAAAACGTATAGCATTTGGCATAAGAATTATGGATTAAGAATTTTAGTGTAGCCAAACTGCATAGGACTATTTCACTTTTTAGTCAGATAAGCACCTAGCTAGATAGCCACAACCCAAACATAAAAATAAATAATTTTGGCTAGGATAAAAAGCTCTTATATCAAACTGAAAAAAACTTCATAACAATAGCAATAGCTAAACTGGCTCAAAATCTACGTTTGTAGCCAAAATCTTAAAATTCGTTTGTTTAAGATCTATACATGGCAAGAAAATGTGACAATACTTTTATCTTACCATGCAAGATGTATTCAAAACACAATACAAAGCTTTTAGAAAACAAAAAGGTTATAAAACGACCTACAAATCTTCAAAATGGCCACCATTACAATAGGTCATCAACAAAGTACTCCGTCATCGCTAGAATTTTGCTGTACTCAACAATGGAACAGATCACAAAGCGTACAGGGGTTTATAATTAAAATAGCGCAATCAAATTTTACTATTTTTAAATTTTGTTTTTTGTTTTTGATAACACATTTTTTTTTAAAAAAAGGTTAACCATAGCTATTTTTTTTAATTAATGAATAAAAAACCAATAGCATATACTAAGATATAACAAAATGAAATAAATCAAATCCCCGCTTTTTCAACAAACAAAAAAAGGAACTCATGTTCCTTTTTTTGGCAGTCGTTACTTGTTATATTTTCGTAGAAAATTTTTTTTTTTGTGGTTTGCACTCAAAAAACTCTGATATTTTGTGGCAATTTGATTTTGTAAATTTTCGAAAAAACCTGTAAAACCGTAGAATTTTCTTCCCACAAAAAGTTAACACAATAGAGCACATACATTTCTCCCTAACAAAAAATT
This sequence comes from Hydractinia echinata, assembly GCA_030067915.1. Classification (NCBI taxonomy): domain Eukaryota; kingdom Metazoa; phylum Cnidaria; class Hydrozoa; order Anthoathecata; family Hydractiniidae; genus Hydractinia; species Hydractinia echinata. The sequence goes on along the minus strand of JASGCC010000227.1, from coordinate 222,121 downwards.
TACATAAAATTTTAAAAATCAGTTTGGAATACACACATATATAAATGGACACGTGCCATCTTCTCCTGTACATATTTTGCCCAAAATGCCAAAAAGACTACCAAAATCACCACACCTTGGCTTCCACCCCTTACCACACATTAAAAATCATTTTTTCATATTGCATGTAATCCTCTTTTATGTAAGTTTACACAAAATGTGAAAAATTACACTATTTTGAGGCATTAAAGTGTCGTAAAAACCATCCTTAAAATATCAGTAGAGTAGCTAGCTATATAGCTAAAAGCTTCCACAAAAGATTGTTATATTTTCTATAATTCATGCTCTAAAGTTAAGTTAAATAATTTAGAGCCATATTCCCAGTTTTTACTACTAAGGCTAGCTACATAGCTAAAAGAATAATGACATAAGTCACAGGCTAGCTTGGTACTGGAAAGCTTTAGTTCGAAGCTAACATTAGCCAGCTACAACAGCAAATAGCCAACCAGCTAAGTTTAAACTGAAGACTGAGTAAGGTATGAAGTATCTATCACTAGCTTGCTACATAAATTAGATAAAAATTTACTTTATAGCAACTGGTTGGTGGTGACTGGTTTCATGCTAGCTAGAAAATATACCTAGCTACATCATGAAAACTAAAAGAGCATCAAAAAACTTTACACAAACCTTGCTAAGCTGCCTTTCTATAACAATGCTCTCCTTCAAATGTCTTTGTAAAGATTTATTTTAAAGGAATGAAGTAGAATAATCCTAAAAAAAGAACAGCCATCTTTTTCAAACATAACAAAACAAATTTTGGTTACTTTATGCTAGGAACTTCATTTAACTAGTCTGTGAATATAAAAGCACGTTTATCATATGTCTAACAGAAAAAACCTGCATCATCAGAGCCTAAAGGGCTACTTAACAAGAGGACGTAATTAATTTTAAAGTGTCGGTACAGGAATATGTTTATCCTAGCGAATTTAAAGTAATTTAAAAGGGGATAACTGAGATCTAACTGATGTATAGTAATTAACATGCCACCATGAAACCTTGACAAATAGTTGTGAATAGGGAATAATTATATGAGTTTGTATAATTTTGTTACAAAACGATTGTAAAATTAATAAAGTTTAGTTGTAACCTGATGATTGTTGCAAATATAATGAAACTCAGAGTTGTTACCAGAAATATGTAAATTTGTTTTTGTTTAACCTCTACCCTCTATGCTCTGTTCTTACATTGTACACTCTATTTACCAACCAGAAGTTTATATAGTGACAACATTTTATATGAGATTTTGTGAAATCATAAAAGTGTACTCTTTTATTGATAATTATAGTAAAGGTGTGAATTATTTTAAAGGAGTTCAAGCTTTGTGGTATTTCACAGGTTTTTCAATAGCTCCAAAAATAAAATTTCCTGTTGAAAATTATTTTTTATGACAACCACCAAAAAGAAATAACGCAGGTACGACATACTTTTTTTTAATCTGTTAAAAAAAAACTATAAACATTTTAACAAAAAAATGTAAAAGGGATAAAGCATGGCAAATCAAATTATTAAGAGTTCTTCTATAAGTCAAATCCCACTAAAAAATCCAAAATAGGCTCATCCAAAAAAATTAAAACCCGATAAAAAAATGTGCTTGGTCCACGTCTCATGAATATTTAGCAAAATAAAGTACTCACATTTCCATTAAATTTGAATTTGAATTTGTCACAAAGTACTCTAGAAAGGTTGGCATAAGCAATTGCAAATTTGGGTTCATTTAATACTTTTTCAAATATTAAATCCACCAAACACTCCAATTTCTTAGTATCATCTAATTCGAGTTCTAACATTTGGGCCACCAAAATTTTGAACTTCTGTGGAGTAAGTTTATTTAATATACTTCTGATTTTCCTCTCTAAAGCCTGAAATAAAAATAAGAAAGGTAATTGTGTAAAGTTACGTTATGGGTTTTCCCCTATTCTGATAAAATAGAGCCTTTTCTTCATAAAAAAATAATTTAAGGGTAATAAGTTGTCACTTGGTACCACCATTTTAAATGAAACTGTCAACACAACCTTATTACACACTAAATGTTACTTTTAGGAAACAGAATGTTACAATAACGATTATGTTTTCTTGTGTTGATATTCAAAGGCTTTCATCCTGTCTATATTAACACAAAATATATTGACACCACCAACATTAGCAAAAACATGCACCATTACTTTGTATTCTTGTTGTTCTAGTGGATATTCATTAACAGGTTTTGCACAATCCAACCACATAAATTTAACTTTGATCTCAGGTATCTGAAATAGAAAAATATTTGAAAAAGTTGTCTGAAAAATACAAAAATATTTTTTTAAGATTGATATTTTAACACGTGCAATTGCACTCGCATGCGTTAAAGATCATATACAATATTTTGATCAATTTTTGTACAAGAGTCGTTGCTGAATTCATCAAAATAATGAATATTTTCAATTTTCTTCTGCCTAAGTGGATTTTTCAATGGGCCTATTAACTACTTATTAATAATATAGCCGGCACTATAATAAATTAAAAAAATATTATATCAAATGAAAAATAAATATTTAAAAAGCTATATCTGGAGTCACACAAATTTTTAAAAAGAAGTGAAAATATCGTTTAGCATTTCTCATGCAAATCTTTCAGGTGAGTCCAACATGTAAAAGTACATTGGGATTCCTTTAATTAAAAAAGTTTGTAAGTAAATTTTATATTTATTCTTATTATTATTTTCAAGATAACCTCACAAATGTTGTTATTTTGACAAAGCTCAAGGACAGGCTTTAAACAAACCTGTTTGTGCTGGCTATAAGCTTTGTAGTCTGTGTCTGTGTAGTTTAGCAATTCAAACTCTCTTTGGGACTGACTGCTGAGGCCTGACTAGTTCTGGATTATATTGTTGTATTTAACTTACAGCAGGCTAGCTATGTAAGTTTCATTGACTTTTGCTTTCGAACGCTAGCTGATAACAGTGGTAACAGTCACACTGTGCCACAAAGCTAAGCAGAGAAGGATTTTAGCTTCAGTCAGTATAGTCTATAGCAGTTAAAATTTAATGAACATACTGTCAGAAACTCGTCACATAAACGTCTAATAGACTTTTATAATTTTAACCCACCCGTACAGCATGGGACGTCTAGTGTTTTGACTTACATAGCAGATATACCTTTTTATAGTTGACAGATTTCTTTGTTTACATTTTAAGTTGTCTTTAACATTGCTTGGCAGGCTGAGCCTGCTGAAGAGAGGTCTTTTGCCAGCAAATTCCTTGTCATGGAATGCATCAAGGCTCACTATTATCGAGTGTAGCTAGGTTGACACTTTATGATTAATTTCATTTTTATCCAAGTCCATGTTTGTGTGAAGAAACAGATTACAAAACACCTCGCCTAGTGGCACACCTGTGTGCCATGCAGAGACTGCTAAAACCAGCTAAGCAATAAATCCATCTATAAAATCACTACACTAGCTGTAGACATTAAAGGGACCGTAACATGTAAAATGATTATTTAAATGTTATATAGGATAAAATTCTTTTTTAGCTCTTGAGATATTTAAATTTTAATATTTAAAATCTGGGAAGTTCTGCTGTCATTAGATAGCTCTGAAAAATTAAAGATTATTATTAAACTTCCAAATTTCACTTTTGTCAAGACATCATCAGGAGTATAAGGCCACACTGCAAAAAAGCTTTAATTTTGTACAATTTGCAAGATATTTAAAAAATAAATTTATGCTAACTTATTACATCATCAAGAATGATGTCATAAGGTCAGATGAAATATACAAAAAAATCATGTTTCGTGTCAGGGTCCCTTTAATTTTGCAGTTTATACTTTTGACATTTACGCCTCAAGTTAACTGTTATATAGGCTCTGCAACCCAAAGCTTCTTATGCTTCCTTTGTCTTGTTGTGTAATTTTAGACACTTTTATTCGCCCAAGCAAGTTATTGTTCTATTTTTCGGCAAGCAAGGTATCTCAACGCAATTGGGAGTGAAACTTTTGCTGGGATTGGCTTATGAAGCTTTGTTTGTTTAGATATGCAAGGCTTCGCTAATTCCAAAAGATGATTGTATGACTCAAGCGACATAGGACATTCACTAGACAAATAAATAAAAATAAATTCATTCTCATGGGAAAGGTATTTTTAGAATGTACGTAAGTGAAATATAATATTCCAGGATCACTTTGGAAAGTTAAATTTTGCTTACCTGAAAAATTGCTCAACTACTATAAGAAATTGATAAAAAGTGGCACAGCATCCAAATTCATTATACTGAAGAAGCACAGGATGTGCTCAATACTTTGGCACATGTGCAACAAAAAGCACATGTTTGCTAGAATCGTCAGACTCTTATAAAATTTGACATTTGTAACATGGTTTGCGATTTTCAACTGTCTGCTTTTTTAACTGTGTTTGTTGGCATTCTAACCGCGGTAATAACACGTTAAAACGTTGAAGTACATTTACTTCGAAATTATAATGGCGTTAAAAATTTGCATTGGTTACTTTCGACTGATTAGTACCGTTACAAGCCATTTATAATTGGCGTTTGTTATTTACAAAGTTTTCAATCATGCGCACACAGCATAACATTCTCAATTGACTTTTTAATTGTTATAGCACAATATAACAGACTTTCACAGTGATCATTAAAAGTAAGGCTGTTATATGTAAGCGTTATGGGAGCATTACAATTCTGATGTGAAACTCTTTTTGTTTCCATAAAGATCGCCAGTTATTCGGCAAAAAATAATAACAATAATAAAAACACCAATGAAGAGATGCTCACAATAATATTTGATCTTGTACAAGTGTTTAAATTTAGATTTTAATCTTTTAGGATTATCATCCAAAACCAATTTTAGAATTTGTCATTTATTTAAACAAACTAAATGTAATAAAATTGTTTTTGTTTTTATATATAATTTTCCTGGCATAAAAATTAACAACATAATTATGTAACGACGATTGTTAACATATTTCAGATGGAACAAATTTGTCTCCTTATGCTTATTTATTTTTTATTGATGCAGCAACTCTGCAAGTTAAGGCCACTTAACTCAAGTTAATCGCAAGGATATCGTTTAGCGCCCCTTCCGCGAGCGTTACGCAGCTGGGGTTGCCACTTTGATTTCGCATTGCTATGTTGTCGTTTTTGCTTCTTAGCACTTTTAGTCATACACCTAAATCGCAACATGCCATCTTGTTTGTTTTGATATTAGGTTACTGTTGGCAGGGATATTATTTTATTGATACACATCTTCATCCCTCTTCTTGTTCAACACAGTCGCAGACTTGTTATGTTGGATTTTTATCGTGGTCTTAGGGATTCCCTTTGTCCTTCACTATCTTGATGATTTTTTAGTCTGTGGGAAGTCAAGAGATGAGGTTGAGACACATCTCTATGCTATCCAGTCCCTTTGTTCTGAATTGGGAGTGTCTTTGGCCGAAGACAAAACAGTGGGGCCTGCACAGTCACTTACATATCTGGGAATTGATATTGATACATCTCAAAAAATCATTCGGTTACCCACAGAGAAGTATACAGAGTTACAGGATAATCTGCTAAGCTGGCGCAACAAGAAAAAGTGCACCAAACACGAGCTTCTCTCTTTAATTGGGTCTTTATCCTTTGCATCAAAGGTTGTTAAACCGGGCAGAATGTTTTTGCGTCTGTTGCTTGATTTGTCCACTTCAGTTTCTTGCTTGAACCACCACATTTATTTAAATGCCGAAGCTCGGGCGGACATTAGGTGGTGGTTGGAATTTCTTCCTGAATGGAATGGGGTATGCCTTACTCAAAAAGAGCCGGTTACAGCAGCCTCTTTACGCCTGTATACAGATGCCTCAGGTTTAGGTTTTGGAGCAGTGTATAAGCACTGCTGGTTTTCTTCACCCTGGCCGAAGTCACTTTGTCATTTTCACATAAACGTTTAGGAACTTTTTGCCATTGCAGCAACTCTCACGACTTGGGGTTCTGAATGGCGTAACCAACAAGTAATATTCTATACCAACAATGGATCTATAGTCCAGGTGTGGAAAACTGGTACTTGTAGGGACAGGGACATAATGACCCTGATTAGATATATGTTCTTTTTCACTGCTCAACAAAATGTTAATATCTTGCTGCAACACATTCCTGGTCACATCCGCTGATCTCCTTTCGCGATTACAGGTTAATGCTTCAAACAACTGTTCCCGCTGGTAGATCCTTCACCCACTCAAATCAATCAAGGGGTTTGGACAATCTTTCCCTAGTGGCTACGTTTTTTCAATCACAAGCCTTGGCTCCAGCTACTAGGTCATCATATGGTGTTGGTCTTCGTTCCTATGAATGGTTTTGCTACCGCTGGTCGCATGCTTTGTGGCCTCTGTCAGAAGATGTTCTCATCCGGTACGTTTCAGAATTCGAGCATATTTAGCTGGCCTACAGTTTCATTCACTTATGCATGGTTTCAGTGAACACATTAGGGTCATGAGTCGACTGTTTTACACGTTACGGGGAATTAAACGAGTGCAAGGTGCTTCATTCTCCCGACCACGTCGCTTGCCTCTCAGTTATAATCACCTGTGTTTAATCCATTTCAGAATCGAATTTTTGCAGTTTTCACCCAAGGATCGCCATTTGCTCAGGGCAGCAACCGGCTTATTTCGGTTTACTACGCTGCTCTGAGTATACGTTCATCTCGTCACCAGTTTGATGCGTCCACTGACTTGATGGTGCACGACATCACAATCTCTTTGGATCGTACCATTATGACAGTCACTCTGCGTTCATCTAAGACAGATCCGTTTCGTACAGGATGTCAGGTTCGGATTGGTGCCACTAACACCTACGTTTGTCCGTTGCAGGCAATGTTGCAATTCTTAACCGTTCATCCAGGTCCTGGTTGGCCCTTGTTCACATTTCAAAATTTAACACTTTTAACTTGGATGGACATAGTCCAGCTGCTTCGGTCTTGCTTACCTAGGTTGCCGAACATTAATACCCACATGTTTCGTATCGGTGGCGCTTCAGCACAGGCCCGGTCAGGAGACGCGTGCGATCGCACGCGCACACGCCCACACACGCGCAAAAAAATTTACGCGAGCGATTTATCGCTCACGTAAGAGACTATTTATCAGAATTTTCTAGAGATCCTACGAGATATTTTTCTCACATCTTAAGAGAATATACGAAATAAGCGCCACCAAAAACACAAAGCTTATGAAGAACGATCGTGTTATTATGAAGAACATGAGGTAAAGAGAACATTAAGGTCGGCCCCTTTCCTTCATGCTGACACTCTTATGCTCGGCTGGTGCATTACACTGAGACTCGAACGAAAGACGGAAGACCATTTGGAACTATGCCACAAGTCAGTCCGACCTTCATCGTCACAGAGAATACTGCGAGAAGAGTGCGCACCCATGCAAGTTAAATATAACCAGAACATGGGAGAGGTTAGGTGCCCTGTACCTTAATACAGCTTTCGGACGAATGTTCTCGTGATGTAATACCAAAGAAAAAACATTTTTAATAAAGTTTTAAAAATATATCAAATCTGCCAACTCATCATCACGTTCAACTTTGCACTTGTGGTTTACGTTTTACAAAATTCATTTTTTTGGGTTTCGTTTTAAGGGCTGGCATTCCTGCATCTGCAAAAAGAAAAAAAATTGTAACGGTGACCTAAAAAAAATAATTTCAACCCGCGCTATGTTACTGACACATTCAGGCGACGGCAAACACAAATATTTTAAATTCAGCCTTATCACTAACTAAAATAATTCAGGCTACAGAAATACTGTGATGCTATTTGATTCGTACTAATAATAAAAAAATGTATATTGTATTAAAAAGAAGTCCAGAAGTTCTTTCTCCCATAATGGTTGTGACTTCCGATGAGGACGGACGTGCTCTGAAGAAATAGCATAGCAACGCGCCGAGACAAATAACATGACTGAGAGACCGACTATAGCTCGACTTGAAAAACAATTGAAAGAAGGTTTTGATCATATTGAATCACGAATTGATAACCTAACTTCAAAAAGTGAAAAAATTGATTGTGATTTGAACGAAATGAAAAATAAAATTATAAGCAATTTGATCGAACAAAACAAGAAAATGCAACAAAAAATCGAAGCTTTAGAAAATACTGTATATGATCAAAACAAAGAGTTAAGAGATCTCCAACTGACTACAGAGGCAACAAACCAATACGGCAGACGTAGCAATATTGAGATTTCAGGTGTAACAAATGATATAGATGATGATCAACTGGAAGATAAAATGATAGAGATTTTCAACAAAATGGAGGTCAACGTTACGAAATCCGATATCGAGTCTTGTCATAGGCTTCCTGCGAAGAATAATCAAACAAAAAAAACCATTGTACGCTTCGTCAATCGCAAAAATTGTCAAAAACTCTTAGAAAACAAAAAAAAAACTGAAAATATAAATTTCGAGGAAATTAAGCTGCCACCAAACAGCAAAATCTACATTTCCGAAAATTTGAATCGATTTTATCAAAGACTGGGATTTGAATGCAGACAACTGAAAAGAAACAAACTCATCTACAGTTACAAATATCAAAATGAAGCTTTTTTTATAAAATTTGATAAAACCGATGAAAAACACAAAAAAATTACACATGTGGATCAAATAGTTGAATGGTTTCCTGGGTTCTACCAAAATGAATTGCTCAACTACGGAAACACAGAGAGTTAGATTGTTGTCTTTATCTCACTTTTCTCTTCTTTCTGCTACACACGATTTCCCCCCCTAAAGTTCTTTGTTTGTTTAATCTTATCGGTGATATACGCTCAGGTAATTTTAACTTCAATATGGCGCAAGCTTGCTGTGCAGTCAGTATATAGCGTTTGTTTTATTTGTGAAATCGTTTGAAGCCCAAAACCTGTTCTAACTGGTAAGTTTTCACTTTCTCTTTCTTTTTTGTACTTTTAGACCCTGTTGTCCCTTTAAAGCTGCCAGTTTTGTTTCCCCCCTATATATAATTTTTATGCTTAGTTGTAATGTCTGCAAAAAGCTAGTTGATGAATCATGTAAAAAATCATTTTTTTGTGATATCTGTAATTCCTGGATACATTTTCAAAACTGCTCTGGACTTTCAGTATCAGAATTTGATGCATTATCTCACAATTCTAGTAACTGGGCTTGTCCAAAATGTTTGGACAGGACATTACCATTTTTTGATTCAGAACATCTGTCAAATTGTAAACCAAAACCAACCCCAAATTCTACATCCCGTATTAATGAAAATGTGAGATCCCTTCTTTCTGATCTTAATAGTATTGTTCATAGCATGGACAACGATGCTGACAGTATCAATTTTCATACAACTAGTTGTAAATACTATGAATGTGAGGACTTTAACAATCTTAATCTAAATCCAAGGTCGCTCTCAGCTTTTCATCTTAACATTGCCTCAATGGCTAAACACTTTGATGAATTTAACACCCTTTTGGCCCTTTTGAGACATGAGTTCTCTTTTATTGGTATTACTGAAACCCGCTTTATCAAAGGCTCACCACCAACTTTCAATTACCATATAGAAGGTTACCAGTGCTTATCCACCCCCACTGAATCCTCAGCAGGAGGGAGCTTGTTGTATATTTCTGACCAGTATAATTTCATTCCTCGTACAGACTTGGATGACATTATGTACCAATCTAAATACTTGGAATCAAGTTTTGCAGAGATGATCTTTCCTAACACAACCAACTTAATTGTCGGTAGCATTTATCGACATCCTTGTATGTCAACAAATTCCTTTAATCGTGATTTCTTAAAACCCTTGCTCAATAAAGTCAGCATTGAAATGAAACAAATCCTTCTACTGGGGGATTTCAATAAAAATTTGTTAAAACTCAATGAAGATGCAGAACTCTCTGCCTTCATTGATATACTCGGCTCCCACCTTCTACTTCCCCAGATCTTATTACCAACAAGAATAACAGCGACTTCCAAGACATTAATTGATAATATTTTTTTCTCTGTCACTGGTCAACCATCAATCTCTGGTAACCTTATTCACATGATCTCTGATCACCTGCCTCAATTCTTTATATTACCTGACCAATTGACTAACAACTCAGAAAAAAATATTCAATACCAAAACTGGTCCAAATTTGACGAACATAATTTCATTTTAGATTACCTGGATATTGACTGGGGTGTTGAGTTTAATAGTCCTGGACCAATTGACCCAAACAGCTGTTTTGACATTTTTAATTCTAAAATTCAAAAGCTTGTTGACAGACACGTTCCCACAGGCAGGCTCACCAAAAGGCAAATCAAAACCCAACAAAAACCATGGATTACTTCTGCCATCATAAAATCCATGTCTAAACGTGATTTTTATTTTCGGAAATTCACTAAAGCCAAAGATCCAGATTCTAAATCAGAGTTCCGACAACTTTTCAAACACTACCGAAACATGATTGTCAGCTTATGCAGACAAAGTAAAACAAACCATTATACCAATTACTTTAACCTTTTTTCAAATAACATGCACAAAATTTGGGAGGGTGTTCGTAGCATTATTTCTACGAAACCGTCGAAATCTAATATTCCTACCTCCATTCAGGTTGACGGTAAACTTGAGACAAACCAGATTGATATTGCCAATAGTTTTAATGACTTTTTACATCCATAGCAAATTCTATTAGGAACAAAATTCCACCTACATCCAAGAGGTACTCTGACTACCTCAAAAACCCAAACCCAGACTCAATTTTCTTATCACCTGTTACCCAAGAAGAAATCATCGGGATTATTGGCAACATCTCTCCAGGAAAATCTTCTGGACCAAACAGTATTCCAATCAAAATTCTAAGATTGTTGGAAAATGATATTTCCAAACCTATATCAATTTTGATCAATCTTTCGTTTGAATCTGGTATCTTTCCTAGATCTTTAAAAACATCCAGAGTGGTGCCTGTTTACAAAAACAAAGGTTCTTCTATAGATGTGTCAAATTACAGACCAATCTCATTATTGTCAAACATTGAGAAAATCTATGAAAAGGTTATGTACAACAGAATCATAGGCTTTCTCAACAACCATGATATCCTATATCCCAAACAGTTTGGATTCAGAAAACAGCATTCAACATCACAGGCTGTGCTTACTATAGTTGAACGCATTAGACATTGCCTTGACAAAGGTGAGCTTGCCTGTGGAGTGTTTGTCGACTTACAAAAAGCTTTTGATACTGTTGACCACAAAATCCTTCTATCCAAACTAAATCACTATGGTATTCGGGGAAAAGCAAATGATTGGTTCAGGTCTTATTTAACTGGTCGTCTCCAGTATGTCTCAATCGGTGAATTCAAATCTCAACTTAAAGCCATTCTACATGGTGTGCCTCAAGGCTCTGTTCTTGGTCCGCTGCTGTTCTTGTTGTATATTAATGATCTGCATAATTGTATCAAATCGTCAGAGACCTATCATTTTGCTGACGACACTCATCTGCTGAAATTCTCAAAATCACTAGAATCCCTTTGTAGAGGGATGAATGCTGATCTTAAACGCCTTGTGTGTTGGCTTAACGCCAACAAAATATCACTGAACTCCAGCAAAACAGAGTTTCTTGTATTTAGATCCCAATCTCGTAGGCTTGAATTTTTACCTTTTTTGATTCTATGCGGTAAGCGCATTTATCCTAGCAAAAGTGTGAAATACCTGGGTGTTCATGTTGATGAACATCTTTCCTGGAAGTATCATGTCTCATCTGTGGCTACTAAACTTCAAAGAGCCAATGGGATGTTATCTAAAATTCGTCACTATGTTCCCCTAAAATCCCTGCTAAACATTTACCATGCTATCTTTAGTTCTCACTTAAGCTATGCTTGCCAAGTATGGGGCACTCGAGACACCACAGTAGCCCACAGAATACTTACCCTCCAAAAGGCTGCCCTTAGGCTGATCACCTTCAGTGAACCAAGATCCCCATCTTTGCCTATATTTGCAGAACTTGGAATTCTTAAATTCTTCGACCTAGTTAAAGTCCTTAACATTCAATTTATCCACAAATTCCTAAACTCTAACCTCCCATCTGACACACTTACCTCACTCAAATTTGATCGAATCTCACACTCTCATGAAACTAGATGTAACACAATTGGTTTGCTTATTGAACCAACAGTTAACACATCGACGTTTGGATCTTTTTCATTCTCTAGAATCTCCACATTACAGTGGAACAATCTGCAAAGAAATTATCCTGATACTAACCTCACAAACTGTAAATTAAGCACAATAAAATCCCTAGCTACAAGTTTCTACATGAGTCAATACATCAACTAGCTTTCCTCTTCATTATTTTGTCTCATTACTTTTTTCTATTTGACTATATGGTACTGAATTTTCATTTATACTAATTATAATCAATAATGTTTTTTCATTTTAATCTTTGTAAACTTACAGTATTTACTGACATATGAAAATATTTCACATTTTTCTTGGTGGCTTTCTCCTTTGTTTAGCCTTGGCTATCGGGAAAGTCTCCTTCCTAATTGCTAATTTATTCTTTTAGTAATGTAAATTGTCATTTCTTAGGTAAATAAATGTTTACTTACTTACTTACTTACTCCCACACGACACAGCAGGCAATAAGTCAGCCCTGCCCTCGGTTTTGTGAGGAGAGATGTTCTGCGAAGACTCTAACAATTGAGTATCCTGTACAGTTTTGCTTCATGTTAAACTGTGCCCGTGACAAGCATTTTCGAAGCATGTCACCGGCGACTTCTGCGATATACAACCTAATGATGCTCTAACCTAATAGGTTCATTTAGAAACATTAGAAGCCAGTTGGCAGTGAACTATTAACCTAACGAAGTTCGCCATCCATCAGTACACTGAATATATGAGACGGCTAGCCCTAATAAAAGGTTAATGACGAAAGATATTGCCAACTGAACAATTTCACTACAAAAAAATATTGCCGACACAATGCCGACGCAAATCAGTTGAAATGAATCTCACGTTGTTTTATTGCAGACGTAAAAAAAATCTAATTTTAAAGGCTCTCAAGCGAGTGTGTTTGTTGTTATTTTTGATCAGCGACGACTGGATTATTTTATGTTTTTTTTTACAGATCAAACATGTGCATGTCGTAACTTTTTGTTTTATTGACCACTCACGCAAACTAATTTGCACGAGCTTTTGTGATCGCACGTGGAACGCTCATGCAGATTAATTTACGTGAGCGATTTAGCGCTCGCGGGGGTAAATTTTCCCGACCGGGCCTGCAGCAGCTGGAGTTCCGGACAGCATTATACAGATTCTAGGTCAGTGGTCAAGCGACACCTATCGCCGTTACCTTCATTTGGATAGGAGGACTGTCACACTACTCTCCTGAAGGCTTCGTATGACTCAGGCTCTAACTCGAGGCTGGGATCAATCCACCTCGTCATCATTTCAAGTTTAATAATTTTCACTGTATGCGGTTTGGGGAAATTTGGGGGTGTGCTGCGTATAGCATAAGGTTTATATTTAGTCCTTAGCTTTCCTCATACAATTTTGAAGCTGTCCTTGTTGACAGTTTGTGTTTTTAAGCTGTCCTTGTTGACAGTTTGTGTTTTTAAGCTGTCTTTGTTGACAGTTTGTGTTCTAAGCTGTCTTTGTTGACAGTTTGTTTTAAGCTGTCTTGGTTGACAGTTTGTTGTAAGCTATAGGTTTCAGCTGTCCTTGTTGACAGTTAACTTGAGCTATCGTCTAAGCAGACTTTATCTCATCATTCAATACACGCACGCATCCCTCGATTTCCAACATTCCGCCAAACAATGCTGTTTTTATTGTGTTGATTACGGTATTACGCCAGCGATTAAGATAAAGTCAAAGAACAAAAATGTGATAACAAAAATGTTTTTCGATATTAAATAGCATATTTTAGCACACCTAAACGATTTTTGATAGATAATGAAGGAGAATCTTCCTATGAATGGGCTCATGAAATGACTAAAGAATTAAGGATACGGTAACCCCCTGAGGCACATACTCAGCATATTTAAAATATCTCATCTGCTCGCTATATTAACCCTAACAAATATATATATTCTGAAAGCCAAATAAATCATCTCTAGAGTGATGATAAAGTATTTCTATAAAAAAAATCCAAAAAGGAGAAAAAAAAATTTATACAAAAATTCACCCTTCCAGTTCATTTTGTCGAACACTCCCCTCAGTAAAATTTATGTTCGTTGAAAAAAATATGATTGCGAAGCTCTTATTCAGCTCTAAAAAACTTTGCTTTTTTTACTCAAAACAACACGTGGTTCCAAAAATATCGCATATTTTGTGTTACAATAGCTGTTTTATGACTGATTTATCTATTTTTAAGCATGATAGATCAATAACTTGATATTTCCTCACTTTCTGCGTTAGAAAAAGCAAAGTTTTGTAGCCAAAGATAAAATAAGATGGAGGGGAGTGTTCGACAAAAATATATACCGTTACGACTAAAAATTTTATTTCGAGAAAAAGCAAATCAAAGACCTTTGCTTTTACCTGCAAGAATCATGGTTACACCCACTTAAACCTTATGAATAATTAATAACTCATGAATATTTTATTTAAAATTAAAGGTAAAGTGTTTTCGTAGAACTATGGGTCTAGTTATTGTTAAACAGACAACAGGATAACATAACATACCAGGATAAAAACGAAAAAAATAAGGAAATAAATTATAAAGGTATAGATGATAAATAATAATATATTTGTATAGATTATTAAAGTGTGAATGTTTCCTATGTTATATGTAGAGATGCAATTTTTTATTCGTTCTGCAAAACTCTCTTTAATTATTATACAGATTAAATATATTTGAGGAATTTTAAACTTTGAGCACACTATTGAAAACACTAAAAGATAAAAAATATTTTTTCTCATTTTATCCCTCTTAACAATAAATATTTTTGATTCTTTTTAAAAAAATATCAGGAAAATATGCCAAAGAATCAAAATTAAAAATTTTTTTTTTTTTAAAAAAATGACTCTGAAGGGGGTTACCGTATCCTTAAATGTTTTCATTAATACAAGAGCCAGCAAATCAACTTTCAGTAACGGTATTGTAGAACAGCATAACAAAACTCTTGCTTAAACAATGCTCTAGACAATTAAAGTTGTAAAGTGTGATCCAAATATAGCATCAGCATGGGCATTAAGTGCTAAAAACTCTTTACAAAACCATGGAGGATTTAGTCTAAATCAATTAGTTTTTTGGTTGCAATGTCAACAATCCTTCAGTACTGACAGATGAAATTCCTGCATTAAGCTTAACAAGTACAAACAAAATAATACATAAGATTGTTAATGCATTACAAATGGCAAGAAATAATTTAATGCAACTGCGGCAAGTGAAAGAATTAGACATGCACTTAGACACAATGTAAAAACATATTTAGAAAAATTGTATGCCGACGGTGAGAAGAAAAATTAGTTCAAAACAAAATGCCAATGAAAATAAAAAAACAAAACAAAGATTGTGTGTCGTTGTATTGGAAAGGTCCAGATGTACTTTTTGGGTCAAGATGATCAAATGGTACCAGACAGACATGGTGACATTTGTTAAAAAGTACACACTTGCGACCTATTAAAAGCACATCGTGATGACCCGAAGCCCAAAATGTTGCATCAGCAACAAGAAAAATGCGGAAATAACAAACAATGTTAATGAGAAAGAAAGTTTATCTGATGATGATAACAGCAAGAAATCAAATACTGAAAGTGACAATGATGACGATGATAAGGAAGAAGGCATAAGTAATGCTGTTGACAAAGATAAAGAAGATGCAGTTGATGAGTACTTAAATGTTGATGTTGATGAGAAGGACGAATGCAATGAAGAAAATGTTGACAAAGCTGACAAAGAAGAAATCAAGAATGAATCTGAAGTCACTATGCAAGAATGTGAAACACACAATACAAGACCATTAACAAAACCTAAAAGGAATTCTTATGTACAGTACAAATTAGAAAATAATTCGAATACTATCTTCACAACCCAAAAGAAGTGGTAGGTACAAGGACTGGCTGAATGTCATTAATGATGAAGACAAAAACCATTAATTGAAAACGTGTTTCAAATTGGACAGATTGCCTGAGTTTCCAATTTATCTAGGAAACCCAGCCTAATTTTTCTTACAACATTTTCTTTACCCACATAGTCAATATTGGAAATCCTATGTTTTGAGTGTGAAAAGTCTCACTCACCCAAAAAAATATAATAGAGATCATGGTCAATCTACAATATCTAGTAAATTGGTTAGGGAAAAAATAAATAATGGAAAAAATTATAAAGGCAAGATTGGTTTGAAGGGGCTTTCAAGGAAGTCTATCAATTGCGATCTGATTCTCCAACATGTAGTAGACAAATTTTGAGATTAGCTATGACAATCATTATGAGTACAAACTAAAAAATCAATTTACTTGATATAACCGCTGCTTTCTTGTAAAATGATATGATATAAAAAAAGGAAAACGTTCATTCCACCTTCTGCAAGAACGTTAAAGGCTACTTGCTAGATGTTGCAATGGCAAGATCCCTTGCGGGAAACTGATGTTTTATTTATTTATTTATCTATTTTTTCTTTGCATGTTTGCTCCATTCCCGTGTGTTAGTTTCTTGTGTGTCTCATTTCATGCTGATGATCTAACATGTTCTGTTTATCATACTCAATTTCTTTCAATAATATTTTATCATTAATATATTTCTTGTTAATTTTTATTGGGATAAAGAGCCATTTTATTGTAAATGGATAAGCCCTGAAAATATATTCTATCTATCTATCTATCTATCTATCTATCTATCTATCTATCTATCTATCTATCTATCTATCTATCTATCTATCTATCTATCTATCTATCTATCTATCTATCTATCTATCTATCTATCTATCTATCTATCTATCTATCTATCTATCTATCTATCTATCTATCTATCTATCTATCTATCTATCTATCTATCTATCTATCTATCTATCTATCTATCTATCTATCTATCTATCTATCTATCTATCTATCTATCTATCTATCTATCTATCTATCTATCTATCTATCTATCTATCTATCTATCTATCTATCTATCTATCTATCTATCTATCTATCTATCTATCTATCTATCTATCTATCTATCTATCTATCTATCTATCTATCTATCTATCTATCTATCTATCTATCTATCTATCTATCTATCTATCTATCTATCTATCTATCTATCTATCTATCTATCTATCTATCTATCTATCTATCTATCTATCTATCTATCTATCTATCTATCTATCTATCTATCTATCTATCTATCTATCTATCTATCTATCTATCTATCTATCTATCTATTTATTTATTTATTTATTTATTTATTTATGATGCAAACAGATCTGTTTTTATCCCCACCAAATGATATTGCATGTCCAGGCATCGTGAGGAAATCACGAAGATGCATATTATGACTTGAGTGATACTTCTTGAGGTTGGCACACACATGTTTAAAAACAAGATATTGAATTTGGTTGGTACAATATGTTTGTATTAAGCTTTGTTTACGTGATATGAAAATCAGAATTCTTGTTTGTCTTGTGGACGTTTTGGCTATGCATGTACTTTAGAATTTTACAAAAGGGGGTTACTAAGATCTTTAAAACCTTTAAAATTAGTGCTACATCAAGATGTAAATTTAGATATCTAGGTCTTGAAGTTAAACAAGGTAAAGATGAAATACTTATTAATCAACATGGTTACATTAAAAAACTGGAAACTGTGATGATTGAAAACAGTTCAGACAACAGAAATTTGGTTAAAAATGAAATATTAGTGTTAAGATCATTGCCTGGTCAAATAGCTTAGGTTGCTGGATAAACTCGTCCAGATGTCTCCTTTAAAAGTTGCCAAGTTTCGAACTATGGTAAATTCCCAATTGTACAATGTCTTAAAGATGCTATAAAAGCAATACGAAAAATTAAAGATAAACAAATTGACATAAAGATTTAAAAAAAAACAGGTTGAAAAATGTGAAATTACTAATGTAACTAATGTAAGTCTTAAAGATGATTCATCTCAAGGTGCATATGTAATATTTTTGAAGCTTAAAAACACAGTCATACCAGTATGCTGGCGCTCTAAAAGAGTCCAGTTGCATCTGAGACAATGGCTTTAAATAAAGGGGCAGATGCAAGCTTTACATGATGCAGAAGTTGCCGAAAATTGTTTGTATATTGATAACAAATCTCTCTATGAAACATTAAAAACCACATATATCACTAAAGATGTTGGACTAAGGGTTGATACTTCTAGGTTAAGACAAATCGTTGAAGATGAAATCAGTGCAAAATTGGTTGATGGGAAACAACAACTTGCAGATTGTTTGACTAAGAGAGTTGCAGCTTCAGCAAAATTAATTGATGTCCTGGAGTCATGCAAATTATTTATTCACTAGAAAAACTTTCCGTGCTTTGTTGTGTTACATACCAAGTTGGTAAAAAAAAAGAAAAAAAAAGACTTCATAAAACAAGATGACAGTAAACGCTAAAATAACTAATGCTTGCTTAATTATAATTCAAAGCTTAAATTTGCAACAGAAGCTTTTTTTCAACTATTTTAAAAATAATTTTAGAAAGGAATAGCTTAGGTAATGAGTAGGCTGGTACAAGCTGCTGAAATTTTTTTTGGTAAACTATTAAACCATTTTAACAAATTAGAAAAAACAAATGAAAAAATTCAATAATAAATACGAGAAATTTGATTGGTGATTTTATGCACAACAAGTAGAACAAAATCGCTGAAAATTTTTTTATGGCTGTTTTTTTGGTCCAAAAATAAAATTCACCTTTGTATCTGGCATTTCTTCTTTCTTTTTAATTTCTTCAATTATTCTGACTTTTTCTTCCAAGCTTCTTACACTGGCAACTTGTTTTTCAAGATCAGCTAACCTCTTGCTATTTCCTAATATTATTTCATCCTTTTCTCTCAACAACAATTCATATCCAGTAATTTTTTCATTCAATTGTTGAACAGTCTTTTCCAAATTTTGCATTGATTTGATCATGTTCTGCAGCTGTAAAAAAAACAATTTATTGTAAAAATTAGCATCATATACACTTTTCAGATTTGTGAATTAGAAAACTCTTGCAAGTCCGACTCGAGTTAATAAAAAATTAAGACACTGTTATTAGATACTGCAATGCATAACGCTTTAGCAGAAACAAATTTAAAAGAAATCAGTCATTATTGCACACAAGCAATATCATAGTTTTTTGATTAGCATATTAATTCTTTTTTGAACTTTTTCTTCCTTTTTTTTACTCCTTTTGTTTTTACATTTCAGCACAAAGTACAATGAGAGCAAATGTTCCTAATTTTGATAAACAAGCTGCTCATAACTAATCCCGTTTTCATGTTATTCGATAATTTTAGTATGTATATTTCACGGAACGAAATGGATATGGAAATAGGTCTATTGTCTGAGAAAACTAACAAATGCAATTGACTTCACTCATCATGATTATACAAACCTTAAACTAAAAAAAGATAACAATGATGACCATTATGCACCCTTGTGATCGCAATATTACAATACAAAAGATATTTACGATTTTTGGACAGGCACTTTCATGTTGTTGAATTTTATCTCTTTCTTCATACTTGTCACAGTTCTCAATGCTACATTTGATCAACTCCTTTTGACAATCGTTTTTCAGATGATTCTAAAAAACAAATTAATTGGAACCTTAATTTTTTTGTTGTAGTAACTTTTATTTATAGAGATGCGTACAAGGACATAAGAATATTTCTTTAAATTTAGTGCTAATTGGTGCTAAACTTTGCAAAATAGTAATACAAGGAACCAATCAATGTTCTAAAATAAATGTTCTAAAATAAAGCACTAAGGCCAAGATAGCATTGAGGAAAACAGAAGCATCATGAAGGTTTAAAGAAAAAAAATACCATTCAGATAGTCAAAAAAATGTTAGTCATTAATACACTTATGTTACCTTGGCGACTCATTACAACTGAGCACTGAATTTTTTAAATGTTTGGTGGTGGCATTAATTAAATATTTCTGTCTTTGAGACCGATTATTAGAGACCCAAATTTAAGAAATATGGAACAGATTTTTCAAAGACACTGTGATTACTAAAAATTTACCTCCAAGTTATTAAGTTCTTGTACCCATTCACAACCTTTTTCACAGTTCTTACATTTGATAAGAAGATTCAAAATCGTTCTTTCAATTCCTATATCCCTGAATACCTAAAAAAATAATTAATTTTTAAGAAGAAACAAACACAATAAATATCCTAATAAAAATTGTTTGTCATACTCTCTATGTGTGTCTGTGCAACTTCATTTATTCATTCCTGTATCAATCGTTAATGCACAAATTAGACGTCGCATAAACAATAACATAAATTTTATGTCAATAACGTTTAAATTTATGAAACCTTTACATAACTTTAAGGCCAAATAACTGACGTCGCCACACCATTTCCAGATGGAAATGGTGTGGCGACGTCAGTTATTTTTCACTGTGCAGATTACTAGGCACCATCTGAGACTAAAGTTGGACAAATTTTCAAAAGCTGGGCTAATTTACCCAATATGGAACCAAAGCATTAATGACATCATGAAAAACTATTAAACTTAGTAACCCTGTAACCGTTCGTCTAAAGCTCATGATCACTTACATTTTCTTGATCAGTGTTTCAAGCACTACACAAAAGTAGGGACGGGTTATTAAATTTCTAAAAAATATTTTTGTATATCAATGGGGGTATTGCTGACGTCATCAAAACTTATTTCCTAATTGTTTGCTTGCATAATCAAGTGGATACTTCTACATGCTAACGCTGTGTCTGTCGTAACTTTTGCACACAAGATGTTTTATGTCCTAATTGTTAGCCAACTAATAAGCTCTTTCTTGGTATCAATACATTAGTTTGACATCAATAATGTTATATTTATATTCAAAATATATCTCTTTGTGCTTTATTTTAGAAAGAAATAAATTCTTCTTCACTGCCTCTTTGTTTAACTTGAATTTGCCAGTTGGTCATTCAGAGCACAACTGAGTGCACGAGAACTCCTTATAATAATTGACTGAGAAATAAAGCTACCATGCCAATTTATTTAAAAAATTCACAAATTTAGCTAACAACAATTCAGCGGCCCTAAACTGGAAAAAATATAAATCCCTCTGTTTTTTGTTTCATATCCAGCACATTACCTTATTAATATCAACTTTCCTTGCATCCAATGGACAATGTAAATCATTTCTAAAAATATGTAAACTTATGTAAACAATAGGGGCCATTATCTTAAATTCAATTAAAAGAGCTCAATTACAATCTGGGAAATCTACCTAGTATTATTGCAAAATAACAGCTTTAAAATTTTATAATAGGTGATGGCAATTTAATTAGTTGTTCTACGACTGATCATATTTTTCTGAAAAACTATAAAATAAGAACAAAATCTTGCATTACCAGACTATTTCGTAAGAGGTGTATGACCACATGTGCGTAAATTTATTTAGGCATGTGATTCTCGCACGCGCTAATTGAGTTTCCTTTTAAAATTTAAATTTAATGAACTAAAATTCAACGGTTTTGGGGAAAACAGTAACAACCTATATCATCAGTATAAAGTTGGTAATAACATTATACCGTTAAAATTAGCAGTATTACCATTTTTAATAAATAATTACCAGTAAAATAATTATTGGTACATTTGTTATTTTTTCTTTGCTTTACACACTTGCTTTAATAGATATTTTCAAAGGTTTGGGATTTCTCAATCCACCAATCAGTTTTTGATAATTGATTTTTTTGTTAGGGTGTGCGATCACTGGAGTGTGAGTTTGATGAGGAAAAAAACCTTGACAAGACTGAATTTTAACCATAAATACTTTTGCTTTTATATGTATATTTTATACCAAAAGGACAAAAAATTCATAGCTTCAAGTCTTTTTCTTGTTTTTGTTTTTATAAAATATTTTACTGATTTAACTTTATACAACATGTTTTGTGGAAATCTTATTTCACAAAAGTTTGTTTTTATAGAGTGACCTAATTGTTAAAATATTCTTTGAAAAAGTTTCTATTATTTTAAAGTAATCTCATAGTTTAAAACTGCTGGAACAAACTGATTGGTTTAAAAAACAATTTATATAAGTTTACCCGTGACTAATTTAAGTAACTATAGCAACTTTTTCTTTCTGCATAAAAAGTGCTGCAAATCGTTGTCTTTTTTTGTTTTTTTAGGTCAACTGTAACGCTGAAGGAACTTGTGAAATTAATTATGTCTGCTGATACGTGAACGGGAACGAATTTAATCGCCTCCTAAAACAGCTTTTAACAAAATTTAAACTGTTCTTCATTGTTTTTTTTTGTTTTATTTAAGATGTTTTTCTTCATCAGAAGAAAAAATCCAAATTAAATTGTAGTGATTGTAGTAAACTGTTATAAATAATATCCAATGTTTGGGTGTGCAGTCCCGGTCAAGTTCATGCACCATGTCAATGGCATCGTCAAATGATGAGTATGTAGCAGAGTAAGATTTCTTAGAAACACCATCGCTAACTAAAAATCCCTGTGGTAATGAAAGGTCTAAAATTTGTTGTTGGTAGTTGATGTCAAAAGTTGTCCATTTCGGTATCCAAGTTTAAACCCATAGGTGGAGCCAGAAAGGATAAAATTAGAGACCTGATTGGGATGTGAGACAAATAATTTACCAAACAACCAAATAACAGGGGACTAAATTGAAAACAGTTATTAAACACTTGGTCATAATGGTTTGCTGGGTGATTTCTGGAACAACTGTTGCACTTGTGTGGAAAGGGACATATGTTGGAACAGGACATGCCCCTATAAAACTGCCAGCACATCCTAGGATTTGATGGAAATCTAACCTGATAGAAGCTGCTGTCAGGAGAATACTGGGAAGCATTCTGAAACTCTGGGCCTAAAGCACTCGTACTGGAAAACCTAGTGCAATTTGTCCCTGCAGACCACAGTCAAAGCATGCGTAAGCAGTTTGCGTCGAGGCATACACCTAAGGTATAGCAAAAGAGCCCCTCGCAAGTGTTGAGTAACAAGCAAGTCGTCAAGCTGGTCATACGTCAAGAAGGATCATTAGCTAAGTGCAGCCTATGCATTTTGCCAAAGGCACACACAGCTTGTGTGGTAAGATGTGGAAAAAGATATAGGAGGCAACGTACCAAGAGGCAAAGTCCTTAATATTAAGCCTTCCTAAAACATTCCTACTGAGCAAGAGTTTTAGGACGCCATCTGTTGTTCTTACATTGAGATCATACTCACCCTCGTCATCTGGGACATACTAGGAATTTAAGGATGGTGGGAGGAGTAGTTCCAAATTCACATACTCCAAACGCTTCATTTTTTTCAAAAACTACAGGAAGCGAAGTTACAGAACATTGGGCAGGTGGAATGTGCAAAGACAACAAAGAGGCCTCAATGCGCACAACTTCATCTGTTTGCTAAAAACCCGCAGCAGCATCGGCACCATGTTAAATAAGAACTTGATCCAACGAACCAGTGGGCCAAACACAAGAGGGTAAGAAAAACAAAGGTGACATGAAATAATGGTTTCCCAATGATGTGGTTGGTTCAGGTTATTCAAATAATTTATTTGGTTAGCCTCTACTTAGCTACTAACTTCTGTTCAGACAAAATCAAATAAATCTTTTTTTAAATTATCAAAATTGTTTGTTGATTGTTTCTTTTAAACACCACTTGTTTGTTTGAGGCTTTTTGAACTTTAGCAGTAATGGTTTTGTGGTCTTTCCTCACCAGAGGCGTTACTGATGTCTGCATCGTCTGAGTATAGTTCGTTTTCCACGTTATGCTGGAGAAGGCCTGCATCTCTTTGCGTGTCACTATCAAAATGAGCTATCAGAAGCTGAATAATATGTGTAATAGATTTCCCATTTGTGTAGATGTTTAGGGAGTTTGCGAAAAGGAGAAACACTTCCTCGCCCATATGCCCACTGCTCAGCTGTGCGCATATGAGGGTTTGTTTCAAATACAGGAGTGCCAAAAAACTGCTTACCAGACTGTGGTGTTGATGAGCAGCATGGTTTGCTGGGCATGTCAGTTGTTGGTGCTTTGGCACCTTTTCTAACAATTTGTTTATTTTTTGGTATGTCGCTGCTGCCTAGATACCTGCTGATCAAACGAGTTAGGAATAGCTTAAAATCTGAAGAGCTTCCCACAACCTCAGTTATTTATGGCTAAAAAATGGACTAAATCATGTGCCTGTATTTATTGACTTGTTTTATTAAGCGAGGAAAAGCAGAGGCATGTTGACATGTTGACACGAAGCAAACAAGACAATACTCAAAGCAGGTATAATCCAACATGGTTACCATATGGGTTCACTGAATCAAAGGTGCCTCATTCTCAAACCTTAATTGAGGCACTGTACTAGGCCAGAGCCAGAGTGGTGCCTATCATTAAGATTTCTTGAAGTCACCACAATTAACATAAGCTAAATATTCCATTAGCTTCATTAACAAATTGCTTTGTACACTCACGTGAAAGCATTTTATCACACAATTTTTCTAGTCATTTAATGTAAACTAAAGTATTATAAAATATAGTGTATAATATCTTTTACACAGTCAGAGTATTAGTTAATTAGATGAAAATAAATAAAAGATAAGAAAAGTTTATTTTGAGATAAAAATCTTTGACAAGTCTGATTACTGACAAAAGCATACCTGTTTACAGAATATAGTTTCATTTGCTCAAAACAAGAATTACAAAATCTGTGACCACATGATAGTTGAACTGGCTCGCGTAGAGCTAAGTGACACACAATGCATTCATGATCTTTATTCAGATCTTCCACAAAAATAACATCATATCCCCCAATTTCTTTAGCCATATTTATTTTAATTTTGATTTGCCTAAATACAACAAAACAAAAAGTAAATACATAATAACTGACAAATAATTTGGTCTGCTGGAAGAGCTAATCAAGACAAGAAGTAGAAACAGGGCTGGCACACAAACATCATTATCAAATTTCAGGATTTTTCAGGTTTTTCCAGGTTTAAGAATATCCAAGATTACTTTGTTCTATTATTTTTCTTTAAACTTTTTAGTTTTTAGAATGCTGTATCAGACACACCAACAGGTCAACAAATAAGAATAACCAGTATATATTCCAATTTATCATGAATTTTTTTATTTTTGTATCCAGACATCTTGCTAGTATACTATAAAATATGTTTCTGAAAAATAAAAAAAATATTGTACGCTATTAAATACTTCAATTTTGTAAAAATAAAAAAAATAAAAAAATATTTTTGCATGTTATTACATTCTGAGAAATTATCTTTGTGTAGGGTTATACAAACAAGGTTAACTAACAATAAACCAAGAAAGTTTTCAAATTCCATGAACACAGGCCACAAAGTTTTGTTTGAGGGGAATGGAGCCTCATTTCCTCATTAGGGGTTTAGAATATCTGCAAGATCTGTATAATAATACGCTAAGTCTGTCTGTCTGTCTGTCTGTCTGTCTGTCTGTCTGTCTGTCTGTCTGTCTGTCTGTCTGTCTGTCTGTCTGTCTGTCTGTCTGTCTGTCTGTCTGTCTGTCTGTCTGTCTGTCTGTCTGTCTGTCTGTCTGTCTGTCTGTCTGTCTGTCTGTCTGTCTGTCTGTCTGTCTGTCTGTCTGTCTGTCTGTCTGTCTGTCTGTCTGTCTGTCTGTCTGTCTGTCTGTCTGTCTGTCTGTCTGTCTGTCTGTCTGTCTGTCTGTCTGTCTGTCTGTCTGTCTGTCTGTCTGTCTGTCTGTCTGTCTGTCTGTCTGTAACAGGCAAAGTGGATGTGTTGTTTTTTCGCGGTAACATGTCACTTTTGCTAAACTTTTATTTTTATTCTGTCTTTTGAGTGCTTTTTCAAATTGATTTAAGATTTTTGTTTTAAAAAAATCATGGTTAATTTATTTTATTGTTCTCATAAAAACCTTTGTGTAATGATGTAAATTTCATTACACAAAAGTCAAGGGTAATTAATTTTTATTATTCCCTTAAGCAGGCGTCTATTGTCTACTGTTATATGAAAAACATATTTGTTTTATTTATTCCCACTTGAATGGAATTAACAACAAAATGTTTTGATGAAAAGAACAATGAATTTTTTTTTTTTATTCGGTATCGATAGTGGATTTTTCCACAGGACTAAATACTAGTTTGTATTAATATTTAGATTTCAAGTTCCCAGGTAATGAGAAAAAAGGCTTCATAGATTGTATTAACAACATTCAAAAAGTAAAACATCTTACAATCAGGGTCATTTTAACCGATATGTGTGTACAATATTATTATTTCCAGTTTATAAAGAAAGTAACGCTAAATCTATAGTCTATATTGTTTCTTTGAAAGCATGCATCCATCCAAAAACTGTTGAGAACTGATGAAAAATAATTCAGCAATTTAATCCCTGGCATATTGGAAAGGTTGTTTGAAGAAGCAGATTAAGGCTTCAAAGACAAAAAGTAATACATGAATGAAATGTTACACTACATTTCTTACACTGTCATTCACAACACAAGTACACGTAATCCACCTTAATTGTTCACCACCCTGTTAACAGGTATGATTTCCAAAATAATCAATTTTACAAAAAGTGCAACTATCCACCTATATCTAATGAAGCTAAAAACATGAAGGAGTGATTTGTGTTCTCAAGCTTTCATTGCAATGGCTTTACTAATGATAATGATGTTACTGATTGTATTAACATCAAGAATAAACTAATTTAGTAACATTCTCTTCGCTACAGTCAGACAAGAAAACACAACATATTATTATAATAGACTAGTTGATAATCCTGTGGAAAAATCCACTTAGGCAGACAAATAATAGAAAAGATCTGGTTATTTCAGTTTTGATGATGTCAGTAATGACGGTACATAAACATTTTTTTAGAAATTTTTTAAGCTGTTGGCTATAATGTGTAAAGATAGAAACGCTGTTAGATAGATGTGCATATTTTTACATGGCTAGCCTCACAAATATCGAGGGATATACCCTGTCTATTATTTCCAGGAGGGGCCATGGCTTAGATGGAGAGTCCTAGAGTATTTAATGCTCATTTTGAGCTACGCAGACCCAATTAGGGCCCGCGCTCTACTAGACAACTCCCGGCAACATCCAACGGCCCACACAGTGTGCCATCTTCCCAACTTCCCTCACATGGCTTGGGTTAACCCGGGGCTATGGTAACATTCACTCGCCCATGTTGAATCGCCGTCAAGAGGAATCGAACCCCAGTCTCCCGCACAGAGTATGAGAGCTATAACCACTAATCTACGGCGCCGTTAAAAATAGACTTCAACAAATGGTCAAGGGTATCATCATGATCATATTCATTCTCGGCTTAACGTCCGTTTTATGTACAAGATTTTAAAATTTTTGCAGATGTCGGCAAAAACCTGCCAAAGTGCACAAATTTTTTTTAAGAAATGTGTGTACATGTAACATCCTGTCATCTGTATATTGATGACTTAAAATCTGTCATTAATTCAAACTACCACCATCTATATGCAGATGATACAATAATTATTTTGTCTCATAAAAACTTGGATACCCTTGTCTCCCAGGTCGAGTTAGAACTTTCGCAAGTCGACCTCTGGCTGAATAATAACAAAATGACTATTAATACGGACAAAACTGAAACAATCTTTTTCTGCAACCACAGCCAGTTAAAAAAAGTTGAGAACAAAACTATCAATTATATGGGTATTCCTTTGAAGAGGAGCGAAAAAGTTAATTATCTTGGGGTAACATTTGATCAAAAAATGCAATGGGAAGAGCACATTAATGACATAAATAGAAAAATACTAATTAAATATTCTAAAATTAGAACCATTGCATCCTGTTTAACACCTCACACAAAAAACCTTTTAATTAATGCACTTGTCATGCCATATTTCAACTACTGCTCCTCGGCATGGGCTTGTGCCACCCAAGGTAGATTGGGAAAACTAGAAAAACGATTAAAATGTGTCCGTACCTTTCTTGGGAAAGAGAGGGAATATTCAATGAATAATTTACTCATCAAAAACGATGCCATATTAGTTTTCAAAGCCATGAAGCACATTGTTCCTGATTACATGCGCTCAAAATTCCTTTTGACAAAAAACTGTCATAATCATCAAACAAGAGGAGCTTCAAACAGGTTCACACTTCCCTTGGTCAACACGGAATTTGGCAAAAAAGCCTTCCCATTTAGAGCTGCAAAAGTGTGGAATAATCTTCCAGACCAAGTGACCTGTGATGGAAGTCTGCTTTCATTTAAGACTTCCATCTCTAATGTATTTGGCAAATTCTAATGGAGATCACTTTTTAACTTTTTAATTTTTGTTTTTTATTCTTTTTCTTTTCAATTTTCACAGATTATAAATGTTACTATGTTTGATTAAGCTGAGGCAGTCTAAGGTTTATCATTTTTTGTTTCTTTTTTGTTCTAGTGGCCCCCAGTGGAAACAATCCACTAACTATAGGTTTTTGTGATTTTCTGGGCTAGCCACTTTAAATATTTATTATTATTATTATTATTATTATTATTATTATTATGACCAACCTGATTTAATGTTCTGACTGACCAAAAGTTCACCAATGATTTCATTGATGTGGACACATCTAGCAGCTCAGAAGAAGACTGATTAACTTAATAAAAACTACATTTGATTGGTACAAAAAAGTTTTTTGTTGATTTGACACTTTTTTAAACTAAATACTGTTTTTTTATTTTCTCTGTTGTTGTTTTATGCCTTGTTTTATTTGAATTATATAGTTACAATTTGATTGTTTTATTCGATTTTGACGTCCAATTTATTTTCCCAAAAACAAAACAATATCTTAATCTCGTGTTAGGCCCTAATTAGGCTGTTAAAGACCACATTACGATCTGCGCTGGCAGTTGACGGTGTTCTAAAGGCCCTTAAAGGGCTGCTAAAGGCTATTCTCATCACCCGAATAAACAAGGGGTCTTTATAGATTGGGGTTGGAAATTCTCCTAAAATTTGATAAACAGTTAGTCTAACAAAGTCATCGGTCTCAGATCATATGTTTGCAAAATGTGCTGGGGCTTTGCTTTAGAAAACCAGTTGACTAATTAAATTCCTACTGATTATGGGACGGTTTCCATCTGCAAAACTGGTCAGCAGCAAAAGAGAGCAAATTATCTGGTCTATACAATAAAACTACCACCCCAAACACTACCCAAACATGTCACAAATTGGAGTACCCCATGTTTTCAATTAACCCGAGTTAAAAGTAAAAAATTCTTATTTGTGAAACAAAAGATGTTTTTTGTTTCCAGAAACAGAGATTGTCTTCAAACAGGAAGCAATAAAATGTCTATTCTTGACAAGTTTCCCATTTTGGATGATCTCCTGCTGAAAGGGATACAATCTCCTCTCCTCAAGATTTGTGCCCTAATGACCAATAAAGGCAGAATGATATACAATTATGATTCCTGAAAAATATTTTCCCAATTCCCTAGCCAAGTAGCTAATTATTAAAAGTATATTTCTTCCAGAGCTTTTCCAGCCAAAAATGAACAGTCTTTTGCTAGTCTTTTCACAACCAGAGCTTATATTGCAAAGGAAACGACATATGAGTTAAGCATAAAACTTCCTAAAGATAACGTAATTATAAAAAAGCCCTTGCATTTATTTAAACATTAGCTAGCTAGCTAGCTCTAGCTATTATTTTCTTACCATGTGAAGGGACGGCTCACTCGTACCAGACTATGGTGAAAGTGAAAGTGGTTGATACTAGAGACGAAGTAAACAAGAGGCTTCTGGGATAAGAAGAACTTCGCCCCCAGGGATTTTAAAATAATTTCTGTTATTTTACCACCAAACATCACATTAATTCAAAAAAAAAACATTGTGCAGTATTAGTATATTCTAAATTATTATTTTTTATCTTTTTTAAACGGCAAGTCCCTAGATAGGCATGGAGACCATTTGCTTCACAATATGTTTATAATATGTTTGCAATGTTAGAATCTAAAGATATATATATACAATGATAAGTAGGATGAACCAAACGTATAAAACATAAAAATGGAAACAGTACATAATAGTGTAAACAGTACATAATAGTTCTCTATCTCCCCCCAGTCATCGTGGCAACAGAGATGACGAAAGTTTAGAGATCGGGGAATGTCATGTCAATTCGTAGTCCTTCAACTTGCATGGCTGTCGTCGAGCCCTGGTGGATCTACGAGGCGGCAGTAGGCCCAAAGGGGCCGGGCACGGCTCCACTGGTGGTTCGGAATCCAATGGGATGTCTGGTGATGTCGGCTCCTGGCGGACCGATCGCGCGGTCGGCGGATCATCTGAGGGTAGGGGACCCGTTGAGGGCATGGGCGTATTGGATGATGTAGGCTGCAAACAGGTGTGACCAGTTGTAGCCGGAATTGGTTGGGGTACATTCTGTGTGTCCAAAATAGAGACTGGTGGTGTTGGCTGACGAACAGGGACATACTTCCGGAGGAACTTGCGATTACGAAGCGTTACTCTGCCGGAACCATCTGTACGTACGACATACTGGTCATATTGCTTGACTTCTACCACGGAACCGGTCTTGTCCCATTTCCGGGGATTAGGACCGATTTGGTTTTGGATCCTGACGCGATCACCTACCAGAAGCGGGGGGAGTCGTCGTGTATGTTCAGACAACCTCTCCGCAACCTTCATGTGGCGGTTTCGGAGGGCCCCTTCCCTGTCCCGCAGGGTGCTCTGCCAGGTTGGGTGCGGTTTATATTTGCCGGGAAGGATCGGTATAAAATCCTTGATTGGTCTACCAAACAAACACATGGCTGGGGACATCGTGGTATCCTGGTTTGGCGTATTGCGATGCTGTAGTACTGCTCGTTGGAGGGCATCAGTATCAAGTTCACCATTGGGCCCAGTGTTGTCTGTAATCATGCGTTTGACTGTCTTCACACCGACTTCTGCACGGCAATTACTATGCGGGAATGCCACGGAAGACAGACGATGGCTCACTCCCCAATTAATCAGGAAGGATTTGGTGGATGCAGCAGTAAATTCTGGTCCCCATCTGAAGACAATTCATCTGGGATACCATAGGTGACGAACGTGCGTCGTAGGATGTTAATTAGGCTTTGCGCTCCGCCGGAAGATTCTTCTACGATAGGCCAATTGGAATACCTATCGACGCAGATGAGATAGTAGTGGCCCTTGTAGTGGAAAAAGTCAGCGCAGATGTACTGAAACAGGTATTCCGGGTAATTAAGCGGTGAAGGTGGTGCGTCAGGTTGAGAAGGTGCCATGCGGTTGCAGTGGCTGCAATTGCTCCTCTGCTGAATGATGGCTGTGATCATACAGGGCCAGAAGACCGAAGACACTGCTCTACCTGTCATGGACGTGACTCCGTGATGAGCGGCATGGAGCGCAGCAAGGATGTCTTTGCGAAGCTGTGGTGGTATAATTATCCTGTCCCTATATACTGCAACACCATCAACTGTTGATAGGTTCTCTCTGAACTGGTGGTATGGTTGGAGGTCCAGAGGGAGATCTTGACGATTAGGTGGCATGCCTGATTCAATTATCTCCACCAGATTTTTCATATTGGTGTCGCTGGCAGTCGCCAGGCGGACTCTGTCCCATGATACTGACTGCAGAGAGTTTATAGTGGATATAGCAGCGAATAGGATACCCTCTTCTACAGCAGCATTGGTGTCGATAGTGCGTACCGTAGGAGGGGCCTCATCGTATATCATGCGATGCAGAAGTGGTGGTACGAAGGGGATCAATGCCGATATCGACTGATCATCGTCGATGTGAGCAACGTCATCCGGTAGGTGCATCTTATCTGGAATTTGACTACCGGTGGGATAGCGGGAGACTGTGTCTGGAGCACGATTCTTAATGCCAGGGATGTGGTGCATAGTGAAACGATATCGCAACGTTCTCTCCTTGAGGTTTCTGAGCCGGTTGTTGGGAATATCTTCTAGTGATCGGTTGTTGAACAGCCCAAGAAGTGGTTTATGATCGACGACGATGGTCAGGTTGTCACATCCCAGTGCCTTCTACAGGCGCGTAGCGTGACTCAGCGGGATGAGTGAATCTGCTGCCAACTAAAACAGTTTTCCAGCCCTCAGTACAACAAAATGGTATGGTGCCAGGACAGCTGCAGTGTTTCTGGAAGAGCCAAAATCCTAAGCCGGTTTTAGACCAATCAGTTGCAAGGCAAGTTGGCATAGACTTGTCGAAGATCTTGACTCCATGCTCAATTTCCTTGATTATTTTGAGTTTCGACTCTTCGAATAGGCGTTGCAGATGAGCATAGAAGGTTGATTTCAATTTCAAGAGCTCACAAAAGGGTATCATCTTATCGGTCATGCTGAAGGCGTAAATCACCTGATTAACGAGTCCGAACCAAGACCTTATATCGGTAATGTGTTTAGGTCTTGGAAAATCCGCGATGGCTCGAATGATCCTCTGGCACGGTTTCACATCGTCAGTTGCTTTCTCGAAGCCCGAAAATTCGACAGTGTCCGCTCCGAACACGAACTTCGTAGGGTTCTGTATAATACCGTTCCTCCCGCAAGTATCCAGCCACTGACATGTTTGAAAGAAACTCTGCTCCAATGTATCTGCCCATAAAAGCGCATCGTCGATGACCTTGATCTTGTTGGGAAAGTCATAAACGATCTCGTCAAATCTTCGAGAATAACCATCCCCGGAAGATATGTAACCCTGAGGGGTGGTACAGTATCGGTAGCGACCCCAGGGCGTGATGAACGCGGTGTAGTGCCGGTCTTCGTGACGCAATGGGACACTGTGGTAGCCGTTCCATGCATCAGACACCGTCTTCTTAGTGTTATGTGGCACGGATCGTACCTGATGGAATGGCGATTGGGTATGGTGGGTCTCTCTTGTTGCATGCGCATTGAGAGGCTGGAAATCCACAGTTCGTCTGGGTTTTCCGTTCTTTTTAGCACACACGACCATGCGGTGACACCAGGTAACTGGCTCTCCTACGGGAACGGGTTCTATCACACCGAGCTGGACATCCCGATCCAAGTCAGCTTTGACCTCTCTCTGCCAGTGGATGGGGACCGGGATGGGTGTGTGAAAGGCTACAGGGTCAGCATCGCTGTCAATCATTAGCTTTAAAGGTGGTCCTACCATCAGCGGTATGGGCTGATGCTCACATGTGTTGAAGGTGCTCGCACCATAGTAGTCGAGAAGGAAGTTCTGTAGCTTAACCCGGTTATCCTTGGTCGCAGGGTGTGGCAACTCAGTAGGGAGTGGTGGCGGCAGCGTGCGCTTCGGACAGGTGCAATTCGTTGTTGAGCTGTCTGCCGAGGCATCTCTTCCAGCAACTGCATTGGCCGTTGTTTCATCAACCGTTGGGAAGTTGTTGGTGATCATCCCAAGGTCGATGCAGGCGCCTTTACTAAGAAAAAGCTTGTCTGAATCATTCGTTATGTATGTGAACTGGCGAGTTTCTGTGGTCCCACCGTGACGGTTCACTCCAGAAATCCGTATGATGACAGCACCGAGGATATTGATTGGTTGATCTTTGGCCGTATGCATCTTCATCTTGACGGGGATAAGGTCGTGCATAGTTAACCCTAAGCGCTGTATGCATTGAAAGCCGGCTAGGCAACTCTGGCAACCAGTATCTGCCATGGCTCGTAAAGTAATTGCCTTTGGGTTGGAGTTGATGATAGGTTGGAAACCCAGTTGCTGGTAGTCCTCGTCCACGATTCGAACGGACAGGTTCAGGAATGGTTGTGGTTTCGAGAGCTGTTCCACCCAATTGTTGGTCAATCGGTTGTGGCGATGATGACCAGCTGTCGATTGGCCCAGTGGTTTTCCGATTGGCGTTTCTATAGAGCATAAGGCATCGAAGACTGCCCCTTCGATGTCATGAACACGTGCAGCCTGGGACTTCGGTTTGAACTTGGTTTTGTCTTTACTCCTGCACACGCGTTCAAAGTGATGTGCATGCTGACAGTGTTCGCAAATATGATTGTAGGCAGGACAACTCGTTTTACGTACAGCCGCGTTGGATTTATCACCATGACCTTTCATTCCACAGTAGGAGCATGTAGAATTTTCGTGGCCAGTGTTCGTGCTCTGGGAGAGAAGGGCCTCCCTCTTGGTTTTGCTGTAGCTACTCTTTATCGCTCCGGCGGCCTGATGGTCCAGGAGACGTGTCGCCGACCTCTTACCAGCCTCCTTCGCTTCCACGAAGCGAAGTACTTCTTCTAATGTCATGTCCTGCTTCGTGTGGCCCAGTAAGTCCAACTGAATGTCGGTATCGGAAATACCTCTGCAGAGGACATCGCGGAGTATGGGTTCGGTGAAGTCGACATCATCATGGCATGCAGGGCACTCGGTGACATATTTGCATACACCTGCTTGTCCCCTAAGGCGTGCACCGAAGGAGCGAATCGACTCGTCCCGATCCTGGTGCATGTTATTCAAGGAAACCCTAGCGACCATGACGTTCTCTTCCCTGACGGCAAGGGATCTCATAGCTTCGAGGACGTTGTCTTCTGTCTTATCAGTCAACGAACCGACAGTGGATCTGGTTAGATCCTTGCGAAGTACCTCGTCACAGCATTTCAAGAGTTGCAAGATCCTGTCTTTACCGGTAACTTTCGTAGCAGTGGTGTATTCGCCCCAACGAGAAAGGAAGTACTTCCAATCTTCCGAGGTACCAGCAGATGAGATTGTCGGGCGTTTCACTCTTTCGACTCTCACGGCCGCCCCAGCTACGTGTGGAGTAGGTGTAGCATGAGTGGTGGCGTGGGTGTTGAGTAGTGCGGCAACAATAACGGCATCTAAGTCTGGTGTTGTATATGTGCATCCCGGGATCGGGCAATCAACAGACGGCATAGTCGGCTCTGTGTTGTGGTTGTACAAAAATAGTGTAAATAGTGTAAATAAATCTATCCAATGTCAATTGGCAGCAATAATATCCATTATAAGATTTATGCAATAATGTTTAAATCCAATCAGCATTAACAGTCAATAAAAGATTCTAACATTAGATAGGCATGGAGACCATTTGCTTCACAATATGTTTATAATATGTTTGCAATGTTAGAATCTAAAGATATATATATATATATACAATGATAAGTAGGATGAACTAAACGTATAAAACATAATAATGGAAACAGTACATAATAGTGTAAACAGTACATAATAGTTCTCTAGTCCCTTACTTAAATTAAAAATATGCGAGAGAATGTCAGGGCGTCAAAGCCGAATCTCCACTGGACGATATTCGCGACGATTTTTGTGAAATTGCGACCAATCAAATTCGAGGATTGATGACGATCGTCGTAAAAATCGTCTCGTGGGGATTCGCCTTTAAGCTTTATCCCAAAGAGCTCTGGGGACGAGAATGCGTCTATATGTCACTGCTTTCACTTTTTATTTTGCGCGAAGACTCCAACGGCAACGTCTTCCGTCATAGTGTTGATCAGTCTCAGCTGTTATTATAATAGTTTTTAGTCAATATGCCATAGAACTTAGACGTTTTTTTTGAAAAAGTAGTGTTCCACTTTTTAGAAAATTTTGTAATTTTTTTTAAACCTAAGAAACTTTATCCTAGCTAATTGAAAAGTATTCAATGATCAGAAGTTGGAGTCTGTTTAGGAGTGGACTCCCAGAGACTCTGAGAGAAAAATGTCTCTTGAGTGGGATACATTACTTAGATAGATAGTTAGATAGATGTGCATATTTTACATGGCTATCCTCACAAAAATCAAGGAATATACTCCAGGAGGGGTTATGATGGCTGATGGGAAATCCTAGAGTATTTATTGCTCCTTTGGAGCAATGCACTCGCCCATATTGAATCGCCGTCAAGGGGAATCGAACCCTGGTCTCCTGCACAAAATGTAAGAGTTATATCCACTTAGCTACGACACCACTTTGATTAGGACACAGCCTGTTTTTTCTTTTTAGGCAAGTCTGTGGTCTTACACTCTATATTAATTAATTACTGTTTCACTGTTAAAATATTATAGCATTATTTGTTAACATAATACGAAAGAGTTTCTTACCACAAAGAAATTTAAGGCTACTGAAAACGAAACAAGCATGATTTTTTAAAATTTGTTTTTTTAAAAAAATTTAAGCCAGCATTTTTTCATTCTTATTTCCAAAGATATAAAACTTATTTAATTTTTTTTATTGGAGAAGATAAAAAAGAATTAAAAACACACATGCACGTTTAACTAAAACGACCTTATTTACAAAACTACTTAGTTCCCAGTTCCAAGCAATATCAATTCATCTCACATGGAAGTCAATGTTCTTTCTTATTATTTACAGTAAAAGAGAACCGAAATATCTAAAAAAAGATCTGATAAAATATGCGTTTATAAACTTATTCTATTTATTCAGATTGCTCGCCCAGTTTAAATTATTGTAACCTTGGTGGAGCAATTTATTGCTCAGGTGTTATATTCTTATTGATAGGCCTGGGTTTTCTATAACAGCCTCGACTTGGAGTTGCGTTACGTTTTTTTTACAAAGTGTGTTTCTTTATTTCAAACATTGACTTCACCCAGTCGGCACAAAATGTCTTTAAGACGTTTTAGATGTCTTTCTTAAATCTTTTGTTAGAAGTTGCTCTTGAGATGTCTTAAATGCATCTTCTTAAAAAACGTCTTTCAAAATATACGTCTTTTGAAAGTTGATTAATTAGAATCTCATAGTGTACGCTTTTTAGATGTCTTTTAGAAAATCTTTAAAAGACATTTTTAAAAGATATTTAGTTCCTCATAAGTTTTATGAGGTTTTGAATTCAGTCAGTATGAAGTCCTTACACAGCACTGCAGCTGATTTGTTTTGGTTAGCTCCTGCTACCCCTTAGAACTGCTGACCACTGGGTTTGCAGTTTTACCTATATATACAGTACTGTAAAAAGGTATCTTAACATCGAGGATCGCGTATCTTGCGCGACGCGATCGATACGCGATAGCTTTTTTTGCTCCTAAATTTCTATCGCGTGAAGCCTTATCGCGCTTCCTTGATAGGCAGTCTCGATACATCGCGATGTGTTAAAAGTAATTAAATATCTGTTCTTATTAAATTGTAGCGCAAAGAAAAAAAATAAATTAAACGATAATCTCGAAAGAAATAATTTTATTATACTGTTCTTAAATCACAGCGAAAAGAAAAAAAATAAGGGATCGTCTCAAAATGTTCATACTTAGTTTGTATAATACGTATAAAAAACTTCGTATCATTTTATTAAGTCTTTCGTATCATTTTATTTTTAATACGAACTTTTTCGTATCATCAAAATTACAAGTTCGTATAAAGTTCGTATAATTTAAAATAAAGTTCGTTTGTAGTTTGTATCGTTTCAAAGAAGTTCGTATGAGAAGTTGCGTATACGAAGTTCGTTTATTATATTTGGACTATTATCTAAGTCTTTATATTTAAATTTATTTAACAATTATAAAGTTTATTTCGTTATACGAAGTTCGTTTATTTTATTTGGACTTATTAGGTTTTTATATTTAAATATTTTTTACAAATGACAAAATTCGTTTATTAACGAAGTTCGTTTAACAAATATTATTCACGCTTATTATGCGTCTTATTATAAGAAAAACTTTCAAAATAAACTCACTGCGTCTTGTTATAAAAAAAAATAAACTTTACTTTGTGAAAAATAAATAATAAGTTTAAATAATATTGCTTGCGCTAGAATTAAATAATAAGTTTAATTCTTCAATACAGTGTCTACAACGGAGAAGGGTGTTACGACAAGCATTTTTTTCATGTATTATTGCATCACGTACGCAGTTAATATTTTTTGTTGCGAAGGGAAAAATAATAATAATTTGTCTCACTAAAATTTTTTTGGATAAATTTGTTCTCTTGTTTTGAATTATTAAAATAACTAGCTGTCAAGGTGAAAAGATAAAAATACTTGCATGCTCAAAAACTTGTTTTTTATAGATGCAGCAAGAATATTTCTTGTGCTGTTTTGAAATTTATACAGCAAGAATTTTTCTTGTGCTGTTTCAAAATTTATACAGCAAGTCATTCTCCTCCCACTTAAAATAAAAGAAAAAACAGGAAAAATAATTTTTATAAAAATTTTTAGTGTTCTTTTAATGTTTTTTGCACAGTCTTATATGAAAATCAAAATCTAAGTGCAAAATCCTTTTACAGACTATAGTTTAGTTGACAATATTTAAAGTCTTTCGCAGCATTAAAATTATATATTTGAAGTTAATAACGGAGGAGGGTGTAACGACAAGCGTATTCTACCTTGTTTTTATTATGTTTCCTAAATGGTATCGACGAAGTCATGCAGTATTACATTTTAGCTAGCGTAATTTCTATTTTAAAAAAAAGTAAAGAAATTAAATACTTTTTTGTAAAAGAACATTCTAATTTTGAAAGTTGCTTTTTATCGTAAGATCCACGAAACAAAGAATTGCTTGTATAGTTTCGTCATAATTTTCTTAGAAATTAATAACGTTAAATAAAGCCTCTCACGTTAAAAGTTAAAAGATTGCATAAAAGCGACGTTTTTGCAATAAAATTAGATCGCATTTTAAAAGTTTAAGAACGAAGAACGGCGATAGAAAAGCTTTTTTAGATCGCATTTTAAAAGTTTAAGAACGAAGAACGGCGATAGAAAAGCTTTTTTAGATCGCATTTTAAGAACTTAAGAACGAAAAGCAGCGATAGAAATGCTTTTTTAGATCGCATTTTAAAAACTTAAGAACGAAGAACGGCGATAGAAAAGCTTTTTTAGATCGCATTTTAAGAATCTTAAGAATTATTCAAGGCTCGAAATGTCGATTTTTAACAAACAAAAAAAAGAATGATTCTTATATAAAAATGTGTGTAAACTAACAACGTTTTACACCTCCAGATAAACCCAGCGAAAAATATTTAATTTACTTTTTATTACTTTCGTCGAAAGTCAGGCAACTTTGTTTAACTTTATTCACACAAGAATTATTGATTTCCGCCAGCGAAGGCGGAATCTTTAAAATCGCCTGAGGAGATAGATAGAGAGATAGAGAGATAGGGAGATAGATAGAGACAGCGCAGCTAGGCTGGACGCCCGAAACTTATCCAGGCTAAAGATTTTTTTCTGAGAACGAGGCTAAAATGAGTTTTAAGCCAATAAGAATCCTAACAGTGCAACAGATTGTTTTATTATCCAATGAACAATACTTTATTTTAAAGTTTATATGCTATCGAAAGTTAAAGCTCATGCAGTGTAGCATAATGAAGATCGTCTTATAATGCGCCATCTTTGATGTTACGTCATTTCTTTCTGTACAATTTTGCAAGCACGTAGACTAAAGTTATATTCAGCAGAACTAATTAATTATTCATGAATTTTATTTTTTATTTATTGAGTTGTATTTTAACATTGCAGGTTAGTTACAATAATAATTGAGAATACTCAATGATTTGTTTACCCCATAATTCTCCGTTTTCAAGATCAACTTCAAATTTTAAAATCTTTTAGGCTAATGGCGGAAATCTTCAAGCCCCTGGGCTTCTTGTTATTCCTAAATTATCATAGAGAAAAAGAAACTCTTTTAAGCATTGTTTTGTTTCGTTTGAAGTTCAGTATTTAATTTAAAATAAGTATTATAATGTAATTTACGTCATCGAGTAATACTACGCGATATGATTCACTTCTATCGAGACAAAAATATGCTCAAAAAGCTATCGCGTATCGTTCGCGTCGCGCACGATAGAGGATCGCGATGTTAAGATACCTTTTTACAGTACTGTAGGCCATGCCTTTTCCTCCCATTCCTCTTCAGTTCTTTTTTTCTAATATGCTATATACGATATATACATGCCAAACTGATGTTTTAAAACTGTGCAAGAGTATACAAGGAAATCTTTACGATCCTTTCCTCGACCACCATGAATTTTATGCAGTTTTGGAGGTTTTTTTGACTGTGTTAGTAACACCCACATCAAAAACATGTCTTTTAAAAAACATGTCTTTTCCTACTTCTTAAAGCGATCTAAAATGCGTCTTTTAAAAGACATTCGTTTTTATATGAAAAATTCAATATTGCAAACTTAGTTAGAAAGTTTATTTTCTCTGAAATTAATTTTTTACAAAATTGAAAGTGATAATTGTCACTTTGAATTATTTTTAAATACTATGTATTTTGGCGATCCTAATGAGTTTTTATTTCATTACGTTGTAATTTTGTTTTGCTGACCTCCCCCAGGCAGACATTCTTTGACAATTAATCATCAGAACATTAAAAAAAATTGGTGGTATTTTAATGAAAGCATCTGCGGGACACCTGTACTTCAAAAAGTAAGTACTTTTGTTTTTTGTAATCTTTAAAAACACCTAATACAAGTTTTTTTATAGGAACATTGGAATGAAAAAAACCTACGAATTTTCTTAATTTTCTTTTGTTTAAATGGATTTGTTATATTATTTTGTTTATATTTTCATGGAAAGAAAATGTCAAGCTTTATAATTTTCTTGGAATGTTTTTAAGTTTTGTTCTTATGAAAATGTTTTTTTAACAAAAAATTTGTTAAAAAAACATTTTATATACAATTTCATAACGTGCAATCAAATTCTGGAAAATTAGAAAGATATGCAGGTACCTTGCTCGCTTGAAGGGGCGCATATGAAAGATTTAATTGTGAAGTGTTTTTTATTATTATTATTATTATTTTGCCTACTGTGATTGTAAAGTATATTTATTTCAGTATATATAATTTTTTTTTTGCTTTTTTAAAACAAAAATTTATCAACTTTTATGTCTTATTTTTTTCCCATAGCTTCAATGGATTTTTATTTGTAGAAAACTTGAAAGAATCTGGAAAAACAGAAGCAAAAGACCCTCTCTTTTACTTGAGGAACAAATTTTTTTTATTTTGATTAGTGATTTTTATCCTTCTTTTAACTCGAGAAATGAGATCAATGTATAATCATTAGCCTTTAAAAATCATATATATACAGCTTGAAAAGTAAAAAAATAGTTTTACGATAAAAAAGATCGGCTTTTCTTTGACAAAATTAAAAAAAAAAACATTTTTAATTTTTTATGTATATATATTTCATTTACAGTAGTCGTCTTAAGAGGTTCTTCTTTAATCTTAACAGATTATAAAATATTTACTATGTTTGATTGAGCTGAGGCAGTCTAAGGTATCATTTTTTGTTTCTTTTTTGGTGGCCCCCAATGAAATACTCCACAAGGTTTTTGTGATATTTTGAGCTGGTCAATTTAAGTATTTTTTTTTTTTTGAAACTAATGGTCTTAGCCTTGAATGCTCTTATTTTCTTCTTAGTTCTTAGCAAATTTTGAGACTTGTGAAATTGAAAAATTAAATTGTTCTTATAAATTATGTGCTTTCTGAAGTTATGAAATATCTGCTAAAAAGCTTGAATAGATTCTAAGATGAATGCTGACGCTATTGCTGATGGTGGCTATGATCTCCATTTTGTTGACGACCTTCAAGAATCTTTCAAGTGCATTGTATGTCACTTAACATTACGCAAGCCAGTTCAAATTATTGAATGTGGTCACAGATTTTGTCACAATTGCTTCAAGAAAATAAGAAAATATTCTGAAGACAGGTATATAATCATTTATTTTATTTTATCACTTACAGGGCATATTTTGTAAGGGATACACTCAAGTATTTAAAAAAAAAGTTTTAAAGCTCTTCACGTCCGTTGCAGAGATTACCCATTATCTTAGAAATTTCATTCACTTTGCGATTCAATTTTATTAAACTTTTAAGAGAGATTGAGCTTTTTCATGCTCAGATGAGCTGAATAAAGTAATATTAATGACCTTCAAATTCCTCTGCATCGAATCTGTCCTCACTGCATCATGCCGAGTTTTCCTTGCTCTACCTCTGGGCTTTGCACCAAGAAGTCTCTACACTTTCTTACCCAATTATCCTCATCCATGCATTCTTAATAAGTGTCCCAACCAACCCAATCTTCTTATTTGGATAACATCGCTAATGTTATGAATACTTAGCCTGCTTCTTATAGCTCATGAACTCTTTGTTTTTCAAACTGGTATTGCACATCCATCTCAACATTTGCATATCTTTTCTTCCCGCAGTAACTTACTTAATTAAACAGTCAATATCTTCCTGCTTTACTGCCCATGCCTCACTACAGTACAAAAACATGTCTTACACAGGCCTCGTACACCCTACTTTATGCCTTAATAATCAACAAAGGAAGTAATTCTCTGAACCTTTTCCAAGCAAAACCTGTCCTGCAAGTAACACTTCTTTCAACACCCTCTTCACT
Source organism: Hydractinia echinata (assembly GCA_030067915.1). Classification (NCBI taxonomy): domain Eukaryota; kingdom Metazoa; phylum Cnidaria; class Hydrozoa; order Anthoathecata; family Hydractiniidae; genus Hydractinia; species Hydractinia echinata. Next base: position 179,775 of record JASGCC010000227.1, on the reverse strand, counting down.
ACTCAACATAACAAAATTTCCTAACCATTGGTAACAAGCCACTTTTTTCATCCTGGAAATACTTTGTTGATCTCACCTTCACAACAGCTCGTAAAACTAAATGTCAACTCTTAACGTTCCTCCAATGTCAGATTAGACTAAGTGTGTTAGTTTCACTGTGACTCTTAAAGAAAAATTTCTTAGTTTATTTTATGCAATAATAATGGTATATATTATTTATTTCATAACTACAAGAACGTTATTATAATAATGATATTTACTTCAAAAACAAAACAGAATTTGTGTACTTTATTCTCAGAGGTCCTCGCATACACACCACACTAACTTTCAATGTTTGTATCTATTTATTTATCTCTCTCATAATGGTGACGTCACATGACAATGTAAATGTAACTGTCATCCTGTCCTGGGACGAGCAAACGAGTTTCATTTTGGCAAAAAATTTATGTTAATCAATTCACCTTTATAATATCTATACATTGATAAAGTTTGAACTCACATCCCTTAACAGATCTAAAATTACTGATGACAAAAATGGTAAAATTTACTTACTAAAGTTACTTAAATATGACATCATAATTTATGCAGCATAACTAAATCTGAAATTCTTTAAATGTGGATATCTTAAGAAAGAAAAAAGCTTTTTAAAAATCCAACATCGTTTTATACCTTGGGGTTTCTTTTGAGTTTATAAAGACTAACATTTATTCTAGGGTATTTTTTAAGGTATTTCTTACATATATATATATGTCCGTTCTTCTTTGAAGCATGATTTAATATATCTGACCCATAATAGTTTATTTAATACAAATGAATGTCTTGTTAGAATCGAAAAAAGCAATCTTTAGATTTCAGTATGAGCCATTCTGAAGACTTTGCAACAGCACAACTGTTGTTAGGTAAAGCTTGTAATATATAGATTGTATATTTTTTTTTAGGAATGACATACTTTGTTGTCCATTTGATAGATTGGAGATCGACCCAACTAAAGTAAGCTACATAATTAATAGTTTTGAACTGATGAACACAAATAAACTAGAAATCAAAACAAGGATTGTGTGGCATTTCTGCAAGCTGCAAACAAAATTTGGATACTACTCCCTACCTAAATTTTTAAGTTAAAATTAGTTGCTTAAGGGTGTAATAAAAATTGCATTTAAAACAATATGAACTGGGGGTCACTAATAAATAGGGGAGGGGTTATTATAGTATCTATATTTTTAGATGAAATAAAAGTATAGTGTACTCAATCACGTGCTATATTGGTCAATTATTAAAATTTAGTGTTTTGCAGGTGCTTTCAATAGCACAACATATTTGATTTTTGTGTGTGTGTGTGTGTACCTCTCATTGGAAAGCATGACTATGATGGAAAATGATCTTATGGCATGTTTCAACTTTTGTTTATTTACCTAGGTCCTAATTTAAATCTGGAACTTGTTATGCTTTTGCTTTAATTGTTGCTTTTTTTTCTAAATATTTACACTCAATTTTTCATTCGCAAGATATTTCATTCGACTGTTGAAAATATATATGCCTTGTGTTTTTATTAGGTGTTTAGGGATAAGGGAATAGAAAGGAGTATTCTCAATCTTAATGTGAAATGCCCTAACTTTGAAAAAGGATGTGCATGGGAAAAAGAATTGAGCAATGTACAGGTATGTACCATGCTATAGATTTATCTTTTTTAGTTGATCTTTCTTCCTTCTTTTAATAATACACTAAGGTTCGATTACGCAATGTACTGTAGAAATATCAAGTCTTTAAATTTGATTTTTGTTTTTTTTAAATTAATGTTTTTTAGATTAGTGTTATGAAGATACAGGGATATTTTGTTGTAAAATTTCAGCATGTTTAATGCACAATGTGCAGCATCTCTATGACACATAGTAAAGTAAAGATTTGCACCCTTAAACCATCATTTTTTTCAACAAGAAATAAAAATTTGCAGCACAAGTGTGTAATATATTTCTGTAGCAACCTTATTTGCGCATGTTAAATAACATTGTGTCACAAGAGGAAAGCACAAAATATGATGATGATGCAAGTATAATAATGATGCAAGTATTTGTACAAAATTCCATTGCCAAGAGAAAAAAAGTTTAAAAAATTGCCACAGGCCACACATTCAATGGAGAACCCTTTTAAGCATACATGATTCAATTTGTTGTTGTCTAAGTCGAACTTTGCGTTCAAAAGTAATTGAGTGATACACAATCCTTTTTATTGATTTTTTGAAGGAACATAACCATGACACACATTTTATTTACACCTCATCTGACTTATTTCAATCATGAGAAATTAATATTAATAATTTCTGCCCATGCATCTTTGTTAAAATTTGTTAAAATTATTATGCTGTCAAAATATTTTTATTGGCGCCTCCAAAAACAACTAAAATCAGGAAATCTGGAGATATATGCTAATAAAATAATAATAATAAAAAGAAATGTTTTGGCTCCATTTCATAAACCAGTCTTAAACATGTCATACCAAGTTTTAAATCATTATTTCAATGTTACTGAAGATATATGAGTTGTATTGCAAATAGTAAAGGTTTCAAACTAGATAGCTAGTAGCAAGATTCTTTTGTAAGCATGGGCTATCAAAAGGAGCTAGCTAGTGCATAACTTTAATAAACTTATTCTGCATTTATATGTACCTCAAAGTATTAAAAAATGTATTTTTTTGTATTTTATTTCTTTATTTAGAGTTGGCTTACATTAACAGGGTTTTTCTTTGTAATTAAACACAGCAGGACCATAAATTAAAATTGCTTCATAAATGTTGCAGCAATCTTAATGTTTCCTGCTTGATTGAAGTTCAAATTATAGAAATGCCAATGACTAAGCTGACTGTCTATTGTTTCTAGAAGGATATGTAATAGGTTAGTCTGGTAAAATAAGCTGTTTAATAAGCTGTACGGATCTGTAAAGAACATTTATTTCGTTTTTAGAACCATCTACGAATTGACTGTGAGTATGAATTAGTTAAATGCAGCGTAAAAAGATGTTGCAAACTTGTGCAAAGATGTGAGATAAAGGAACATGAGAAGGACTGCTCGAATAAGGTGACATATTTATTTTCATTTAATTTCATATGCTGCATAGTAGGAAAATGTTTGGTTTGCACATTTTATTTCCTAACTAACATTTTTTTTTTTTTAATCTTGATCTTTAAGGTAATTTAAAACTGAAAGATATAAAATATTGTCATCATCATCATTCTCGGCTTAACGTCCATTTTCCATGCTAGCATCGGTTGGACGGGGTATATTAATGACCCTCTTCCAATCTGATCTAGACTGTGTTAGATCTAAACTCAACTTCCTCTGTATCAAGTCTGTCCTTATAACCTCCTGCCAAGTCTTTCTTGGTCTGCCTCTGGGCTTTGCCCCAGGAACAATCAAGTCTCTACACTTTCTTACTTAATTATCCTCCTCCATTCTTTCCAAGTGCCCCAGCCAATTCAATCTTCTTATCTGGATAACATCTTTAATTCTACGGATACTTAGCCTGCTTCTTAGCTCATCTGAACTCTTTCTGTCTCTCAGACTGGCGTTACACATCCACCTAACCATTCTCATATCATTCCTTGTAAATACATTGTAAATGTTTTAAAGTTACTCTTGGGAATCACAACAGTAAAATGTGATCAATAGCTTAAATTAGGTATAATTACGTATAACTTAAGTACCTTTTAAAAAAGTAAACATAGCTAAGTTTATTCTGTTTGTTGGTTATATATCAACAAGCGAGCAGAAAACAACAACTTTAGAGAATATATTAAACACAACTGCATCTGAATGAATAGTTTGGTAAGGTACCACCAACCATAGTAAATAGAAATACTGTTATGCTGAAAAAAGCATGTTTTATTTGTTAACTAATTTGAATTTAGACTGACTTCAATAGCATTTTTAAAATTAGCGAAGCCATTGCATTGCACTTTTGTGTTTAAGGCCTTGTATCTTGGAAACGGCTGGAAATTACTGGCGTCATCTCCTGCATGGGTAACTAGGGGCCACCGAGGACCAAATTAGGTCAATTCCCCAAAGCTTGGTCATACCACCCGTTTTGGAACAGACTGGTTGATAAAGTCATCAAAATACCTTTAAACCCCAATATCTATTCAACCGTTTCTCAAGCTTTCATAATAGAGGCAACAGCTAAAAACTTTTTTTTGTACATATTTTTCAACCATTATACCTCCTTAATCCTTGGTTGAAAGTACACGAACCTATACATTCTCTTAATCAGCGTTTTAAGCGTTACACATTGAAAACACTGGTCAAATCAATTTCTGAAATGTCATCAAATGCGAATGACTGATCTTTTTTATTGTTCTTTTCCCTAAGTTGATTTTTCTGCAGGCCTTATCGACTAGTGTCTTAATAATACAATAACTGTGTCTGTCCGTCTGTCCCCGAATCCGTTTCAAATTGAACAGGTTGATGACATCATCAAAGAAAGTTTAAACAACTATTTGTCAAAAGTACATGATCCTATACATTTTTTTGATCAGCGTTTCAAGATCTATACGATAAAGGCAATTGGTATACAAATTTGTATTTTTTAACTATTTTTTTTAATTAATGCTAATTTGATCAAAATTTAATTTCGATTTCATTGTTCCTTTGCCTTAAGTGGATTTTTCCATGGGCTTAAACGACTATATTAAATTTAAAAAAGATGCTTTTTATCTGTTAACAGTAGATCCCTTGCTCAATAAATGTATTGTTACTCTTCAAAAAAAACGTTATACTCAAAATAGGGTTAATCTTTTTCACAACCTTTTGGTGTAAATATTTATGTTAATTAAATAGTTGTAAACAAAAGTTCTGTAAGCTTTACACAAGATGCCAAGTTTTTTGCAAACATTCACTACTTGTTTGAAACGATAAATCTGCACCTCTTAAAACACTGTAAATTTTTCCTGCCTGGTGGTTTCACACAGTTTGCAAAATATTTTACTGAAACTGTTAAAACCCCAGGACTGAAAAAGTCCTGTTAAATTTGTCACCTGAAAAAATGCACGGCACAAGTAGGCAAACAACAGCAAAAAGTGTTCTAAAGGAAACACAGAAAGTTTTTATCATAAATCTACATCTTACAATATTGTTTAAGAATACAGGAAACACCTATTACCGTTGTTGAGAATAGTGTCTGTATTTCCTAAATATCAAAATAATAACCCTATAATAACTGTTTATGAGGGCAATACCGGAGAATATTGACCAACGTCAAAGTATTGCCCGAGCTTGCGAGGGTAATACGTGACAGAGGTCAATATTCGAAGGTATTGCCCGAAATAAACAGTTATTATATGGATTATTATCCGGGTACTGTATTTTACGACAAAAAATATAACATTATAAGCAGGATGTAGAAACCACGTCTTTATAGAAACTATTCCCATATGGAACGTGCATTCGAACTAAAAATACTTTTTTTTTCAAATCGAAAAATTCAAATAATTTCAAATAGAATTCTTTAAAAGATAAAAGTAAGTTTCACTTCTGTTTCGCGTTTTGTTTGCCTTTTTCCGTGTTATATTTAAACTTTAAACACGGTTGCTATGGTAGCAGGCAATACCGTGGAATATTGCCCGCTATGACGTAAGTTCTAACCAATCACATTGCTCGATTTTCGAAAATATCGATGCCGCCCTTTTACCCGGGTAATAAAAGTATATAAAAGTATACATTTTCTGAAAGCTAGATAAATTTCCTATCGAAAAGGGATATATTTAAACTGGGAAGACAAACACCTTTTGAGTTGCTTTCTCGTGAGCCTAAAAGGTACCAACATTTAAAGCTTATCGCATAGAAACTCCACTTTAGTAATTTTTTTTTTGCTTTTAAGGTTTATCCCGAATTTGCATTGAAAAGTTGTTTGTCGTGCTTCTCTGTGTATTTTTTCCTTCACACAGTGATAAAATTTAACAACTCATTTTTAAGAAAAAATGGAGACACTGTTCGTTTGAGAGCTCAATATGTCCATTATATTAAAATTATATTTTTGGCTGCATATTCATAAGGTTTTAGTACCTGTTCTTGGGATCTTGCGATATAAAGTTTGTAAACAAATTAAATCTTATTGAAAAGACTTGAGAAAAAAGGTTGTTTTTCTTATTTCCATTTTTTCATCCTTTTCCTGTTAAAAATTGACGAAAATACCAATTGGTGTGTTCTTTTATCCCTAAAGTGTAATTCAACAACATTAGTAAGGACTTCATCTATCACTAATGTAATTAATACTGGCATATTTTGTTTTATCTGAGTTCATTATTATGGTCAGTTTGTGATGGCATGTTCTTATTATTATATCTGCACCAATGCTAAGACTAATGTGGCAGTAGTGTAGGTAGTGTAGTTGTGACACCAAGCTTGCGATAAGAACGCAAAGTAGCAAGCTTGGTCTTCACACATTCCATGCTCAAAGCTACAAGCTCACAACCAGGGAAATTGAGAGCAATACTATATTATCTTTCTGTAAAAAATGTTTTTAGGAACAAAAGTTGACCTATGAGGAGCTGGAATCAGTTGTCCAGTTACTAGCCCAAAGATTACAGACTTGTGAAACCCAAATGGCTGAGCTGCACGGTAGGTTAGGCATGTATGAAGAGGTGTTGTCAAGAAGTAATGAACGATTGGAGAAGCTGGAGAGAGTTCACACAGCTAATACGGTTACTATTTAATTTATGGTTACTATTTAATTTATCTGGGCATTCAACTAACTCAATCCAGATCATATTAGAACTTGGTTCCCACTATCAGTTAATTTTCCGATCCATTTCTCGTTCATTTTATCCCGCTTGTTTTTTATTTGAAAAAAATTAGCTTAATCATACAGCGCTTGCTTCTCTAAATTTGATTGTTTGCTTCCTTAAAATCTCTTTCTTTTCTAAATTATTGCAAACATTTTCAGCCTTCTTTGTATATAAACAGTTGGCCTAAATCTTCAGCAACATTTCATCTCGTTCTGTGATGCCATAAAGAGAACGTTTAACAATATGCATGTTAGAACGCAAGCAAAACTATTCAAAACATTTCGTTTCAAGCCGGCATCTCGGCTTGAAAATATTTCAGTTTTTAGGTATCTCGGCTTGAAACAAATACATTATACAATACATACACCATACATTGAAAAACTTATGAAGAGCCTAAAAAGCCATTGGTAGTGATAATATTTCTGCATCAATTTGAAAAGACGCCTACAAAGGGTTGTCTGCTCCATTTTGTCATTTGGGGAATGTAAACTTAAAAACTGAAATATTTTTAACATTGGAAAAAGCCTTCTTAATCTGAAGAGGGTTCAAGTTATATTATTGCCCAATCTTAGTGTTCTGTAGAAAGATCTCCAGACTGCAATGTTATGATGTGAAATAACCAAAAGATAACTTCTTGCAATGTTTAGTGATCTCAAATTTCGCCAAAAAGCAATATAAAGGAGTCTTACAAAAAGACCTGGTATTCAAAAACGTCTGGGAATTTCCAAATAAAACTTAGGTATCCGTAATTTCAGATAGTCAAGGATTCCAAAAATGTATAGTTTATTATCCGAGTTAAGCAAATAGCCTATACAAACATCAGTATGGTTTTAAAAAAAATTAACTGCTGTACCTCATCTGCACCACCACCTTCGACAAAACATGGATAAAAAATCTTGGCAAGATTTTCAATCAAGGGGCACCAACTTCGGTATTTCACAGAGTTATTTAATCGAATTTTGCTAATTATAACTCATACTGGAAAAGCTAAAACTTCCTAAGTTTCCCTCCACCTTCCTTCACAGCCCCACCATGTTGCAAAAACGAACAACTAAAATTAAAAAACAGTTAAATCAAACAATTACTCTTTTATTTATTTAATTTCATTTTTAGGTTACTACCGGTATTGGTATTAAAAATCTAATGCCAATTCCCCCTCGATTTCCTACTGTGTACCAACCACGACCAGTGTTACGACCAGCTTATAATCATTCTCAGAATTGTTTTGTGATGCCATCATATCGTCAAACTGTTGCACCAGGATATTGTGTTGCAGGGGAACAGGTATTTTTTCCATTAAAAGCGTTTTCATTAAAAGTGTTTCCATTAAAAGTGTTTTCATTAAAAGTGTTTCCATTAAAAGCGTTTTCATTAAAACTGTTTCCATTAAAAGTGTTTTCATTAAAAGTGTTTCCATTAAAAGTGTTGTGTTTAAAAGTGTTTCCATTAAAAGTGTTTCCGATGAAAGTGTTATAATTAAAAGTGTTTCCATTAAAAGTGTTTCCATTAAAAGTGTTTTCATTAAAAGTGTTTTCATTAAAAGTGTTTCCGTTGAAAGTGTTATAATTAAAAGTGTTTCCATTAAAAGCGTTTTCATTAAAAGTGTTTCCGTTGAAAGTGTTATAATTAAAAGTGTTTTGTTTAAAAGTGTTTTCATTAAAAGTGTTATAATTAAAAGTGTTTCCATTAAAAGCGTTTTCATTAAAAGTGTTTCCATTAAAAGTGTTTTCATTAAAATTGTTTCCATTAAAAGCGTTTTGTTTAAAAGTGTTTCCATTAAAAGTGTTTTCATTAAAAGTGTTTTCATTAAAAGTGTTTCCATTAAATGCGTTTTGTTTAAAAGTGTTTCCATTAAAATTGTTTCCATTAAAATTGTTTCCGTTGAAAGTGTTATAATTAAAAGTGTCATAATTAAAAGTGTTTTCATTGAAAATGTTATAATTAAAAGTGTTTTCATTAAAAATGTTTTTATTAAAAGTGTTTCCATTACAAGTGTTATCATTAAAAGTGTTAACATTGAAAGTCTCAAGATTAAAAGTGTTATTATCGATTTTTGTCTCAAAAAAGAATATTTTTATCATTTTATCCTGCCAAAAAATGTATACGTCCTATACGTACAGTTTATACTATTATAAACCTATTTTTAGAATCCGCAAATGCAGCGTGTAGTTGGTTCAAATCAACCAATGTTCATGATGCAATCCCCTGGACAAGGTATGTAAAGTTAGCTACATCTATAATTTACAAAGTTTTGTGTTGAAGTTATAGTTTTTTTAGATCATAACCATAGGCCTGAATACTCAACAAGATTTGTTTTAAACATTTTGTGGATAGTAGTAAACCCTTCTTAAAAAATCTTTTACCCACACCAAATCTTGGATATAATGTGTCTTCTGGTGTAGAGAACATGAGTACTAGTTATCAAGTGTTTTGTGCTTTTGTTTCACCTGTTTTTATCGATTTTTTTCGCCCTTTTAAGCTATCTATCTTACCGAACGCAGTGCTGTATTTGCTATATAGTGGAAAATTAACTCCGCTACTTCCTTCCATTATGGAACGTTTTTAGTTATTTTGTATGGAAATAATGATGCATTGTACTACTCCAAATATTGAGAATGGTACTCTTAATTATATTTTTCGGGGTAATAATAAATATGGTTACACCACAACACTGCAGGCCAAACATACCTAAAATTCAGCTATTCTTTCAATATACCTGAAACCCCTTTGAAAAACCGTTACCTAACACTTAAAGAAAACATAAGAGTAGTCAAATCATTGCAGTTCTGTTTTGTTATCTCGTAATCAACCAACAAGAACCCGATGTCATCACGACTTTGCTGCAACCTGCATACAAACTGTAATAGAATGCGATGTTGTATAAAAGAAATAACTAAAAATCTAAATGTAATTCCCAGAAGCTTTTGTGGTTAGAAAATATTATTGGCACCTCATGCTCCAGTTTAAAGTAAAAATATTAGTCGATCTGGAAATATGAAATACAAACCAATTTTGGCCTAAAATTGTATTTTGGTAATAAAAATCAACATTTTGATGTGGCCGACATGTTTAGCAATGTGTCAATATCAATGTACTGTATTTTATCATAAATAGAGCAGTTTTAATGTTTGGATTAATTAGGCCTAAACCGGTATTTGTTTAACTATAAGTTTACCAATAATATTTGTCTGTAGCTGGTACCTAGTAATTTCTTTTAGTGTAAACTAACCCGTTATTATTTAACCTGTCATAAATGTGGCCGTCACAATAAAATTCAGTCTTGTATTTTAATCTGTTTGTAAGTGATTGCATACTCATCAAATTTTTTTTTTAAACTTCGGAGACTACTGGCGAGTAAATCTTTTATGTTTGAATAATTTCTTCGCACTGTAACTAAAGTTTTTATAGCAGAACAACAAATAAAAACAATCCATCTTTTTTATGTAGCACCCATTATGAATACACTACCATATTACAGACCATCTGGTTTAGTTATGCAAGGTGCACCGCAAGTGTTACCAATCCCTTCTAGTACGCAAACTGCATCCATCGACACCACCACAGGGACATCTGTAATTCCCTAAGATGCATGCTGAATATTACGTTTAATTCTATTTTTATTATTTTTAATTATTCACTACGTTTTTAAATTTGACTGTTTTACGAATGTTTTTTTATTTGTTTTAGTTGCAACATTTAAATATAACGCTATAATATAGCTACCACTTACTTTAACCTCTTAGACTTAGAAATATGCCTTTTGGCGTCGCAACAAGACTGAAATACCAACCAAATAGAGGCCCGTTTAAAAAAAAATTAAATTTCCTATCCAACAGGAACCATGGATAATTTTAGTTCCTCGAATAAAAGCTTCGAAGTCTAAGGGTTAATCTTAGCTGTAATTTCATCAAAAAAGGAGCCTGGGGCTAATTTTATAACCATTTTTTTCCCCCAAAAGATCATTGAAACCTCTTGGTGGCCATACTATGGAGAAATGGAACAATACATGTAAATAAATAACATGTAAATAAATATAGGTAAAATTTAAATAGATTTAAAAATTAGAATTATAGAATAGTATGTAGCTAAAATATTCATTTTTGCGAGCATCAGTGTCAATCCTGTCGTGGTGGTTTGGTGGAGTGTCGTTGTCTTTGAAAGCAGTATTTTATCTGATGCACTTAAAAATACACAACTTTTTACATAGTTTTTATATTTTGTATTATTTACTCCAGTTTTACGTCATGCGCATATAGAATACTTATCAGTTAAAAAGTCAGTAAAACGTGACTAAATTTTGTGAAAATGACAAATATTTTTACTGACTTAAACTTTTAGCGTTTTTTTTTTTTGACTCACCTTTGTATTCTGCCAACCTTATTCCCAGGGTATTGAGAAAAGGTTGTTGGTGTGCTGTATATTTTGTATATTTGTAATTTTGTTTAATACATAGTTTATAACAGAAGAATATCTCCAAATAGATTGTGACGTAGTGTGTAAAGCATGTAATATTTCCAAAGTCATATAGTTCCTCTCCGACCTTTCGTTACATTTGTCTTCTCACAACTAAAGTTTGAATCCTTACAGATTGATTTGACAGGACTATTGAGTTGCTTTAAGACATCGTGCGTTTTCTTTGTTTATATTTGTGGTGATGAAACTCCATTTGTAGATACATACATGATAGTCACGCTGGTTTGGATAACTATGATACACAGTACTGTCAAATAAATTATTCTAATGTAACTAATTTGTTTTATTCTGTAAGTAAAAGCAAATTTCGGGAACAAAACCGAGCGGAAGTTATATCCGCCAGTTTTTAACATTAAACTTGATGTTTTCCTTTTCACGTTGTCCTTAATTCTTCCCTTTCTAAGGGATAATTCCGAAGATCTCTAGTTTTGTCTGGGATATATGGCCAGGGCACGATGACGTAAATATATTGGGATTGGCTTACAAATAAAAAGTGTATGCTAAACGTTAATCCGGGGTTAGGGAGAGATGGAATGAATGTTTTGAGGTTTAACTATTTATAATATGAACTCATCTGCAGATTTTGTTGTAGGATGCTTAATTACGCTTATTTCGAGCCTCGTTCTGAATGTCAAAAAAGATAAGAACCCCTGGAGACTCAATTTTGGACAAAAATATTGAGTCGAAAGTAGTTTTTTGCTCATTTTTCAAGTATGGACAAAAGTGTCAAACAGTCAATGCGCTGCACCCGGCAGGCTCCAAAGTCGCTACTTTTGCACACAAATAGGACAGTCAGACAGCGTTGAAAAGTAGCTAGTCACATTCCCTAGCACGCTCGCACACATCCACGTCGCGGTCAAAGAATGCCTCAAAAATCGTGAAAAATGGCCATGCTGACGACAGCAACAATTAGCACATCTTAAGAGTTTGGACCAAGACAATTTTTCAAAAGAAGTGAGACAAGTGCATATGACCTTTAAATTTTAAAAATATTTTGCCTATTTGCTTATTTCAAAGAAGATCCTTTAAAATTATTTCGTCTTTTTTGGTTACAGTATTCTCTCCAATTTAGCGGACACCGTCGGTGCAAGGGCAAAGTGTCCGCTAATTAGAGGGGTACCGGGCTGAACTCAGACACGAAAAAGAAGAAAAACTAAATTAAACGTAATATAACTTTTTTATAACGAGAATAAATATCATCTAACGAAAGCAAAATTTTCAAGACAGTTTTTTTTTTTTTACCAAATTTTACTTAAAAAAAGTCTTTAATGGACTGTTGTTGTTTTTTATTGACCCGAAAAATCTGTAGTCTCTCTTTAAGTGAAGACAAAGAGACTCTTTCTTATGGAGATCTTTCAAGTTTTTATTGTCAGCGCTTTATATGTGGTAATCTTCTCTTCCATGTGAGCATTTTCATCATCTTTGTCACCGTCATCAGCTGAAACCTCTTCTATATATTCTTCCAAACACTTCCATTACGCCTCAAGTTAGTGGAAAGAGGTTGAATCGTGAAGGTGGCTATGGTTTGGAGATTCCGGTAATTCACTGCTTTCATGGACAAGAAAAGTTGATAAACTGAAGACCAAAGCTATAAAAAGCGAGCTAGATTGTAAAGTTGTTCGAAATAAATATTTGTAAAACCATTCATTTTTTCTCTATTTTTGTTTTCTGGCTCCTAATTTTTTTTTGGGCTGTCCGCTAATTGGAAAGAAAAAAAGCCAACCTCGTCCCCAGGGTCTTGTGGCCCCTTGAGCCGTTATTTTCGCCGCTATCAACTTCATCAACAAAGACAAAACGCCCTGGGAACGAGGTTGAAAAAAGCCATATTCACTATTTTGTGCAAAAAATATTGTCTGCTAATTAGAGTGTCCGTTAGTTTAGTTAATTGGAGAGAATACTGTAAAAAACTGGGACCGAGTTTTTAATCTTAAAGTATTTTAAAAAAAAAACAGAATGTATAGGCGAGGAAGAAAATTATTCTATCCTGTATTCTGAGCATCTCTTACACCCTTGTCTGGAAACGATAGTGGTCATAGGCATGAGCTTTTATACCGGTAGGTAATAAGGTAGAAACAAAATACAGTGAAACCTCCTTATAGCGGACATCCTTTATAGCGGACACCTCTCTACAACGGACACTTTTCTTGGGAACGGATGAAACGACGGTCAAACTCTCATAACAAAACCTCCATGTAGCGGACACTTTATAGCGGACACCTCTATATAACGGACATCGTTTCAAGGTCCCGATTGACATTACCCCCTGGAACTGACTTCTCTACAGCGGACAGGCTTAAGAATGGGTCATACAAAACAAATTTTTGTAAAGAATTTGTTTATATTTACTTAAGACAATGTTTTACATTATTATTTAATAATTCTTCAATCTTTTTTATGTTATCTTTTAGCCAGTTTATGGCTTTTTCAGGGCCATAAAAACGAAAATTTGCAGGGATTTCCAGGCCGTAACCACCTCCGCGGTTAATGTTTTTTGTCAAGTCTTGAGCTTGTTTTAGCTTTGAAAGAAAGGTAGCATAACTTCAATATATTGTCTTCACTGTCTTTCTTCTCCCAAAACCAGTCTCTTGATACACCTTACGGTCGATTTCTATACGCCCTAATAGCCCCGGGATAGTTTTTGAAGAAATTTGAGCTAATTTTGGGAAGAACCTCTATGTAGCGGACACCTCTCTATAGTGGACACTTTTTTGAGGTCCCGATGGTGTCCGCTATAGAGAGGTTTCAGTGTATGTTGAACGTGGCATGTAGTCGACCGGTAAACGGGTTCGCTTCGTAACACAAGTTAGTCCACAGCGCATTTTTTTTTACCTGGTGATGTAGTAATATGCTACAAAAAGCTTCGTATTTTAGTCGAAAGTAATATGTTCTGAAAGAATTTTGTTTTTTACTTACAATAACGAACAATTCATTTTCAGTGTATGTCATTTGTACATCACAGAAGCCACATTTATAAGTGTTTCAAACGATGGTTTTGTCTGGGATATATGGCCAGGGCACGATGACGTAAATATATTGGGATTGGCTTACAAATAAAAAGTGTATGCTAAACGTTAATCCGGGGTTAGGGAGAGATGGAATGAATGTTTTGAGGTTTAACTATTTATAATATGAACTCATCTGCAGATTTTGTTGTAGGATGCTTAATTACGCTTATTTCGAGCCTCGTTCTGAATGTCAAAAAAGATAAGAACCCCTGGAGACTCAATTTTGGACAAAAATATTGAGTCGAAAGTAGTTTTTTGCTCATTTTTCAAGTATGGACAAAAGTGTCAAACAGTCAATGCGCTGCACCCGGCAGGCTCCAAAGTCGCTACTTTTGCACACAAATAGGACAGTCAGACAGCGTTGAAAAGTAGCTAGTCACATTCCCTAGCACGCTCGCACACATCCACGTCGCGGTCAAAGAATGCCTCAAAAATCGTGAAAAATGGCCATGCTGACGACAGCAACAATTAGCACATCTTAAGAGTTTGGACCAAGACAATTTTTCAAAAGAAGTGAGACAAGTGCATATGACCTTTAAATTTTAAAAATATTTTGCCTATTTGCTTATTTCAAAGAAGATCCTTTAAAATTATTTCGTCTTTTTTGGTTACAGTATTCTCTCCAATTTAGCGGACACCGTCGGTGCAAGGGCAAAGTGTCCGCTAATTAGAGGGGTACCGGGCTGAACTCAGACACGAAAAAGAAGAAAAACTAAATTAAACGTAATATAACTTTTTTATAACGAGAATAAATATCATCTAACGAAAGCAAAATTTTCAAGACAGTTTTTTTTTTTTTACCAAATTTTACTTAAAAAAAGTCTTTAATGGACTGTTGTTGTTTTTTATTGACCCGAAAAATCTGTAGTCTCTCTTTAAGTGAAGACAAAGAGACTCTTTCTTATGGAGATCTTTCAAGTTTTTATTGTCAGCGCTTTATATGTGGTAATCTTCTCTTCCATGTGAGCATTTTCATCATCTTTGTCACCGTCATCAGCTGAAACCTCTTCTATATATTCTTCCAAACACTTCCATTACGCCTCAAGTTAGTGGAAAGAGGTTGAATCGTGAAGGTGGCTATGGTTTGGAGATTCCGGTAATTCACTGCTTTCATGGACAAGAAAAGTTGATAAACTGAAGACCAAAGCTATTAAAAGCGAGCTAGATTGTAAAGTTGTTCGAAATAAATATTTGTAAAACCATTCATTTTTCTCTATTTTTGTTTTCTGGCTCCTAATTTTTTTTTGGGCTGTCCGCTAATTGGAAAGAAAAAAAGCCAACCTCGTCCCCAGGGTCTTGTGGCCCCTTGAGCCGTTATTTTCGCCGCTATCAACTTCATCAACAAAGACAAAACGCCCTGGGAACGAGGTTGAAAAAAGCCATATTCACTATTTTGTGCAAAAAATATTGTCTGCTAATTAGAGTGTCCGTTAGTTTAGTTAATTGGAGAGAATACTGTAAAAAACTGGGACCGAGTTTTTAATCTTAAAGTATTTTAAAAAAAAAACAGAATGTATAGGCGAGGAAGAAAATTATTCTATCCTGTATTCTGAGCATCTCTTACACCCTTGTCTGGAAACGATAGTGGTCATAGGCATGAGCTTTTATACCGGTAGGTAATAAGGTAGAAACAAAATACAGTGAAACCTCCTTATAGCGGACATCCTTTATAGCGGACACCTCTCTACAACGGACACTTTTCTTGGGAACGGATGAAACGACGGTCAAACTCTCATAACAAAACCTCCATGTAGCGGACACTTTATAGCGGACACCTCTATATAACGGACATCGTTTCAAGGTCCCGATTGACATTACCCCCTGGAACTGACTTCTCTACAGCGGACAGGCTTAAGAATGGGTCATACAAAACAAATTTTTGTAAAGAATTTGTTTATATTTACTTAAGACAATGTTTTACATTATTATTTAATAATTCTTCAATCTTTTTTATGTTATCTTTTAGCCAGTTTATGGCTTTTTCAGGGCCATAAAAACGAAAATTTGCAGGGATTTCCAGGCCGTAACCACCTCCGCGGTTAATGTTTTTTGTCAAGTCTTGAGCTTGTTTTAGCTTTGAAAGAAAGGTAGCATAACTTCAATATATTGTCTTCACTGTCTTTCTTCTCCCAAAACCAGTCTCTTGATACACCTTACGGTCGATTTCTATACGCCCTAATAGCCCCGGGATAGTTTTTGAAGAAATTTGAGCTAATTTTGGGAAGAACCTC
This sequence comes from Hydractinia echinata, assembly GCA_030067915.1. Lineage (NCBI taxonomy): Eukaryota > Metazoa > Cnidaria > Hydrozoa > Anthoathecata > Hydractiniidae > Hydractinia > Hydractinia echinata. The sequence continues at coordinate 163,295 of JASGCC010000227.1, read as the reverse complement.
TATGTAGCGGACACCTCTCTATAGTGGACACTTTTTTGAGGTCCCGATGGTGTCCGCTATAGAGAGGTTTCACTGTATGTTGAACGTGGCATGTAGTCGACCGGTAAACGGGTTCGCTTCGTAACACAAGTTAGTCCACAGCGCATTTTTTTTTACCTGGTGATGTAGTAATATGCTACAAAAAGCTTCGTATTTTAGTCGAAAGTAATATGTTCTGAAAGAATTTTGTTTTTTACTTACAATAACGAACAATTCATTTTCAGTGTATGTCATTTGTACATCACAGAAGCCACATTTATAAGTGTTTCAAACGATGGAGTTAAATAACATGTATTTAAATTATATCCCACTATTTATTCCACACTGTGATTTGCTACAGAAGTAAAGAAAATCCGTCGTGAGAAGTTTGTGAGTATCGAATGCACACTGAACAAAAAACAAACAAAATCACTGAGTACCAGATAAAGTCCAATCATGTCTCGACCGTTGGTCAGAAGGAGAACATCGAAGAATAGTTTTTTTAAATTATTTCAAAAAAATTATTTTGATATTATTCTATTTTCTAGGAGTAAAAAATGTATACACATATTTATATGATTCATGACGTAAATTGTCTCGGTGTACCAGAACGAATTTTTATGTGTTGCAGCTGACGCGTAACTACTTTTATCCGATATATTTTTGCGCAGATTGAATTTTGATTAAATTCACATAATCCATGAAGAACGTTTCGCAAAATCCAATCCACGCAAATGTTCTTATTGAAAAATTAATTAGTATACTTCAATTGTGATTTGCTAAGCATTAGCTCTGACGAATGCTGTCCTTTTGAAATACAAATGGAACTTTTTGTGAAATCTCCGATTTTCAAATTAATTAATTTACGCCAACATCCTGATAATGAGACTCATCCGAGCGAAATCTATCCTCTTAAACGGAGATGTTTATTCTGCATTTTATTCACTCAATCAGCTCTTCACCGTGTTGTTGCTTAGTCAGCCAGCTCTTCACCGTCTTGTTTATTCGTAAATTTAACTGGAACAACTTTGTCGTTAACTTCTAGTTGCAGTGATTCGATTCTCCATTCATTTGTTTCTTGATCTTTTACGCATCTAGCATGTAAACGGCCTTTGTATTTTGATCCACGCACTGGTATGCTTAGCTGCGAGATAAAAGTTGTAAAAAAATTATTGTATTTTTCTTAAAATCGATATCCCGTTAACTCTATTCAGGCAAGGCTTTTTGGGGGCTCTGAAGGAATAAGAAAAACCGTTTGAAACGTTTAAGATGTTTAAAATTACTTAATGTAAGCAAAAAAACACCATAATATATTTTTATGATGTATGGTTGCTGATTATGAAATTCAGCCTGATATTAATTTATATTATATTTATATAAATGTCTGTTTCGTAACAAACATTTTTGCTCACTTGCACAACTTTGCAAGCCTTTTTCACAACTTTCTTTTCATGACTTTGGACTGGTGATAGGAATATTTTCAAGAAAAAAGTTTTTTGTCTAATTTTTTCGGATGAAAAATCACAAAAACGGTATGCTTTACAAGTTATTACAAAAAATTGGGATGGGGGATAAAAAAGCCCTCCCCCCACACACACTACAATAGGGTTTTTAGCCCTTTTAGCATACTAATTAGGTGACTGAACCGTAATTATACATAGAACTTAAATTTTACAAACATAACAACGCGGTTGAATAACATTCAGACCTTATGTTTCATTATTTTATAGTCGAAAAATTTCTAGGTACAATTTGTCGGTTTCGCGTTTTTTCGCAAAATCTTGAAAGATTTTAAGAAATCTCATCAAGAATGACTCACAAAATATATTTTTATGATGTATGGTTGCTGATTATGAAATTCAACCTGATATTAATTTATATTATATTTATATAAATGTCTGTTTCGTAACAAACATTTTTGCTCACTTGCACAACTTTGCGGGCCTTTTTCACAACTTTCTTTTCACGAAATTGTCTGACAATAAAGTAGTTTTGTATGTTAAATGTTTTCCTATTAAAATAATTTGCACAAAACTTTAAAATGATGAATTTAAATGTGTGTGCGTAAATAAATAATAATGAATTTTACCTGACTTTTATCACTGGTAATAAAGTTGTCCTTGTTCCCAAGATTTAGAAAGAGTGTTTTCACAGGCGGTCCCAACGCTCTGCAAAGCCGTTCATCAGATCTTAAAGCTTCGACAGGTTTCTTGTAAAAATCGCCGGAGGAGAAATTTGCTGAAAAGTGAACACGAAAATCTTAGTCTGGGTGATTAATTATGGCAACACTTCGATCCTTTTTGAAGGAATGAAATATAGGTGCAAGTTACAGGGAAACAGATGGTAATCATAAAAAGAATTCCGGACAACATAGAGCATTAATGTGTTAGTTTTAAAGCACTACTCTTGATAAGCTAATTGTAGAGAGGAGGTGATTTTATTTGAAAAGAGAGAATGTGTGTTTTAAGCAAGACAGGAGTGCGCATAAAAAAGTGTTGCTATAAATCTGGTTTTTCGTAAAAATACACAATTTTTACAACTTTTTTCTGATGAATATGGACTTCTCAAAAAGAAAAATATAACCATTTTTAATAGAGTGTGTGTGTTGTTATAAAATCATAACTGTAAATTTGTCTTTCATCTTTTAAAAGACAAATTTTCAAGTCATTCTATTAGAAAAGACGAAAAAAGACAATTTGTTACTCCTAATTTTTGAAGAATAGTTTATACCAGTCTGTGGACCGTGGAAAAATCCATGGGTTAGCCAGTTCTTATTATACCGCATTTCGTGTGTCTCACTAGTTGCGGTACCATTTTGCATGACAAACAGACAGACATATATGGGTATTATAATATAGATATATAAGTGAAATTTGTTTTGCCCTACAGATTAATAAATAGTGATAATAAATAGTGAATAATAATAGTAAATAATAGTTTATATAATATATACCGTAAATGACGAAACAAGCGCCCCATGCTCAATAAGCGCCCCTGTCGAATAAGCGTCTCAGAGTTAGGGAAAAAAATTATAAATAAGCGCCCCTGCTCGAATAAGCGCCCCTCCCTCGAGAAAAGAGGCGTCTTATTCAGATCGGCACGAACAACAACGATTTTTATTATGACTATGATTATGAATAGGTTTGCAATTAATAAAAGTGATGTTGTGAATGCTGCTCCTGAATTCCTGCCAAATAAGCGCCACCTGTCAAGATGAATTTTTAAACGGATTAAGCGTCCCGGGCGCCTAATCCGTCATTTACTAAGTGAAATTTTTCTGATCCTACAGATTCAAAAAAATTTCACTTTTCTAAACTACTCGTCAAAAATTAATCACAAATTGCAAACCTCCCTCCCCCCTCCCCTTTCTCCCAAACTAACACTAAATAACAGCACACAACAGGCAAAACATTCAAAAAATTGCTTTATGTTTTTTTGTAAAGAAATAAGTAAAAATGCATCACTTTAAACACAAAACACAAAATTAAAACACTTACCCTGCATCTTGTAGTATAAAAAGAAACAGCCTGTGGCAGATAAAACGGCTCCATAAGCAGCTGCCTTTCGTAATATGGCAACACTAACCATTGGTTACTTCTAATGATTGATAGATAGTGTTATACAAAGCTAATCAGTTGTGAATATATCATAAACTATAAAAAATAGTTACTTAGAAATTTATGGCAGAACAGAAATTGTTGTAATGGAATGAACAATATTGTTAGCACTAAAGCCATACCAAGAAAATATTTAAAAAAATGTTAGCAGGACAGGTATTTAACAGGTAAGCGTAAAAGAAAACCTTTTCACAATAAATTGTACTGCCCTGTAGATCATTAGGACGCAAATTTAAATTTCCAAATTAAAGAAAAACTGCCAAACATTCGCCCTGCAAAAAAATGTTTATTAAAAAAGAAAGTAACCTTTTAATTAATTTTTGTAGGTATTAATTTTTACAAATTGAACAGATTTCGTTATTTCTCTGGAATCAACTACCCATAAATTTTCACAAATTTACAGGAATTTATTTTATGGAAAACGGACGTTAAGCCGAGAATGATGATGATGATGATGATGTGCTAAAATTGTGTAGGTACTAAATTTCACAAATTGGGCAAAAAAAATCTTTCCATGACAATTAGTTGCTTAAGGTATATATTTTAAAAATGAATTACATAGTATATACTTTAAGGGGGAAAATTTTTGTGAGGAGAAACTTCACCATTATAAAAAAGTTTAACCTGCAAGATAATATTTTTGTGAAAATTCATCCCACACAGTTTTGTGAAAGTTAAATTGGATAAAAAAACTTCAAATTTTCATAAAAAATGCAATCATTCTTTTCACCCCAGATGATGTTTAAAAAATTAGTTACTAGTATGAACAGTATTTTTAAAAGTGACTATAAGTCTTCAGAAAAGGATTTTTAGTTTTTTGTTTTGCTTTTTCGATTTTTTGCTTAAATATTTAAAAATACTTTGCCAAAGCTTATTTCATGCGAAATAAGTGTTGGTTGGTATTAGCAAAACCTATATATCTATATTATAATAGCCATATACGTCTGTCCGTCTGTCTGTCACGCAAAATGGTAGCTTAGCTGCGCAAGTAGCGAGAAGCACGCAAAAAAAGGACGGGCGAACCCGTGGATTTTTCCACGTGCTAACAACTAGTATATATATAATCCCTTAAATTATCTCCTCACAAAGGTTTTTCCCCTTAAAATAATAAAAATCAGTTTCACACGCTATATACTAGGACACCCTAAATTCAGAAATCGCATGAGTGCTCTGTATATCAGGCCTTGCCATGAGAGACATGCCATCACACGTGTAAGCGCCAACACATGTGCAAAATGTCTAAGGTGTGCGATTAAGCACATACACGATTAAGCACACACACCAAATTGTAACTGTATACCTTGCATATAATATTTTTTATCTCAATTTTAAGCCCACTATGAAAAGATAAATACATTAATTTAGAACAGGGTAGCTAGTCAATTAGAACTTTATTATTTTGTCAATACTGCTGCTGTTTTTCCTGCCAAATTTTAGACTTTAAAATTGTTGTAACACCCTCCTTCGTTATGACAAATCTAATTTATATTGCAATTCATAGAAAACCATTCTTGTTAAATAGATTTTGTGTGTGTTGTTTTTTACTTTCGTTAAGGAAAAACACATCCCTATATATATGCTTGTTGTAACACCCTCCTCTGTTACTTTTAGCGTAGAATTGAAAATAAATGTTCATTTTTTATCAATATTTACAGAAGCGATTTAATGCTTGGGCAACTAACAATTACATGAGTGTGTTGGTGAGTCATGGTAAGTTCTTAAGAAGCCAAGAAAGGTAGAAAGGTAGGAACGATTTGCAACACTAGCAACAAAAACTCATGACAGGGCTGTTTACCCAAAAAAGTCTACTTTTTTAAAAATATTTAAAAAAACATGTTTTTTGGTTGCATAGTATCTTGGAACCCTATATTAGTGAACTTACTTAACTTAGAAAAAATGTCAAAATTTTGTTGCTGTTTTCCAAAAGGCTGAGTGTCTAATTTTTAGAGCTCTGTGTTTCAATTTTCGAGCACTGATTTGTATCTCCAGTCAGGGATGCATAATCGGGGGATCTCTCAATTGACGTGTTTCTCTCAACTGAGGTTATACTTCAATTTTTTTACTGTGCGGTCGTTTGCTAAATCCCAGAGAACAACGATGAGAGATATTCCTCTAACTTACCGGACCAAGCAAGAAATTTTCCTGTCCCGTTTTCTATGATGTTATCATCTTAGATGTCAAAATCCTTAGACCATGCTTGTTAATTTAAGAACTATGTGTAAAATGTCAGAGACAAGATGATTGTCAGTTAAACAACGGTTTTGAAAGGATTGTTGAATGGTAACCTGATGGATTTGGCTATCGTGTAAACAGAGTGTAACTCTTTTGACAAATACTGCAATTGAGGTATAGCTAGCTAGCTATTCCTTGCTCGATTGTTATTCCCTTTGAGTGATTTCAGAAATAATTCTGGCAAATTCAGAAAAATGAAGGAGTTTTCACAAGGAAACAGAAAACGCAAATGTGGTTAGTTGGGTTGGCAGAGGGATAGGCAGATAGATCAGGCCTGTAGATATCATGAAATAGAAAAGATGTAAAAACACTTGTGTACTATTTGTGCAAATTCTCTCCACGCACACAGCGTGGGTTTCTAGTAATTTCTGAGCTATAGATAAAGTTCAAATATAGAAGCTTTCTAAGCACTATAGAACCATCTTTATGGTGGTATAAATAGCCACTGCACTAAATATAATAAAGGTCAATTATACCTTCCCTTATCTCTTATCAAGCCGTTTTGAACAATGTTGGTCAACTATTTATTTATTGTGATTAGCTACCACCTCTGACTGATATTTTTCAGTTGTTACATATATATATATTTTTTTATTGTAAATAATTTTGACTCTATGTTGTGTTATTTCACGAGAAATATATATTTACTGAGGTGCAATGCAAAATAAAAAGTACAAAAACTATTTATTTATTCTACGTTTTCATAAAACCTTGTGTCTTGAGCTTTGATAATCGCCATTATTGCAGCATTAAAAACACGCTTTTGTATAAAATATCAGGATACCTCATGACGTCACAAGAGCCAAAAGGTACAGACCTCAACCGCAGTCTTGCCAGCATTACGGAGTTTCATACCGGTTGTAATTGTGGCTTGAATAAAATATGCTGGACATTTTGTTAAATTTTCCAGGGGTCCCTTGGAATTAGCTGCTCTAGTTTTAATTTCTAACAAAATTCCAGAAGACACTAATCCATCTGGGCTGGATCCATACAGGTTATCATGTGGATGATTAAAAACCCCACTCGTAACAGCTTTACAACCTGAGCGACCAAAAAAAAACGACAATGCTTCTGGTTCATACTGATGACCACGCTTAAAGTTTATCAAATTACTACTAAGGATGTCTTTCTCCTCTAAACCTTCATTTATTAGATGATAATAAAGTTCAATTATTTTTGCACCATAAATTCCAATCAGAGCTGGTAAACGGCTACCAGTGATTTTACCCTTCCTTAGATTTTGCCACTCCTCTGTATTTTGTGGAAGTGGAAAATAATTAGGGTTTTTATTAGGGTCATCTGGGAAAATATTTCTTAGACCAATGTTGATTATTTAAATTAGAATTAATGTCACAAGAAATATCATCTAGTAGGAAGTGGAAGTGTGTTGCAATATCAGAAGTTGTAGTATTTACATTATTCTGAAGATTTTCTTTTTGTTTTTCCCAAATTGTTTTGGAGATGTTTTTTTTAATATTTTCAAGTTTTGACGGTTCAATTTTTATTTTATTGTAATCATCTATAGTTGAATTTTGTTTGCAGTAATCATGATCAGCTAGTGAAAGTGCTGCCTTGGTTGTAAATCGAAATGACAAATGTTCTCCAAGAGATGTTTTTAGAGTTTTATTTTTTGACAAAACCTCATAGCAATGTTGTTCGAACGGTTTTTTAACCTTTTTTTATTTTCAAAAGCATGTCAGATTTCATTTGTAGCACATCTCTTTTAAACCTGGAGTTTTCTGGGTCAGCTGGAGTGATTTTAGCATCAGTAGTTACATTGTTTGAGGTTCTAACTCTGGCTGAGGTTAACTTTATTTTTCGTAACGGCATCATAGGTATAGTGCCCTTTCTTGTTCTGCGATGCCATTTCTGCAGTTGCTTAGTGCAAGATAGAGCTAAAAAAATTTCCTTTGTTTCATAAAATTTTTTTAAATAAAGAAGCAAGGCCAATGTATGGCGACATAAGCCACTTACACCAACAGGACATTCACAGTAGGCTTTAACTGGAATATTACTACTAAATAGAATAACTGTAGGTCTTGTTAATTCACCATATGATTTTTTAACAAGAGCTCTAACAAATACATTATTATCCACCTGCAACATGTGTTTTTACTGAAACTATTTTCCTGCTAGTCAACATAGCATAGGCTTTCTGTTGCTGACCTAAACTACCTTCTCTTTTTCTAGAACTGTATTCTTTAAATATCGATGCTGTAACTATTGGATACAATTCCTCTTTAGGACACCAGGGAGCTGAAATGGGAGGGATAAGATTGGGATCTAATGTTGTACCAAAACTAAAATTTCTTTCTCGTTTGACTCTCAATTTTTCCGCAAGTGATGGGTATAATTTGAATCAATTAACACGCATATTAAGCTCTTGTATTGTACCTCCTGTGGACAGGCCACGTTCCATAAGACATTGTACACAATCTTTCTTTTCCATTTGCAAAAACAATACGTATAAGTGTTAAACAGCAAATAACTATAATATAATAGCTTGGAAGTGTGTACAAACGCTAGCTAAATGTTTACACTTTGCGGGAGTTCTGAAAATTTGTCCCTACAAGCCACTTCGCTCGGGCCCAGACTTACGCGGTATGAAACTCCGTAATAAAAACTACGAAGAGAGATTTCGAAATTAAATAATTTTTTTTGCTATCATAATTCTAATTAGCTTTAAAAAATATTATCTTTTAAATATCGTAAACATGGTTGTGTATAATCAATAGGATGTAAAAATTACAGACTGTCAAAGGATAAAATTAAAGCGGGAGGTTCTCCCTCGACTAGTTTAACTATGCTAAAACTGTTTTAAAAGTCACTGTTTTAATCAGTCGATTGAGATACCAAATCAGCTAATGACAACTAATTAATAATCACATTTTTGTAATCACAAATCCACAATCACATTCTGAATCGTACAATATTGACATCGAGGCAGAAGAAATCTATGTCGATGTTAATGTATGTGATCTTGGTGTTTGGGGAGCAGTAAATTGTCGAAACACAAACGGAACCCTGCTGTCAGCGCAATTATGGAATGTAAGGATTTTTTTATACTCGAAGCGCTTTGTAGCGAAAAAGGTGAGGGAAGAAAAAACATACAGTTGACTCTCTCTAATCCGAATCTCAACAAGGGGGATAACTTTTTGTTCGGGATACAGAGAGATTCGGATAGTAATTCGAATTTCCAGGTTTCAAGGGTGAAGATTCGGATAAGAGAGAGAAATCGAACTTTTTTGAAAAAAATTTTAAAAAAAACTAAGGTGAGAAATAAAAACGAATACGTAAGTTTGAACGAAAATAAAAGAACTCACTGATTTCTTGCGATTTCTCTTTGGCTTACAAAAAAATCAAAACATTCGAATTCGACAGAGATTTAAATTACGAAAAACAAAAATATTGGAAAATGTTAATGGTATATTTACACTTAAAAATTCGGATTATAGAAAGAATTTAGCCGAAGAGACCTGAAAATTAGTTCGGATTATAGAGGTTTTCGGATTACAGAGATTCGGATAGTAGAAAGTAAATTATGAGAGTTTGTTAAGGAAAATTGACGGTGACTTTTGATTTGTTCGGATTATAGAAAGATTCGGATAATAGAGATTCGGATTAGAGAGAGTCAACTGTATTTTTTTTGCGTGACATATCTTAGGTGGATATTCACATGCAGTGGACAGAGAAGGATTGCCAACCTGGAATAAAACGAGCCTTCGTCACACCTGCCTAAAGACCCTGTAGAGAAGAGCAAATTGTAGAAAACTCGATTAAATTCTGACGAATAACATAACTTTTTATTTATTTATTTATTTTTTTTAATCTGGAAAACCCATTTTAAGTCGTTTTTCAGATACCAAACGCCCTTCCAATATATCCTGTGTATACTCCGTCAGGTTCGGGATAAGCATCATAAATTTTTGGTACTGCACGTGATTGGATGACTCTTCGCACAGATTTCCCAAGTCTGTTGTGTCTCCGCCATGTGAACTGGCGGTAAGCATCATAGCGATATCTTCTAAAAGAAATTTCAGCCTGATGTTCTTATAAACCAATTTCTATAACCAGCGTGTTTTAACTCAATCATTACCTGCTTACTTGGTAGGAACGTTAGTTCTTGGAGGAAGATATATGTGGATTCTCTATATTCATACCAATCAAAGCTATTCACAGATTTCATTTCCTCAAAACAATCAAGTCAAAATCTTCGTGATTCACAATACCTTTTATTTCTAAATTATCTAAAGAATATATTTTTGAAAAACTTAATAATCAGCATAGGCAAATATAAGGTTACCAACATGCCGCTGAAACGTAGACACCTTGTAGGTTACCTATATTAACTCTCGTTTATGACAGCAAAAACACTTATTTGTGGTCATTTGACTGCAAGTGGCGCATTTACACTACGACGTAGTGATAAGCCCCAGCTCTGTTATTTCTTCATCTCTATCACTGTGATATGTTACCCACGATGAATCAGATAAATCCCCGCTCCGTTTTAAGTCAAACTGGAACCCAAGTACAACGTTAAAACATTTTGATTCCGACTCATCCGAAGAAAACATAATTATTGTAGTATTTAACAAATTTGTTGTTTTTTTGAACGAAAACATATAATTATTTTGCATTATGCAAAATTAACAACAACAAAGTTTGTTGTGAAGTGTTGCCTTAAAATAAGAAATTTTTATTTTTCAATTTTTTCTCTCAAAAAATAACCCGTTTAGAAGAAGAAAATATATTAAAAAAGGCGACGAAAGATTTCATGTCCTTGATGGCAATGAAAACGAAAACGAAGATGTAATATGCAGTATTATTATTAGAAAAAAATAAAACAAACAAACAAATACATTTCAAAATTATCCTCAATAAACGCCCACCTCTAAGCTCGCAAAATTAAATAAGCGCCCAGCAGAGGGTCATTTACGGTATTGCAAATATACAGACCACCAGACTGCCGGGAATAATTTATCACAATAGATCTGGATCGATGGTATGAATTTTTTTATTCATCTTTGTCTCACAAACTTTTGAAATTCTCAAGATGTATTTGTGGTTCACATTTACTTACTTTATTTTTTACTTACGACAATGATCATCGACTTTTCACCACATGACATTTGCGGAAATTGTTTTTTGTCCGGTCCTAGGAACGCCCCCCTGCCCCTACTACGCCGGTTCATTTGTCGTTTGTTTACGCAGGAAAGAACAAAACAAACAACTTTTCTGCCATACGCACGACAGGTGGATACGCAAGTAACTAACCAGCTACACGTTTTTTTTATCAGCATTGATATTATCAGTATTGTCTGGAAAGTGTATATGTTTTAGTATATGTACATTGTAGCTAGCTAACGTAACTCTAGCTAGCTGTATCTTAGTCTACAGTAGTTTGCATATGTCGTCATGTGTAGTGTCCAAGTAGTGTGTACCCTCTCATGATGCGTAGCTAGCTATAGTTACTCACATGCCAAGAAAAATTACATCAAAATTTCTTTTCCACTGCCTGGCATGAACATCCACTTCCAAAATTTTCATTATTTCTGTAAAAAGTTTAATTATTGGTAAATAATCATTTAGTCTAGTCATTTTCATAATTTTAACCAATCGGAATGCTTTTCTCTAGCATGAGCAAAAGGGTGCAGAAGGCAAAATGCAATCCAGCATTCTCAGTAGCTAGTAAACAGCTATATTTTCCAATACACCTTTACGATAATTCGGGAAAACTAACACTCCATCGCAGCTTATTTTGCGATCGGAGGAGGTAAACATCACACTTTTATAAGAGTTTATTAAGAAGAAAACACGTTTTTTCGTGATAACTTTTCTTGCCGCGTTTTGTTTTTAATGAAAAGTACACATAAGTTGTATCTTATTATTATTAACGTTTCCTGAAAATTTAAAAGAAATTGATAGACGGAAGTTAAAAAACTGGAGAAAACACGCTTTAGTCTCTAACAAACTCTCATAAAAACACGATTTTTACCTCCTTTTTTCCGATATTGTAAAACGATGGAGAGCCGTAGGAACGCATGTACAATTGAATTATCGTAAAGGTGTATTGAAATCTATCCTGAGTCTTCCAATTATATAATTAAACTCAAACCACCAAAGTATTTGTTGTTTCATTCTTTTAGTTAAAAGATGAAACCTTTGGTGCATCCTGACAGAGGTCCTTAATGAAATTTGCATCTAATGGCCACTGTTTCACCATGCAAAGCCCCACTGTTGTTTGGCGAAGTGTTCAATAAAGGACATGGTTGAGTCAAGCATAGTTCACGTGATGGTGTTTGCAGAAAAGTGTGTAAATATAGGCGGCCCTGTTTGGGGGATTAGGTTAAGCACTAATTATATTTGTGTACTTGGACACATAAAGTTAGATATATAGACGTGCATATTTTACATGGCTAGTCTCACAAATATCGAGGGATACACCCTGTCTATTATTTCCAGAAGGGGCCATGGCTTAGATGGGGAGTCCTAGAGTATTTAATGCTCATTTTGAGCTACGCAGACCCAATTATGGTTCACACTCTACCAGACAATTCCATACAACATCCAACGGCCCACACTGTGTGCCATCTCCCCAATTTCCCTCACATGGCTTGGGTTAACCTGGAGCTATGGTAACATTCACTCGCCCATGTTGAATTGCTGTTAAGATATCAAACCCCGGTCTCTCACACAAAGTGTGAGAGTTATAACCACTAAGCTATGGGCGCCACAACTGGAAAATTGCATCACATGTTACTTTTTTTTATCATTTATAGCCACCATTTAAATTTTAACTATATTTAACTAAGCCTAACAATTACAAAATAAAGCAATTGAGAGATAAAAAAAGCAACAATGTTGTGTTTTTCTCATAAAACTTAATTTTTCTCGTAAAATTGAGTTTTTTGGAATTCTTCAAATTTTACCTATACAAATCAACATGTTTGTGAAGCCATACAAACATGTTTGTCAAGTGTATAAAACATTTGGAATAATACGAACAGAATTATAAGGAAAATCAGTGACTTAACTGGGATATCATCAGTATATTTACTAAGCTTTGGTGGATAACATAATGAATAAATATGAAATTTTCCTGTATACAGTACTGGAAAAAGGTTGTTTAACATATCGAGCGCGCAACGTGCGCGGACTCCCTCGATACGCGATGTACCGCGTTTATAATAATAAGAAACAATTAAAATAAATTGTCGCGATCTATCGAGAATCTAATATCGTGACAAAATCCGTCTCGATGTGTCGCGATGGTAGGTGATAATGAGAATAAAGAGAAAGTTTTTTTTAATGAGAATAGAGAGAAAGTTTTTTTTATTTCAAACACATCTCTGCTTTATCTTTTTTTTTAATTTTAAATAGGTGTATATTATAAGAAAATTTTTAACTTTCGTATTTATTAAAGTAATTCTAGCGCATTACTTTTTCATCGTATTTTTTTTCTAACGCTGCTTTTCGTTCTTAAACTTTGAAAATGCGATCTCTAACGAAGCTTTTTTTGTCGCCGCTTTTCGTTCTTAAACTTTTAAAATGCGATCTAAAAAAACTTTTCTATTGCCGTTCTTCGTTCTTAAATTTTTAAAATGCGATCTAACGAAGCTTTTCTATCGCCGTTCTTCGTTCTTAAACTTTTAAAACGCGATCTAACGAAGCTTTTCTATCGCCGTTCTTCGTTCTTAAACTTTTAAAACGCGATCTAAAACAGCATTTCTATCGCCGCTTTTTGTTCTTAAACTTTTAAAACGCGATCTAAGAAAGCATTTCTATCGCCGCTTTTCGTTTCTAAACTTTTAAAATGCGATCTTAAAAAACATTTCTATCGCCGCTTTTCGTTCTTAAACTTTTAAAATGCGATCTTAAAAAACATTTCTATCGCCGCATTTCGTTTATAAACTTTTTAACTTCGATCTAAAAAGCATTTCTATCGCCGCATTTCGTTCTTAAACTTTTAAAATTCGATCTAAAAAAACATTTCTATCGTCGCTTTTCGTTTATAAAAACTTTTAAAATTCGATCTAAAAAAACATTTATATCGCCGCATTTCGTTTATAAACTTTTTAACTTCGATCTAAAAAGCATTTCTATCGCCGCATTTCGTTCTTAAACTTTTAAAATTCGATTTTCTATCGTCGCTTTTCGTTTATAAAAACTTTTAAAATTCGATCTAAAAAAACTTTTCTATCGCCGTTCTTCGTTCTTAAATTTTTAAAATGCGATCTAACAAAGCTTTTCTATCGCCGCTTTTTGTTCTTAAACTTTTAAAACGCGATCTAAGAAAGCATTTCTATCGCCGCTTTTCGTTTCTAAACTTTTAAAATGCGATCTTAAAAAACATTTCTATCGCCGCTTTTCGTTCTTAAACTTTTAAAATGCGATCTTAAAAAACATTTCTATCGCCGCATTTCGTTTATAAACTTTTTAACTTCGATCTAAAAAGCATTTCTATCGCCGCATTTCGTTCTTAAACTTTTAAAATTCGATCTAAAAAAACATTTCTATCGTCGCTTTTCGTTTATAAAAACTTTTAAAATTCGATCTAAAAAAACATTTATATCGCCGCATTTCGTTTATAAACTTTTTAACTTCGATCTAAAAAGCATTTCTATCGCCGCATTTCGTTCTTAAACTTTTAAAATTCGATTTTCTATCGTCGCTTTTCGTTTATAAAAACTTTTAAAATTCGATCTAAAAAAACTTTTCTATCGCCGTTCTTCGTTCTTAAATTTTTAAAATGCGATCTAACAAAGCTTTTCTATCGCCGTTCTTATTTCTTAAATTTTTAAAATGTGATCTAAAAAAGAAAGATTAACGCTAGCTGTATACCCTAGATTGTTATGCATAAGTTAAAAAAATATAACACAAAGGAAGTATAATTATATTTAAACATCCGCGATCATTGTTGAATACACTCTTATTTTTAAAATAGTTCTATTATGAAAAAGTGTTAATGGCCTTGATAGCTTCGAGAATGATATCGAGACGGATGCATCGCGAAGCCCTCTCGATACAATTTGAAAGTAAAAAAACGTCTATCGCGGATCAAGAATAACGTCGCAATACGCGAAGCGCGATGTTAAACAACCTTTTTCCAGTACTGTATATGTGTTTTTGAATATGTCTAAAGACATGAAACGTGATTTAATTTCCCTTGGCCTTATGGTTAGCTTCCTCTTCGTTGATCAGTTCAGCCTTTCAGATTCATGCCTGTACTTGACAATGTCGATTTGAACGCCAATGTTCTAATGAAAGTTTTGGTTTAAAAAAATTCATATGTGAGTTTTTTTTACTTAAAGTTTTGCTCTCAGTTTCTCATTAAATGTAACTGTTACTTGTGTGCAGGGGAATAAGATTTCAAAATAGAAAATAAATTGCAAATGTGTTAGACAAGTTGGCATCAAAAAACTTTTTCAAAAGTTAAAAAGAATAAAACTTTTACTGCAACTTCCAAATAAAACCATGACAATTCTATATAACCAAACACAGCAATGTTTGAAAAGTGTTGGACAAAATACAGTTAATTGCTATGGTTCTGAAGCAACAACACGAAAGCAAACAACAACAATGACAGATAATGTTAGAAGTATATTTCTCTTGTTTCATGTCATAACTACACTTGAGTTTGGGGAAAGGGGGGGATGTCAGGTTTGGTATCAGGGGGGCCCAAACCAGATGCGTGTGTTTCCATCCTTACCCTTAGTAAGACGTATCTCGTGGAAACGTCTGCGTATCTCGTGGAAACGCTAACTCACCTGGTGTGTATCTCGTGGAAACACCTGCGTATCTCGTGGAAACGCAACCCTCTCAGCGAATCTCGTGGAAACGCCTACATCTCAGCAAATCTCGTGGAAATGCCTACATCTCAGCAAATCTCGTGGAAATGCCTACATCTCAGCAACTCGCTTGGAAATTGCCTACATCTCAGCAAATCTCGTGGAAATGCCTACATCTCAGCAAATCTCGTGGAAATGCCTACATCTCAGCAAATCTCGTGGAAATGCCTACATCTCAGCAACTCGCTTGGAAATTGCCTACATCTCAGCAAATCTCGTGGAAATGCCTACATCTCAGCAAATCTCGTGGAAATGCCTACATCTCAGCAACTCGCTTGGAAATTGCCTACATCTCAGCGACTCACTTGGAAATCGCCTACACCTCAGCAACTCGCTTGGAAATTGCCTACATCTGAGCGACTCACTTGGAAATCGCCTACACCTCAGCAACTCGCTTGGAAATTGCCTGCTACCTGCTATGGCGTATCTCGTGGAAACGCACCTCATTTGTTAGGGAAACAAACGCATCTTCATCCCATTTGGCTGACGAAGGAAGCCCGACATCCCCACCAGCGCGGGTCAACAGTGCTTCTACCTCTGGACAAAAAACTTGGCAATCGCAAGTAGCCAAATTTGGATCACCAAGAAAACCTTGAGGCAAGAGCACTGGTGTAAGCGAGCGCGCGTCTTTGATGCCAATTGATCCCTCCATCTTGCGTTGTAGATCGTTGCGTGTTGTAGTTCGTAGTATCGTTGCGTGTTATAGTTCGTTGTAGAAGACCCTCTGGGGCTACATCAATTGGTATCATATGCACTCGTCATGTGTCGGATGATGGTCCGGTTATCGAGTTATCATAAGGGTCGTGGTTGATTGTAGGATTAGTTAATATGGTGACAGTTGTGGACATTGATGCCAGTACATGAAGTGATTGATGTACATAAAAGAAAAAGAAAATATATAATAACAGGGTGGGTGGGTGGGCAAACCAAACTATTAGCAAAATGTGATGATGGAAACTAGTTGACTTTAGCTGCTCCCATTTTATAGGTAGGCAAGGCAATCTTAGGGGCCTGGATCTGCAACAGTATTGGTTAGTTACCTTGAGGGCCCCTAGTGTTCATGCCCTGTGACCACCCTTTTCACTAGTCTACCATTCTAGACTTGGAAGAACATTGAGTTTCTAAAGTATGTCCTTCAATGATGCTAGTAGCCATCTTTGTTGACACTTGAATACTGAATGCAATCAAAGCCAAGCCTCTCAACAAGGTATAAGTACTTACTTCAGGAACCGCAATTAACATGTGGTGAACCGTTGGTCCACCACCATCTATATGATTTTAGGCTATATAAGAATTTTTTATAATGATATAATACAAAGATTTTTTAAAACTTTTTCACAGTTTTTCGATACAACTGGCAAAGCAGAGTTATCACAACTTCTTACCATAGTTTTCGATGCCCTTTTGATAAAAACAATGCATTTTTAAGTATCACCTTATCTACACATTTTCCAATTCTATCTACCGCTCTTGTGATTAAGAATTTAATTTTCTTGTGTGTATTTTGAATTAATGAATTTGTTTATCATCTATTAACCACAACCTTGCTTATTTATTAATTTGTGTTACTTAGCACAGCTGACAGATTAAATTATTGATGTTCTACTTCATTCATAGAATTATGCTTTATACATCTTTTTGCTACATGATCATGATTTTTTGAAATAATACATAATATATAAGTAATATAATATAATACAGTATATATGTATATTTAAACTTTTTTACATAGTTTGTGGTCTATAAATGTTATATTCTCGTTCTAACATGGTTTGTTATAAGTTTGTTCTAGCCAGGTATATGATATATAAAGATAATGTTCTTTCTACTGTTTTTCTATTATAGTATATATATTTCACAACATTACAAGCTTTAACTTTCAAATCCCAGGAAACACCAAGTAAGATCAATGTGGTTCAGGATGAGAATATCAGCATTATCAGGTTTAAAATCAAAATATCTATGAATAGAGAACCACTGAGGTAGGGAGCTTCTAATTGGTTTAGATTCTATAATCAGATAAGGTGATCTTGAAAGTGTTGAATATGCATTATTACGCTAGAGAAAAACACTGAAATAGTCATTTTTTCAGCTTTTTAAATGTTTCCCTTTTCCATATTATAATTGTTTCATTACCTTAGTGGACAGGCAACAAGTGATAATAATCGGTCTGAATGTTTAAAGGGTGTTCGTTTATTGCAAAGCCTAGTTAGTATTCACCACTAATGTCTGCTGAAACTTCATGAAAACGTCCAATCTCAAAATTTAATACGGTAAACTTTGATTGTATATATAACAGAAAATAAAATGAGGAAAAGTTTAAGAAAGTGACATAATGCAAAAACAACGTATACTAACAAACTGTTAATATAAAAACTCATTTCACAACACATGAGCAGTAAACGTTTTAACCAAAAAGTCCTTGTGGTCTTTGGGCAATGTTGTTTTTTAAATGTAATTTTATTATTTGGTGGACTATTATAGGGATGATCTAATAAGCATATTTTTATGCAATAGGGATAAAAATCATATTTGAGACAGAGAAGGGTGTTATGCAGATTTTTTGCATGTGTTTGTACTATATGGTAGACTAATTAACAAGCCACTCTTTCACATTTTTAAGTGGTATATTTTCATTTAAGGTATAAGGTATCTGTATTCATCATAGGCTAGAAAAGTGTCAAAATGAGCAAAAGAACAAAATCAACAATCTACATAATTTGTAATTTTTGTCTTTTATGTTCTGTCAATTCTGCATAAAGCAAGTTTGAAAAAATACTTAAATTGCAGGGCTTGAAATCTGACTTTAAAGCAAGTCCAAAAGGACCTTACTTTTTAATTCATGTTAGTGGCCATGTTATTAGGACATCATTTTTTCAAGACATTTTTTACTCCCCTTGAAAATTCAATTATAATATCTTTTTAGGCTAAATTATGTTATCATCATGAACTCCCTTTTTTGAAAGTGTGAGTTAATGATGTAACCATAATCACTTTCTTTTGTAAACTATTTCTTTGATTTATTTAATATTGATATGTGCCTGGTACACAAATAATAAAAAGCAACAACAGATTTCCAAAACAAAATAAGATAAAGTCTGAATAAAGAAAAGCATTGTTATTCTAACCTTAAACGATCTGAACATAATTTCATGAATTGGAGACAAAAATACTTAAAATTGAACTCCAAAAATATAAATATGCTAACACAATTCTTGTCATTACATGTTTAACAACTACAACTCTCCTCCCTTGGTGATGAAAAGTTCAATTAGAATTAAATGAATTATAACACATTGTTGCTTAACATTTTCGTTCTTATATTTATTTATTTCTTTTTTGACATTAAAATAAACTTTTATTAATTTCGATAGATATATGAAAAATATATGAAACAAAATATATGAAAAATAAACAATTATATCACTTATTGAATTGTTATAAAAAAACAAACATGATAGGCTGTTTCAATTTGGCGTGATTTATTTGTTTAATCACCAAAATTTAAAAATTATCTTTCACCATGTAAAATGATTCACCTAAAAACACACCACAGCAAGAGTGTTTTGTTTCTGTGGCAGTAGAACGTATTTTATCTTAAAAATTTTACTTTGAAATTGTATTCACTTCATATATTTGTTTCAAACCAATCCATATGTTTTTTTAAATTCTTATGTTTCATTCGGTCCAATTCATATTCATGAAGATTAAACAAATGCAGTTTGTAGAGACTTGATAGTTCCTGGGGCAAAGCCCAGAGGCAGACTGAGAAAGACTTGGCAGGAGGTTATAAGGACAGACTTGATACAGAGGAAGTTGAGTTTAGATCTAACACAGTCTAGATCAGATTGGAAGAGGGTCATTAATATACCCCGTCCAACCCATGCTAGCATGGAAAACGGACGTTAAGCCGAGAATGATGATGATGATGATGAGTTTTGAGAGCTCAAGCTTGAATTAGTATTTTGAAATTAATACCATTTTCAAAGAATATACGGATGCCATGTATCCCCAACAAGAAAACCATCCATTTGAAATGTTTTCCTATTAAGAAGATGATAATCCAGCTGTTTTGTTCTGTGGCAAAATTCTAGTTTGGTATATTCCTATGAAAGTCAAAAAAGGTAATTTTAGTGCAAAGAGTATTTGGAGAATTTGTCAATCATTCAAGGTCAAGAGTGACGCTCAAGAAAGAGGTAAATATAAAGAGTTGAAGTTGATTGATCAAATAATAAACGTTTTGAGTTAGAGAAAGAATTGATATATAGATAGGATTTTTTAGGGTGTGGTGCTACTGATGTAATATTAATCAGACATCTTCAGGAAAAGCATTTGAAGAATCTCTATTTTGGCTTAGCAGATTTGGAGAAAGATTTTGACAGAGTATTATGTAAACATTGTTTTGGGTTATGAAAAAATTGGGTGTGGATGAGTGGGTAGTTCAGATGGTACAGTCTATGTACGCCAATGCTAGAATTGTTAGGATTTTTGATTCACTTTAAGGAATTTAGCGTGAATGTTGATTACATCAGGATTCTGTAGTTAATTCTTTGTTGTTTATTTTAATCTTAAAATATGCAGATGATTTGGTTGTCATAAAAAAAATGGAAGATGGAAGATTTTGTTGAAAAGTTTAAGAAGTGTAGCTAATAAAGGACTAGAAGAGAAAGGGTTGAGAATGTATGCCGCACAATCTAAAGTCGTTATTAGTAGCATTCAAGCTAAGTGTGGTCTTGACGTTGGAAAGTGGCCTTGTGGAATTTGCAGAATAAGGGGTTGATAACGCGATGTTTTGTCAGACTTGAAAGTGTTAGGTACGTAACATGTGTAATGTGCGTCTGGTTTGTATGTAGGAGCTGCAAAGGTTTATTATAGACAACCAAGTATTTCCAGTTAAAATAATGAATAGCAGTGACTGATATTTGAAAATGCTTGCCTTAAGGTGTTTGTAGGATAGATTTTATTTGGAAAAGGTCAGAGTTCCTTTCTTTATTTACTAGTAGAATCTTATCGATTGAGGTCTGTGTAAGTGTTATGTCATACAAAAGTGAGACACAGTGAAGCAGGAGGATCTTGACCGTTTAGAAAGGAATGATATCAGAGTGGTTGTTGTGTCACTCCAGTCTAAAGGACAGAGAGTTCAGAGTTCAGTTGATTTAATAAGCATGCTAAGTGCTTATAGCATTAGAGAAGTTATTCAGATAAGAAAGTTGGGCCTTCTTTGGAGACTTATATCTCCTGGGGTAATACACCAGAGGTAACACACCATTTCGAGATACTTTTTGTTGGGTACATAATTGTTGAGGACATAGTTGATGTGGTTAGGTAGCCATGAAGTTTGAAATGGTAGAGAGGATGAAGTTCGACGATTTTTCAATTTTTTATGGTTAGCTAGCTAAAGAGATTTTCAGTTAGTAGCCAGGGTATTTGCTTGCTACTAGCTATCGAAAATAACGTTCCACCAGTCACAAAAACAGTTAGTTGTAGCTTTATATAATAAAGATTAAGGCCAAACTTACAGTTAATAAATCTGGTACCGTACTTGATCCAAAGTATTTTTTTCTTTGGGTGGCGCTGTATTTATGTTTATCTATCTGATGTTCAACTCAGCAGGATCTTGGTATAGTTCAGATTTGAACGCCTACAAAAGCTCTACAGTGTGTATTTATTTTAGTAATTAGCCAGTGGTAATTTGCCTGAAATAGGATAATCAGACTATAACTAGACGATACGAATAGTATAATGCAGTAAAAACAAATCTGAAGCACACTTTTGTGCTGATAATATTGATGTACACATGGGTGTGAATAACAAACGTTTTTTTATGTTTGTCAAAAAAAGTGTTTTTCCCAGATACAAATATGATTTGAAATTCGGAAAAAAAAAGACATCACTTCTCTGCTCTGCATATATTTGTGGAACCCATGGACATTTTTTTCTCCGCTTAACTTAAGCAAAACAGACGGAATGGCTATGATTTGGTTGACAGAAAACACAAGTTGTGTTTTTGTTAATGGCCAATTAACATGGAATATTGTGTGTCAAAAATTTGATTATTGTGTTTTTCACACGAAGACTATCGATTCTCATCGATGTATATTTACATGGGTTATACATAAGCATAATATTATCATTAACTTATCTTTTTTCTAAAACAGTAAAATAATTGGTAATAACCATGCGACACTTAGAAGTAATTAGAAAAAAAATATATGAAAACGTTGTAGCTGTGAAACCTATTTATATTTTTTAGATAAAGGTTATAAAATGTGAAAAATTATTTGCTAGAGTTTCATGTCTTTACGACAATCATCAGGTATACATATTGTTTATACCTAGAACAACAAAATATAAATGTGAATAACATTAATCATTACAAATATTGTTTAATCTTTGCCACTGTATTTAAAATTACTGGCTTTTATTAATGTGTCTGCATTTAGACATAAATTTACCCCCCTTGTTTAAAAACGCAAAATTAGCCTATACTAAGCGCTCTAGCCTGCACGCTGATATTTTGTCACTAGATTTGTGTATCTTCATGCTGTTGCTTTTTCTCTGTTTAGAAGCATGTATAAATGAGCAGCATGGCATTAATATGGGAATTTCGCGTTCCAAAGCGGAAAGACAAAACCATTGTAAATGACTATTATTTAGAGGAAAAGCGAAGCTTAGATGCAAGAAGTTCGGATACGCGTAGTTTAGACACGTGTTCTCTAGATACAGGGAGCATTGTGAGCTGTTTGGATGAATTTAATATGGCGAATCGAATTCAAACACAAAGCAATGAATCGCTACACAGCATGTACATGGAAGTGGGTTGTGATAATGACCTTGCTCATTGCGAAAGTAAGGTTGATAACATCGATGAAGTCGCGAGAAGTAAAAAGTTTGATTCATCAATTAATAATGATGTTCTCCAACAATACCCACCTGTATCGCAAACAAAATCACACGTGGATACTACAATAGAACCCAACGATGGAGATTTGCTAAATGTAATAGAAAAGACTTCTTCTTCGGAGCAGATGTTTTTTAATGTGGGCAACCACAATAATCAGATAGGAGAATTGGAGAGCGCTTTAAAAGAAAATATAAACGTTTATAATGGTAAAAACAAAAAGGTACGAATGAAAGAGGAAGGATTTAATAAAAGATCGCAGTGGGGGACTAAGATATTACAACCAGAAGAAAAAAATATTGTTGTACAGAACAACGGAAGCGAAAAACGCGTTCTCAGTGAAGAAAACGCTGGTAATAAGACAGTAAATGTTTCGTATTTGCGTGCGGACCAAATTAACAAAGTTTCGCCGTTCGACGACGTCCCAGGGTTTCCAAGAAACTCTACACAACGACAGTCGTTTCGAAACAACGAAATGCTTAGTACTCCATCAAAATTGTTAAACCCTAATACAAATAGATTAACAGAAGAACTTTCGCCGAAATCTGTACTTGTAACTCGCGAAAAATGGATTCAGTTTGAAGAATTAAATAATCCAGCTAACCAGTTAAGTCCGTCTGCATCTCCTTTAACTAAATTCCATACTGCAGAACCACCACAAAGTCCAAGCCGTCATAATTGGGTGTCTTTTAATGAAACAATGGACAGGCCTGATGAAAACAGTGTCGTATCATCTCATTTGTTAAACAGCGAAGAGGATCAAGATTTAGTTGTGAGCAAAAGTGAAAAGAGTCTTGACATTACAAAAGCGACCAGCGTTGAAGACTTGCTTTCTGTCGTGAACAAAACCGTCAGTTTGATCAAACATTCAATAACAAAACCAACGGGGGAGCAAAAAACTTTATTTGATCAACACAAGGACGAAGAGTCCGAATTGTCGGATGAGGTGATAAGTTTGGACTACGAAAGTGAAGAAGAGAGAAAAAAATTACGAGACACGCCGGTGAAACAATACACTGACGTGTTACTATTTCAAGCCTCGTCTGCCGCGAAAAACGAAAACATAAAGAACGCTCTGAATAATTCTTTGAAAAAACAAGGTTGCGATAGTCCCGTTATTAATCAGGAGAAGAAGTTAGACGATTACCCTTTGAATAGTAACCGGAATACCTGGAACTTCTGGTACCGATATCCCGATCGGAAATATCGGGTTAGCTCTAGAAAGTGGCTGCCAGTTATTGTGAAAGTAGAGGGGGACTTCATTAAACTTCAGAGTGAACAGAAGAACGGATTAGACATACTGAAAGAAATACCCCTCCATCCTTTTTTTGTTTTTACTATACCTATCATCCATCGTGGGAATAAAGATGGTAGAGTGCATTCCGTAAAATTACAATACGTTAAATATAGGGAAACGCACAGGCTAAAAACACGTGTAACGTTGGAACATATACCGGTTTATACCCCCGTGTTTAAATTAGCTAGCCGGGACATTATTTCACTGCGCGAGTTTATGAACAAAGTTGAAAATATCATCCGTTGCATACCTACGTATCGAAACAAAGGGATTACATATCGCCACGAAGAAATATTTATTGACAGTGACGATGAATGTCAGTTTTTACTTTCAGGAGATGGAGACATTGTACAATACAACATAACTGTGCAATTACGTTTGAGAGTTTTCGTTACCGGCAGTCCAGACTTCAAGTTGTTTTTGAATGACGTCAACTGCAAGGATGTGTTATGCAAGACGAAAGAAAGCTTACTGCGCGAAACCAAGTCGTCATTACGTTGGATTGCGCCGAAGAAAATCGAATACCATCCGTGTGTAGACATTTCAAAGTCAGAAGTTGAAGGTGGGGTGGTTTTTGTCCCACCCGATGGGTGTAGCTTCGAGCTAATGCGCTTTCGTGTGCATAGAAAAAACACTATTCCAATAATTGCAAAATCGAGTTTAGAGCTGCTCTCCGGTAACTCTGTTCGCCTTCAAGCGTCGATTCAAGTGAGTGGAGATGCAAAAAGCATACGTCATAAGCGAAATGACGTCGTAGTGTATTTTCCCATTCCTCCATCTTGGAGCACTTTGTTCGTAAGGTCAAGAACGCTTAATGGAACGAAAAAGTACATAAAAACAAGAGGCATAACAAATTCTTCAACGCCAGCAATCGCGACGTTAAATCGAGTGACGTTGCAAGTGAGTTGTGGGAAAGCTAAATACGAGCCGGCCATGAGCTCCATCGCATGGAGGCTCGGTAGCTTGCCAGTAATTCAAGATGGTATCCCAGCCGATGCAGTACACAAGTTTCAATGTTGTTTAGAACTGCCCTTTCCATTGGAAATACGAGATGATTTTCAGCCTTATTCTTATGTAGAGTTTACTGTTGCTCAACAGTTAGCTTCTGGAGTCTCTGTGGAGGAGATTTTATTATCTGACGGACGTGTACCGGACAAATGGGTGTGTTATCGATCGAACTACTTTTACAAGATTTCCATGAAATTGATTGAGAATGGAAAAGTGCGCGAACGACCGGCAAGCTGACATCTTTAACCGGTTAGTGTTTTGAAAAGTTCTTTTTTTTATTTTACGTTTTTATTTTTACTTTTTTCTTACTTTTTAAACGTTTTTATTGTTAGGAAAAGTTTTATTATACAAGATATTGGGACTAGCATTCAAATTCTGAAATGTAATTTTTAACTTCCCTTTCTAACTTATTAGTACGAAGAAGCATTCGTTTCGCAAATACGTATTGTAAGAACAAAAAAATTCTTAAAACAGGGTTGTCACGCCTGCTCAAAGTTCCTAAAATCTCTTCAATTTTAGTTTTGCAAAACTATTTGGTATAAAATATTCTAAATTTCTGTGGATAAATATCAAAATTATCTCAAATCTCAATTTTTTTTACAAAAATACCGTCATCTTCATAAAAAAAGTTAAAACTCCTCATCAAAAGTCCTCAAATCTTCTCAAATTTGACTCTATAAAAAGAATGGAAACCCTGCAAAAAAAATGTTCTCCCTCGCTTCTCTCACTGCTGCCATCTTGGCATAATGGCTTGCTTAAATTTATTTGGGATTTTTTCTTGTTTTTGTTGTTGTTGTTATGTGTTTTTACTTCCAGTCTTAAGAAATAGATGATATATTGAGATAATGTACATATATATAAAAAATAGAAAGATTTATGAATAA
This sequence comes from Hydractinia echinata, assembly GCA_030067915.1. Lineage (NCBI taxonomy): Eukaryota > Metazoa > Cnidaria > Hydrozoa > Anthoathecata > Hydractiniidae > Hydractinia > Hydractinia echinata. The sequence goes on along the minus strand of JASGCC010000227.1, from coordinate 137,490 downwards.
CTTTTCTTGTTTTGTTAGTTTACTATGCATTGTTTACATGCGCTTCTGAATTGTCTGCCATGTTTTACAAATCCTAATGACTTTGTTTCTTTTGTTGTTTTTTTGCTCTGCGCCCGCTTGTTTCTTTTATTGTTTGGTACTCTGCGCCCGCCCGCTTCGAAAATTTACAAGAAGTCGACGCGGCTTGAGAGAACCACGCCTTTCATTACGACTTTTATAAAAAGAGAAATGGGTAGGGTAGTGTATTCAGAATTAATAAACGCCCATGTGCGTTTATTTTAACGTTTGAAAAAGGATTTCCTAATTTTATCTGATACAATATCTAAAAAACTCTTTTTTGAAAATGGCTGACGAAGATATTAAGGAAGGAGTCAGCCATTTTATTTCTGAGAGATGAGTTGATGGATGTTGAAAAATGCGCTTTTGCGATTTCCGGTGATCCAACTGCTTTTATTCTGCGTCTGATCAGAAAAACCATTTTTAAAAGCTACACGTTTTAGGCTTGTCTGCGTTGAATAAGCACCCCTTGCAAACGCCCAAACTTAGATAATCGCCCAACTAATTCAAAATAAACGCCCAGAGCGTTTGATCAGTTAAATACGGTAAAAAGAACTAATTGAAACTTTCGCGTTAAAAAACGATAGCGGTAATTTAACTTTTATTTCCTCCGTAAAACACGAAAAATGTTGGTTAACCGCGAAATAATCAATTTGCGCCTCGTGGAATATTGCTCACATCGAGTGGATAAATCTGGATATTCAACGAACGGTCCTGCAATAATCTGCTTAATAATTTCACATCAAATTTCAGTTTTTATTAGTACAAACCGCAAAAGTTTTCTCCCACTAAATTAAACTCTCGAATAATTTCGCGGTGATTTTGGAACCACAACAGTATTTATTTAGCAAAACAAAAGAAGTATCCTAAGGTCCTAAAGCTTTACCATCTATTGATATATTTCAGTTTTAGCTAAACAAAAGAATGGATGCCAAGATGTAACAAAATAAAAACAAACGAAAAAAATTATGTTGGTGATTTATCTTTTTTTAAATTTTTGTGTACTAAATAACAAGTTGAAATTTGCCAGGCTAAAAAGTCAGCTAAATGTAAAAAAATTAGGTATGTCTGCTTGATTTAAGACTTTGTGTAAAAACAACAAAGAAGGAGTGCGATCTCCGTGTACGTTGTTTTTTGTCGAACGATAACAGCTTTTGATAGGCAATCAAAACAACCTAAAGTCAGGGTAAACTGTAACGAAATCTTTTTAGCTTTTAAGAAGTTATTTAAGATGAATCTTTCACTAGAAAACTTTTTGGCTTTAAAATATAGCAAGCTTTTAAAAATGTATAGATCATATTCAAAGCAACTAAATCGCACCAGTGTTAAATGTAAATCAACCTGGTGCTGAGAGGACTGGAAACGAAATTAATGTGGTGCATTTCTAATAAAAGTTAAAAACTAAGTCACAAAAAAATAAATAGTTTCATTAGTGTATAAAATAAATTAATAATAATCAACAACAGGAAAGCAGAAAAAAAAGGTAAAATAAAATTTATAAAAATTAATGAAAATTTTAAAACCAAAAAAAAAAAATTACACTTCGTATCGCAGGTGAATCTATTTTATATATATACTATATGCAGGTGGCTTAAAACACCCTTTCCAGCTGGGAGATCGTCTGGCTTTCAAAACATAAGTTAAAATATGTTATTTAACGTCTTAAAGTGTTTTAGGACGTTTGTTGCAGTTGAACAGACTAATACGAGACTGTTTTTAAATGTCGTGTAGAACGATTTCTAGTATAAGTCTCAAACATTACATTACACTTTTTGACGCAAAAATGCAGCAAAAGTACTAGATCTATCAAGCCCTGTACATCTTTAAGAATAGTACCTCTCAAATCTTATAAGCGCAGGGACGAGTGTCGGCCTTTGTATTTCAAAGATATCGTGTATTAAAAGCTCAATAGTTGCGTTTTTTGTTAAAAAAATATATGCCCATTTATCAAGCAACTTAGAAAATATTTTATGCTATTATTACGTACACCGATATTCAAACATACTATGAGAAATACTATCAGCCAGCCAATGAATGAGCCGTGTCTCTTTTTGACATAAAGTATTAATCTTGTTGTTTTGTTCGGCCAAAACCAACCACGACTTGATAACAGACGGATGTCGTAGTTGCGTCGCCATCTTGGATATTCGGTGCTTTTACACGAGCATTTAAAACTAACTTGAAAACATGCCCATAGTGTTGTTGCAGTCGTATTAACCACTCGCCAAGATGTATAGATTGGAATAATTCTCTGTTTGAACTTTACTTTCAATAACAACAATTCTAGGAAAAAGTGTCGGTTGATAAGAAAAGAAATAAATAAAAAATGTTCAGTTTGTATAATTTTTATATAATTGGTAAACAGGTAAAATTTTGAATTTTCCCAATTTGGTGCTTTGGAGGAATATACCACTACACTTAAAAATTAAGTACGCGCAGGGTTATGTTTAAGTTCACCTACCTGTCTGAGCCTAATAATTTGTACTGTCTTGCGCTGTCAGTAAATTGAGCTGTTACAGAACTATCAACTAAACTCTTCCCTTGAATTCCATTCGTGTTAAATGTCATTACAGTTCCAGGTAGACAAACTAAAAATAAATTAGTAACCACGGTAACGAATGAATAAAAAACATACAAGATTTAGATCTGAGTAAAATTTTACGGTAAACGAAACACTCATCAAAACTTGAGCAAGTTTCAGACTTTCTAGAACCGCGTCTATAAAAAAATTAAGCGCAGGAAATTCGAAAAAGTTGACAATGTGTGGATGTCACAGTTAACTTAAAACTTCAAATTCCTATTGGTCACACCAGCTTTGGGCACAGCACTTTTTCATGGCTTATAAATTCATTGCGTAAAGAAAATAATATAAAAGGAGAAAAAGTTAGGAGACAATAATTGCATAAGTCATTGGTAGTTTTCTAAGCGCTTAACGTTATGTAAAAATTTGACTCAATTTGAATATCTTACCGGCCGAAGTTAAGTCGTAATCAAAATCCAATTCTGTTAAGCGGTTTCGTACCCGTAATTTTTTACCGTCGATGTCTGTAAAAATTACTCTCCCTAAAAAAAGAATACAAAGTATAGATGAAGAAATAACACAGGAAAATTTTATTTGAAATTATCACTCGGTTAAATTAACCATGTAATGTCTGACTAAGGAGGATAGAGGGATCTTCCTAGGAGTGACATGCATGGCTAAACTAAGGATAAAATGTGACGCCGCACACACTTAACTTACTATCGAATGCTATCATAACAACGTCTTTCTCCAGCTGTGAAAAAGTCTTGACATCAATTGGCGTGCAATCTAAAAATGCATCGCAAAATGTAAAATATAATATAAAAGCGTTGCGTGTGAAAGTGGACAGAGGGCGTAACATCCTCATAAGGGCAGACTGATAAGGGATGGAGTACACATAATTGGGTAGAAGGGTTAAATAGGTATCCACAGGAAATGAAGGTCTTTCAAGATGAAGGACCTTCCAAGATTAGACTAATCAGCTTTGTTAAAAACTTAAAAATGATTAAAAATGAGATATTTAAAACGTTAAATATTATCTCCATACACACCTGTTCTTGGCTCCCAGTTAGATCCACTTTCTAAGTCTAACTTATCAATTAAAATATCGCCATTTGGCCTAAAATAAGATTAAAAAACTATAGGTAATAAGCTACTTATAATTTAGGCTAGTAATTGACTTGCTTAAAAAACCCTTAAAATTCATAGTAAAGTTGCTTAAGTATTGATTAGAAAAGTCAAACAACTTTAAAGATTATCTAGAAAAACCTAACAAAAAATAACTCTGTTTACCCAAATGTGTTCGATGTCAAATATTGCAGATCTTAGTAGATTTGCTTTCAAAAAAATATGTGTAACGAGATTGTAATGAGAAGTTGATACTCGACTCTCTAATTAACGGACACTACAAAAACAGACAGCTCTAATTAACGGACAAAAGCGATGGAACTGGTACAACCTCGATAAAAACGTTACAGAAGACTCTTTAAATATCGGACATCAACTAACGGAAATCCCGGTTTAGCGGATAACTTTTTGTAATTAATTTCTAATTAGAGGACGGGGAGAATATACAATGTTTTACTTTAAACATTTATGTTTCACGTGACTTGTTGTATCACAGCTATCCACTCTAATTACGATTCAAAATAAAAATAATGTTTTATGAAGAAGATTTTAAGCAGTTTTTCTGATTAAAGCATTTTCTCCTTCCTTAAACTAAGCTGAACTGATCATGGGTTACCTATTAACTTTCCAATTTCAGTTGAATTGAAGGGGAAAATAAGACTCCCTGAATAGCCAACACCTCTAATTAGCGGACAAAAAGTGATTGCATCTGCTATTTAGAGAGTCGACTGCACAAATAGTTCAACTTCTCACAACACATAGGAACCACAGCTCTATAGTAGATATAAAGATAAATTTCCATTTGCCGACTAAACGTTCCCCCACTATTATTCCACACAATCCTTTCATAAAATATACTAAAAATAACTACAAACAAACTTACAAATGATAAGCTCCTACGCAGAGAATAGGGTATTCACGACCTTTGACCACAATTGGTTCAAAAATCGTCAACGTGGGAGGTAGCTTGCAATCAAAGTCCTAAAACACAACATAGTTAATACATGTTTTTTATAAGCATAACGCTTCCAAGCATATTCACGCTCAGATGGGGAGGATTTTTTTAAGTGTGTGCTTTATATTGCCCAGCCTTGATTACGATGGCTCTGAGGGGTCACACTTCTGTCATAACTTTTTTTTACTTCTGCACTTTTTTTGAAAATACTTCTGCACTTTTTTTGAAAATATATACTTCTGCAATTTTTTTTAAAATACTTCTGCACTTTTTTTTGAAAATACTTCTGCACTTTTTTTTAAAATACTTCTGCAATTTTAATTCTGCACATTTTTTAAAAAAAACTTTTAGGAAGGAACTCTATTTAAATATGGCGGATATAAACAGATCGTAAAATGCAAATATTTTGGTGCAATATGTTAGCTAGGCCCCAGCCCGAAGAAATTGTAGTTATTAAAATAAAGTTTACTTTAGTCCTCAATGTTTTGGTCAAAATATTTTTTTTTATAATATCTTTTGTTGCTTGTTATTTTTTGGTAGGTTAAAGCATAGTCATAAGAAAAAGAGATAGTCTGGTGAATCGCGCGGCTCTATTGTTTATGTTTTTGTTAGCAGAATATACCTCGTACCCAGTGCTTTGACTGCACGCTCGTGTTGAAAAATGGCGCATTTAAGTGGTTAGTTACTGTAAACATAGGATTAACAAACATTTAAACAGAATTATTTTCAACATGCCTGGCGAAAATTGCTCTATATACGGTTGCACAGTTTCACGAAGGGCTAAATATAAAGGTCTATCTATTTTTAAAGTTCCTGCTGGTGAGAATCAATTTGACAAGTCGTGGAGAGAAAAGTTAGTTGATGTTGTGATAAGAGATAGGGAAGTTGATCATGCTCTAAGGGATAGAATTCAAAGAAAGAAAATATATTTGTGAAAAGCACTTCAGCGAAGATCAAATGAATCGTAACCACTCTAGCAGAACCACACTTGTTACCGGTGCTATCCCCACAATAAACCTTCCTATCAAAAGTTTTCCTTCATCCTCCACATCTTCTAAGCCTCGTCAATCAGCACAATCAATTTTGCAGAAAAAAATTGAACCAGTGGAAAATGTCATTACTGATCGGTACAAGTCATTTACAGATTTTATTTCTAAAACTCAGTTATTGAAATTAGTCGGTTGGAGTTTTACCTATACAAGTGATTGTGCTTCTTTTGCCTGCCATGATGCTATCCACTCAGTTCCAAAGTATGAGATATATGTTGATAATAATCTTGTTTTTACTGTTCGTGTTTTATTATGGTCTGTTCCTGCTAAACACGACATTTATTCTCAATCACTAAAACTTATAACAATCACATATTTAACAAGATTAATTATGGATTTGAAATTATGCCCAGGTTTGACAGACCACTTTGCTGGTAGCTGTCTTGAGCACTGTGTTCCAAAAGTTTTTAACATCAAGGATAGTACTAGTGCACCTCTTCATCAAAGCAAATGGTATCGATCTCCAAATTGCATAGTTCTTATTCCACCTTCTTCTGAAAAATGCTTGGAATGTGTTAGGTCGGAGTCAAAAGAAAGCCTAAGTTTGAAAAGGAAAAGGGACAATTTAATTTCACCTGCCAAACTTAAAGCACCAATTTCCATGACTTCTCCAGACCGAATCATAAAAACCCTTCAAAATCACCGGTTGGAAAATAAAGAATTAAAGGAAGAGTGAAAGAAAACATGGAAGGATTCAATTGCTGATAGGCCTGGTAATTTCACAGATAATGCTAGAGCAAATATGTTTATTTCACGGCAAACCTACCAAGGAATCAAAATCACTGTCCATTCTACTGTTGAATTAATCCGGTATTTAATTAATAATGGAGTTCCATATGTACTGACAGAAAGATTTTGTCAAGATCGCCTTGAAAACTACTTTGGTCGTCAACGTGCAATTGGTCATAGGAAAGATAACCCATCAATCCGTGATTTTGGTTATAACGACAACACAATTAGAACACAAAAGGTTTTCCGACCCATAGCTGGTAACTGTCATGAAATTGATATTGAAACTGTGCCATGCCGTAAGAGCAATTAAACACACTTGGAAGAAAGAAGAAACTAAAAACGGTTATTTTTATAGCCACACATTTATAAAAAACATTAAATTGGCTTAATAAGCAAGAACAAGCACTGTATTTCAAATGATGACAGGTAATATCAATTTAAAGCTTTTATCTGCTTAACACAAACATTAATAAAAAATATTTTGAAATACCTTAAAACCTATATACACTACCTGGACCTTTTTGTAGACTTCCATAATTATTTATTATACCATGTGCCAAAATAATATTGTTTTAAAATTTGTTGCTATAAAAATAGCAGTTGTAACAGGTTTATAGTCACTGTTCTGGACTCTTAGTGTCAATGTCCATCTGAAAGATTGCTTGAAGATTTCTTGATTTCAGTGCGTAGAGATCGAGCTTTTTTCTGTTTTGATGCAATTTTGTGCAGCTCACATTTATCTTTCACAAATGAAAAAACACGAACACGAACATAAAGCATGATGAGATGCTCAAGTAAGTTCATTGCTAATTCTTTTGTGACTTTTTCGGTTGAGTGTGATGTTATTTTGTTGTAATTACAAAGCACAACAGGGTTCTCAAGCAGGTCTGAAACAATTTTCTTACTATCAATTGTATGGTGAAAATTAACAGTTGCAGCACGAACTTCAAGTTCTGCACAACAAAAAATTCTGAAAACATCATCGGTTACTGACCATAACCCTCCTCTGTCCTTGATATTTAATAAATCAGAATTTTTATCGTCTTCCACAAGACACGACTTTCCAGCTAATAAGATGTCTAAACTTTGAACTCCAAGCATACTTCTTGATTTTTTTGATCTCCTAATGCGACGATATAGGGTACTAAATACATAACCACTTAGATATTGAATTATGTTTCTTTCTTTGGGTGAAAAATTCACATGGGAAGAAAATTCTACAGTGTTTTCTTTTACAGTTGAATTAGTGAGATGAGCAAGTACGTGATTAGCCACTTCAAAACCAAGGAGAATAGAGCTTCGATTTGATAAATTTCTGAAAACAATATTTTCAGACACAGATTTATAGAAGGCCGGATAAAACTTTTCAGCATCGCCTTTAAAACTACCGATCACATCTCTGACAAAACTATAGGAAAAGTTCGTATCGTCGTTTGTAATAACATAATTGACAAATTCATTTCTGGTCTTCTCACTATAGCATTCATCTTTAGAAAGTTTACTTGCACTTAATTGGGTGTACTTCTTAAAGTATAACGGATGGAGCTTGGTTTCAGCAGTAGTGAGGCTGTCGTCATTTAACTGGTTTTGTGGCTGACGATGTTTCGCATTTCGGTGTCTTGTGAGTCCCCGTTGTGTTTTGCATGTTTTGGAGCATATATCACAGGAAAAACAGCTTTCAGAAGGGTCGTCAACTATTTCTTCAACAATTTCGGATAATTCTTTAGTTAAATCACGATTTTTCTCTAATAAATCTTCATCAATAACAGCCAAGATTGCATCAAAATCATCTTCACCAAAGAAATCCTCCCCATGGGCAGCCATTATTGATAATTCCGTGCAGTCTTAAACTGGCCACCCCGATTTAAGAAACATATCTGCTTGTGAACAATAGGAACACATTATGGACGGCCCGGAATTACCAGACTATCTCTTTTTCTTATGACTATGGTTAAAGGTTATATATACGCTAGCTAGCTATTTGTGTGGACCTAATGGGATGGCTTTTTATAAAAATGTGAACATAAACAACGTTCAACTGTGCTAAAATTGGTGCCTTGGGCAAACTGTATTATTATTTTTTATTTTTAGTGTAAATCAATGGACAATATTTTAAAGAATACCATTAGAACAGAAATCAAATCATTTATGGATTCAGAAAATACAAATAATGAAAGAAAAGAAGACAAAAAAGACAAGGGTCCACGAAAAACAGAACAAAGACTAGGACAACTGTTATCCAAAATTCGAGCAAAGTCATCTGAAAGTGGAAGTTCACAATATTCTAGTCGGCCCTCCAAAAAGTACAAAAAGTTACAACTTAAGTATGAGAGATATGATAACCTAATTAACGAATTCAAAGTGGTAAGGCTAAAAGATGGAGGAGGCCCAAGATTCGTTGATGTGGAACAAGAAACTCCTATATCATTCCAAGAAATAAAGGAACTAGCTAAAAACTTTTACTTTGATGATAACAACTGTAACAATTTTTCAGAAAACGTTGCTGAATGCACAATTGATCTTGTAGCAATCACAGGTCAAAATATTGATGAAGATGAAGACATGTGTGAATACCTTAAGAGAAAAGGCCTTGTTATTTCTAAAACATTCTTTGTCTTAAGGTCAACATATGTAGATTTAAGTGAGGACAATTTACCTGCAGTTTTCAACAATTTTAATGAATTTAATGAGTCAATGAATGTTGAAAGTACACCCAAACGAAAATTGTGCCATACCTGCCACTGTACCTACACTGGAAGTGAATGCTTCATCTGCTTACAAAATCAAGAGTACTTGGAAAGTCTTGAAAAGGACAAGGAAAAGACTGCATTAGAACTGAACTTGACAACAGCTACAGAACTAAACGATTGTTTTGACAACGAAATGCCAAATAGTTCATTTGAAGGAAATCCTATTCCTGATTTGCCATCAGTTGCCGAATTAAGGCAGATCAGATTAAATCTATTTACCACAGATGTACCTGAATGTCTAACTGCAGAAAAAGAAGTAAAAGTTAACAGACACAATATAAGAAAAGACTTGATTAAAGCTTTCCAAGATGAGGTAATTTTACTGTTTGTATTGTGTATTATATTGTCTTTAAACAAAGAAATTTTGGTGGAAAAAAAATTGGCAGATGATAAAAAAAATTAAATTATGATGGGAATTTAAGTGACAGATTTTGGTCCAAACCGGCAAATTTTCTTGGCACCAAAATTTTTGTATACTTCCAATGATATTAAGTAAAATTTATATTATTTACTAGATCAAGGTGAATGAGAAGATCACTTACACTGTTATTGATTCCCATGGGCTCTCAGAAAATGGTGTAGGCTCAGGTGTATCAAGAGATGTATATTCAATGTTTTGGAAAGACGTTGCAGATAGCTATTTAGTTGGTGCTGATGAGCGTGTGCCCTTTGTTAGACATGACCTCTATGTATCAGAATGGGAGGCTATTGGTAAAATTCTTGTCAAAGGTTTTATTGACACTGGATACTTTCCAATAGTTATCAGTCGTTCATTTATGCATTACTGCTTGTATGGGGAAGTGAATAATCCTGATGATCTAATAGATGGGTTTTTAAGGTATTTATCTCAAATGGAACGAACAGTTGTTCAAGAAGCACTTGCTTCTAAAAATTCTGATATTTTTACCTCAGAAGAATTTATGGACATTCTTGATCAGTTTAAGTGTCGTACATTGGTAACTTCTAGTAATGTTAAGGAAGTGGTGATTGAGCTTGCAAGACAAGAACTATACCAGAAACCTCATATAATGGCAACATGCTGGAGAACTAATTTCGCCCCTCTACTAACACACCTATCAACTCTGGAATCTCTTGTTGCCTTGTATGAAAAGGTAGAACCAACGGCAAAAAAGCTTTTGGCATTAATTGTTTCGGACCCTGCTAACGAGAGTGAAAGAAATGCACTTCAGTATTTTAAAAGATTTGTACGGGGACTGGAAAATATGAAGTTAAAGCGACTATTGTAATTTCTTACTGGTTCAGAACTGATAATAGTCAATTCACTGCACATAACGTTTAAAAAAGATGTAACTGAATTTTCCAGAAGGCCAATAGCACATACATGTGGGCCTATGTTGGAATTACCATCAACTTACAACAATTTTTGTGAGCTTAGAGAGGAATTTACAAGTATATTGAAAAAATCAACATGGGAAATAGACATTGCATGACTGAGTTCATATTTCTTTGTTATGTTTGGTAATATATGATCATTTACTAAAACTTCTGCTTAACTGACCATGGTGACATTTTTTGTAATTAGGAAAATACCAATCAGTTTATTTACATGCTTTTGTTTTATTTTTAACTTCTTTTGTGGTCTGTAGACATCCTTTTTTCTTTATATATTACTCGCTAAGCTTTACTACGGTTTGCTATTTGTTATGTCCTAATATCAGAACAAAAATGGGTACGAGAGTATAGTTATGTTGCCAAAAAAGGATTTGTTATTTTGTTAAGATCTATTTGTTTTTACGATTGCAGTATTTGTTGTATACATATGATTCACATTTATTTTGGTTTACTAGAGATGTAAAAATTACTTATTGTATGAACTTTTTAAGGAAAAAAAGCAATAAGAAAACAACAAATGTTTATATTTTGTTCAAGTGTATTATGAGAATTATACAAATGTAGTGCCTCCTCTGGATTTTGTGGTTGAGCGATACCATCGCGATTCATAAAATGCTCTGCAAACTCCTGAAACTCGTACGAGAAATCACAATGCTCATTTTCAGTGACCGATTGGAATTCATTAACTTCCTGGGGATGCACGTTTTGTAAACAATCCTCTGCGTCAAACAAATGAGAAAGGAAAAACATAGAATCGGGACGACCACTTGGTCCACCATTATTGCTTTTTGAGATTAAATGTGAGTTCCATTCCTCAACAATTGAATTTAAATCACTTCGAATCAATGGCATAAAACAATATCGAATACAGTCCAATATAACTGGATCGGAAGTAAAAAGCGTGTCTGAGTCAGCTAAATCCCGGAAAAAATGCCGCCACCACACAATACGATCCCGTTGTAACATGGCCCAAAATGACTCAATTCTCTGGTTCTGTGGCGATGTTGTTATACTGAAAGATTCCTCTTGTGGTCTGTAGACATCCTTTTTTCTTTATATATTACTCGCTAAGCTTTACTACGGTTTGCTATTTGTTATGTCCTAATATCAGGACAAAAATGGGTACGAGAGTATAGTTATGTTGCCAAAAAAGGATTTGTTATTTTGTTAAGATCTATTTGTTTTTACGATTGCAGTATTTGTTGTATACATATGATTCACATTTATTTTGGTTTACTAGAGATGTAAAAATTACTTATTGTATGAACTTTTTAAGGAAAAAAAGCAATAAGAAAACAACAAATGTTTATATTTTGTTCAAGTGTATTATGAGAATTATACAAATGTAGTGCCTCCTCTGGATTTTGTGGTTGAGCGATACCATCGCGATTCATAAAATGCTCTGCAAACTCCTGAAACTCGTACGAGAAATCACAATGCTCATTTTCAGTGACCGATTGGAATTCATTAACTTCCTGGGGATGCACGTTTTGTAAACAATCCTCTGCGTCAAACAAATGAGAAAGGAAAAACATAGAATCGGGACGACCACTTGGTCCACCATTATTGCTTTTTGAGATTAAATGTGAGTTCCATTCCTCAACAATTGAATTTAAATCACTTCGAATCAATGGCATAAAACAATATCGAATACAGTCCAATATAACTGGATCGGAAGTAAAAAGCGTGTCTGAGTCAGCTAAATCCCGGAAAAAATGCCGCCACCACACAATACGATCCCGTTGTAACATGGCCCAAAATGACTCAATTCTCTGGTTCTGTGGCGATGTTGTTATACTGAAAGATTCCTCAGCGTCTGCGCCTGAGAGTGATCTCAAGTAAACGTGAACGGGCTCGATGAGTGCATGTTCAGTTCCATCATCTGCTTAAATTGTCAAAGGAAGTCCTTTCAAATTTAAAACGGCATCTAAATAGTATCCAGCGATAACTTCAGGCAGTTTATTAGTGGTCCCTACTTTAAGCCAAATTATTTTGCGTGAAAAGCCGTCAATACATCCATGAATGCTAAAACCATACGGCTTAAGCTTATCGTGGCCATCAATGTGCCAGACATAATTTGGGCCTCGAGCTAGGTATGCTCTTCGACGAAGGCGCCGTCTCTTTCTCCTATTTACTCCCTCTGGATCAAAACACCTTATTGCTAGCCTAACATCATCTCGTCTGCAGATTATACCTTTTGACGTTAAACATCTATGAATGCGACGATAGCCCAGCTCAGCTCCACTACCATCCAGTTGCTCCTTCACAGCCTGCATCACATCTGTGTGTTGATTTCTAATACTTGCCAAGGGCTTTTTTCTCATACCATAAAGACGAAACCATCTTTTTAATGTCGATAAACTAGTTTTATACCTTTGATGTATACGAAGGAATTCTAGTATCTCCAGGTATGTCAGTCCTTGATTGAAATAAACCTTAATAGCATCCTTCACGCTTTCCATGACGGTGTAGTGAATAAGGAGATACTAGACAACTGATTAATAACGCCAAAAGTGAGTTAGAAAATTAAAAAAAATGCAAAAGTGAAAAAAGAAAATTGCAGAAGTAAAAAAAAAAAATTGCAGAAGTGAAAAAAAAAATTGCAGAAGTGAAAAAAAAAATTACAGAAGTGAAAAAAAAAATTACAGAAGTGAAAAAAAAATTACAGAAGTGAAAAAAAAAATTGCAGAAGTGAAAAAAAAATTGCAGAAGTGAAAAAAAAGTTAACAGAAGTAAAAAAATACTTTACAGAAGTGTGACCCCTCAGAGCCATCGTACTTGATGAATTCTTCTGGCGTGTGTTTTGTCTTGTGTTATGGATATTTTATACTAAAAGACAGTCTTTAATCTCACTTAACTTAGCCTTTGGTGTTGTCGCTGTTCTTTTAAAAGTAAGAACGGGATCATTAAATCTCACAAAGCAACATTTAAGTTCTCTAATAAGCATAACGTTAGCACACTCGACTAAGTGTTTTTTTTTTTGCATAAGCATATCTTCAAATTTTTAGTCCCTCGATATAAAAGATAAAGCGAAACAGTACTCACTCTGACGATCATAAACTTCTGCATAGGTTCGTACCATTGTAACAATAACACAGCTTCTCTTCGTCCCACAAATAGATACATTTGGTTGTTGTAAGGGTTGTGCACTGGTAAAGTAAACAACGCAGACAAAATTAATAATAAATCGCTTAGAAATACTGGAAATATGTAAATTAGCGCTCTTTTTCTATTGAGCTAGGCCCTCTCTTGGTTTAGCGTTCCAGGCATTAAATAAATAAGTTTTGATAACAAACAGCGCGCTTACTGAGTTTTAACTGTAGCTCCCTTTTAAACTTATGTCGTAAGATTCACAGCAATAAGAAATCTTTAGCCTCATGCTGAAGAGGACTACAATTTTCTTTAGCGTTTCGATCAAGTGCCCGTTTCGATTAGGCGCTCCCTTTGACATGCAAGTTTAATCAAGCATTTACAAGACTCGTTTCAATTTGACTGCATTTTTAAGCTCAAGAGCTTTTCTGTTAGCGCGTGCTAACAAAGTTATATAAAAGAGGAAAAAAAGTTACGACAGGTGGTCATGACGTACCTACGCAACACTTTTGCGCATTGGAGGTTCCAGGTACTTTTGTTGTGTACGCAACTCCCCTGAAATACAAAGAGAAGAAGTAGTCTCGTTTAAGAGATGGCGCAGTAAAACATATGAAGTGGTGGTATTCTTCAGAGTGGTGACAGTGTAGATGTAAAAACGAACACGCACATTTTAACGAGAAATACGAGGATGATAATTTGACAGGCGAAGCACGCTAACAAAAGAAATTGAAATACTCGCCCTGAAAAAGGTTAAAGGCTTTGTTGGTTTTAATTATTTAGGAATAAAATTGAAATTTTAAGCACTCTACGATGTTTGGAGACGTGATGTTTATCATGGCTCATTTGTGTAGTTGTTCTTGATCGAAACTTTTATAATGAAGGGCGAGTATAACCAGGATTTATCCTCAGCCTGGATTTTTATTAACTTTAAATAATTTTTCCAAACATCTACAAGATCTAATGTCGGTTTAAAATGCTTTTTGCTAGTTAAAAATTCACTTTTCAAGTTTTTTTACAATTTCGCGAGTTAGCAATCCACAGTAACTATTTTCCTCATGTTTCTTGTACATAAAGTTTCTCATAAAAAAATGTTTGAAATAGACAAATTATTTCAGAAAAATAAAAATTCTTACTTAGGTAGTGGAATGAACTGGTCGATATTTTGTTGTCCATGCAGCGAGACTAAATTATGCATGTACACAAATGAGGGTGAACCACATATTGAAACAAGAATATTTTTAATAACGTATACCCATTTACAAGGACGTGAAAATATCTAAAAGCAAATAAAAATATATGTGACATTTTGGAGGATATTGTCTGAGGAGTTACATTGTATAGAATTGGTAAAGTGGGACAGGAAAGTGAGGTAAGGCTCGATAGTGTAATTGTGCAGAAGTTAGGAAGAAGATCGACTTCAGACGCAACAGTCTTCGTAAGAAGCAGTTAAAGAGAAAATGTGTATAATACCTGAAACATTTCTATATTCTGTAAGTCATCTAAATTTAAACTATATATTCCTTCATCAGATGCAAACAATAGGTGGTGATCTAGTTTGAAAAATAAAAACATATATATAAATGATGTAAAAAGATAATACTTTCAAATGAGAATATCTTAAACGAGAGTGCACGTAAGCACGCAGACCCCTTTTTTAAGTAACAGTTTTTCAATGCTTACTCTGTGTAAAAAGATTTCCACAACTCACTTTTGGTTTCAGGGTGTGTCCAACTTGTAGCACAAAACGCGTTTAATGGACATTCATTAAAAATCTTTGAGAAGCAGTTCGCCTGAAGGAATAAAAGAAAAATGAAAGAACAATAAATTCGAAAGCTGCAACACATAGCAATTTCCAACACGTAAACAACTACATACTTGTGTCCTTTGATTAAACACACCAGATGATGGCTAAAAATAGTTGCAATGTTTATAGTTGTTTAATACGCCATAATTACATGAAATAACAAATGCATTAAAGAAACTTATGGAATTATACATTTAAAAGTTAAACATACTCTTTTGTTCTCGTTAGGCACACGAGGTGGAATTGGGGGTGGTGCTTGGTGTTGTGCATCGTTGCTTGGAGTAGAAGCTGCTGGTCGATGAGGAGGCTTCTTAGGTGGAGGCGGTGGCGGAGATTCTTTCTTCGTTGGAGCAGCTTCTTTCTTCAGCGTTGATAATTGCTGATCTGCTATTGGCTGAAATCAATCAGGAAAGATCAATATTTTAACTGTATGAACTAGCTTTGTCATAGTGTTGTCAACAGAATTTTAAAATTTACACTAATTCAAAAACATTTCCAAAACTTTTTTTACAACAATATAGACTATGACAGCAAACAAACAAACAGAAACACCAGCAAATATCAAATTTCATTCTTCATGTGCTTTTTTTAAAAATTTTTGCGCACGAAAATATTGCGGAATTAAAGATTGCGAATTTGGCGAGTAGCAATTCGCAATCTTTTCTTCCGCAATTCCTAGAAAAATTACGCAATTCGCAATCTTTTCTTCCGCAATTCCAAGAAAAAAAATAAAATCGCAATTTGATTTTGTCGATGTTTTGCTATACGAAGGTTTACAAGGAAAACCCCTAAATTATTTGCATCAAAAGAAATTCTCAATAGAACAAATCTTAATGACCAAGATGAAATGTTTTTATCAATTCATGGATCATCGCTTCAATTTGCAATTTTAAATTCCGCAATTTTTTGACACAATATCAGATTCGCAATCTTTAATTCCGCAATTTCATGATTGTATCACCAATTCGCAATCTTTAGTTTTGCAATTTACGATTTTTTCGACCATAATTTTGCAATCTTTAATTCCGCAATCTTTTCTTGCGCAAACTTTTCTTCCCTTAGTTCCTGTAGTACATTTTAAGTACCAAAAGAGTTCCAGAACAATTCAAAGAATTTAAGGAATCCCAGAACGGTTGTTCATCCTGTTTATTAAATAAGGTTTCCAAGTACACACTTAGTTGAACAGATGTGATTTACACATAACCAAGTACACTTTTGAGCTTAAAATATATTCTGAAACCTACCTCTGTTTTGGGAATAGGAGGTGCTGGTCGAAGTTGCTTCTTTGGCGCCTCTTTTATTGTGCTAACTTCCTCTGGCCTAAAAAATAATACTTTTGCTTTATGACATTGAAGTAACCATAGCTACCGATAATAAGGGAATCCCAGGTGACTAATGGTGTTTTTAAAATTTTTAAAAAGCTTTTAAATTATCAGCATAAATTTTGATTTTTTATTAGTGCCTAAAAAATTGCTGATTTTGTTGCAGCATGGAAAATTTTAGGTAAATAATTAGGTAGTTTCACATACTCGTTCAATTCCTTAGCATAAAATGTTGAGTTGCCCTTTTCCCTAAAAAGAAAACAATGATTAGGTTTTGGATTTTTCTAGATAAACGAATAATCTACATATCATTAAAACTGTGTAAAAAATTCTTACTTTTCATGTGGCAGAGTCACCTAAAAAAATAATTAACATTCTTCAATGTTTCATTGTCATACATCCATATTGAATAAGGTATTTTAGTCTTCTGTCTCAGAAAAAATGTTTCAAAAAATATTAGAAGTCCAACCTTTCTTTCTGGTTCAGTTTCTTTCTTGACAGGTTGAGAGTTTTTATCAGGTACTAAAATGAGAATAAATTTTTTCCAGCTATGCCTGTTTTAATGTTAATGAAACAAACACAAGATTATATACAGCTTGGTGTCTTTGTAAATATAAAATACACAGGGAATGCTTCCACAACCTTTGTACTAACTTTTACATCTACTACAAAAAGAGAAGGGAAATAACAGCAAACTTCATTGGAATATAAATGAAGGTATGGCGAGGGAGGGTTATGCTTTTGCTCATGTTTTAAAAAAAGTGGAGAATTTTGACTCACAGTTTAATTTTTCTTTTTTGTTTTTTTCTTTCTTTGATTTTATTCTTTTCACAGTACTTTCCTAAAAGTAAAATAAGTTATCAAAAATCATTAATTTTTAAAATCAGTAGCTAATAATTTTAACAGTCTAATCTTTAGTTTAAACCGTTAAAAAACGGGTCCTGCAAATATCTGGACAAAAACAGCCCCACAGTTGAACTGTCATAACTCCTAAGGACCAGGTTGTCATGAAAGGTACTCCTCATATTTTAGAAAGAAGGTGAATGGGTTACCTAACAGTACTAAATATGAACTGTCTAACTCTTGTCCTTAGCTAACAATTGCTACTAAAGTTTCGAAAAGCTGATTATTTGTTAACTGAAAAAAGGCGTATTTTCAAAAACAGGCTGTCCTTTAAGGGTTAAAATGTTCTAGAAAGGCAAAAATATTCTTGTTTCGCAAGTAAATTCCTTCAATCACCCACAAAGTTGCAATTTGAATATAATATTTTGTTTACCATACCTTTTCTTCACCTCCTTTTTTCTCTTCCTGTTCCTCCTCACCGCTATCATCAACTTCTTTATATCTATATTTCTTTTTCTGTTTTAAGCCTTCAAATTTATCTAACAATTCACTCAACGTATTTCGCACTGTACGATTTTGACAAAACGGATGCTAGAAAAAAGATTTTACGGAACACAATAAACAACTGGTGGCAACAGCTCAAGTGCTCTTTTCTTTTCTATCTAGTGTCTCAAAAAAAATTTTTCTTGTCTAATTTTTGGATACTCTTTTTTATCGTTTTTAATCAAAACAATTTTCAAATATACTAATTTTCACACATTTTGGACAAATTCAAAACTTATTTTTATATTTTTTTGTACTTATGGTCGCATACATTCATTTTGACAATTAAAAATAAAAATAATCTATATACACCTGCATTTTTTCCACCAACCATTCCCAAAAATTTGCACACACAAACTTCTTACTCACAAATATCAGTTCTCACAAAAATAAGTTTAATCAGATAAGGTAAAAAACAGGTATATTTGGTGGGAGAATAATAACTTTGCCAATATGTGGTGAAAAGTTGATTGTTTCTCTATTTTATTGCATATGTGTATTTAACACATCCTGAACGTACCTTACCTGCTATATTATTATTATTACTATTTTTACCTGCAATAATTTGTCTGCTGGTGGCCTTTTCTTTGGATTCTTTGTTAAACTAAGTTTCACAAAATCTTTCATTGAGGTGGACCTGAAATGCAACAAAAAGTCCAGGAACTTAAAAACGATATGCAGTAATGACAACAACAGTAAAACAACAACAACAACAACAACCACAACAAAAACAACAAAAACAACAAAAACAACAAAAACAATAACAACAAGTACAGTAGCCACCGTTTAACTAGAACCTCCAGAATGAATTTAAATAAAGTTTGCTTCAAGGAAAGTTTGTGTGACTTTCAACAAAGAAAAAATAAATATAATGAAAAAATAAATGCTTTGTCTTATTTCTTCTGGCGTTTTAGTTAACTAACGTAAATACAGTCCAGGGACACAAAGTTGAGTTCAATGGTATTTGAGTTATCTAGTGTATTTATGAAGAGTTTGTTAAGCAAAAACCTTGGGGAACTGAGAAAAGTTTGAGTAAAGAAAAGCTTAAGTTATTTCGTATTCTATTCAAGCGGCAGCTACTGTAAAAAAATAACAAAATAAAAACTTACCATTTATTTTTATCCTTTAAAACAGGAGGAGTGTAATTTTTTTTCGAAATTAAATATAATGCTCTAAAAATATACAAAATCAAATAGATCGTAACATTTCAAGCAAAGCACACGTTGTCATAAACAATGTTTACATATTTAATTTAAACACACCTCATTGGATGAAGGTCAAAGAGGGGTGGTTTCATTTCTGCTAGTTCTATTGCTGTAATTCCAACTGCCCATACATCACACTATTCAAAATAAAAAATAAAATATTTACATGTTTAAATGTTTAGCTTTACCTTTACCCATTTAGGTATAATGGTTAAATACCTGACTAATATTAAAGAAAAGAACAGTTTAGTGTTAAAATATTCCCTGATTGATTTGTATACAGGTTCTGTATATAGACATAGCGGTTTAGAAAATCACATTAAAATAATACCATGTAACAAATGTATATTAAAAACTGTGCTATGCAAATTTCAACTATACAAATCAGCATTTATTGATAACGAATGTTCTATAATAGACAGAGTTGCTGAGCAGAAAAGAACAATCCTTGTATTTAATATATTAAAAAACCTAAGGAAATAATGTGGAATGAACCAAGAACTTTTTTTAGGTAAGACATTAGTGGTTTCTAAGTTGCATTTGATTTATTTTTGTTCGGTATGATAAGAACTAACCATTTGATCATAACCGCCAGTACGTTCTACAGCAGCTACTTCAGGTGCCATCCTGCATAAATAATTAACAGTATTTGAATTTTATTTTGAAACGAAGTATACAGCAAATAGTTGCATTAAATTCTTTACTACAACTCTGCCTTATTATGAGTGATGCCTATTTCCAAGCATAACAATCAAGAGCGTCCTAACAATATCATATCAAATTTTTTGTGTTTTGGTGGATCTTTGTTGTCGTCAGCACAATTTTTAAACCCTTATCTCTTTAGGCGTTCGTCGAAAACATATGATCCTATAAATTATTTAGATCAGTGTTTCAACCTCTACGCATTACAGGCAAAAAATGAACTAATTTTTGCCAATTTTTTTTTTGGATTTGTACTGCTGACGTCAGCAAAAAATCTAAAACAACCTATTTGTCCATTGTCCTTTTGCCTGAGTGGATTTCTCCAGGGGTCTTATCGACTATTGAAGGCAATATATTTATCTGTGTTGGAACAGTATGATCTGCCCTAAACATAATGCCTTTATGTATTATATAATGCCTGTTTTATTATTTATCAACAAATTTTGAGATTTTCCTATCCTATGTTTTTTTCAAATGATGTACCAGAACCATTTGATCCAATTGTAACAACTTAGGAAAGAAAAATTAATACCAGTAGGGTGTCCCTATAAACGAACTTCTTTTACCAATTGTGGAAGTTATTTGAGCACCAACACCAAAGTCAGCTTAAAAAGGAAAAAGAAACATGGATACAAAATCTTTATGGCACCTTTGTAGAAATTTCAGTAATAATTTTATTTTTAAAAACATTTAAAAAAACATGTTTGCATTTTTCTACTCATATAATATACCCAAGTTATATTTTCTATTATTAACAATGCATGTACTGGTGTGTGTAAACTCTTCTCTCGTGTAATCACTGCAACTCAGTAAGGGCTCCATATCCTTTGCAATTATTAATTTGTAGTAGAACATTGGGAAAAGAAATACTGGTTTTGCAGTGCTTACAAACAATTGTGTTTCTGCTAGTATGCATAATTTTTTATATTTACACACCCAACTTAACATCCCCTTCGGTTGTCAGCAGAATATTTGCACCTTTTATGTCACGATGTATTTTATTTTGATTGTGCATGTATTCAAGCCCCTGAAAGAAGAAAAAAAAATGGCTAAGATCTTTCAAGCATAAATTCTATTTGCTTTAAAGAATTCAAAAACTATATAAAAAATATTACAATATCGTGTATATTTCATTAAGCACCCCTCCTTCCACAAAGCCTCTCTTAAAATAAGTTCCTACCGTAAAAAAAATAATGCTAAATAACTCCCACCTTTAAAATCACTTCTGACAAAAAAAAACCCTTCCTCGAGGCTTAGTATTGATGGTATTTATTAGAAATTACAAAAACAATATTATAAAATGTTAACCTTTAACATTTCTGTACATATACAACCAATCATTGCTTCTGTTAATGGTCCAGTTACTATACAAAGAAAACATGACAAAATAAAAAAGAAAATTTCCACACAGAATCACACAGAATTTACTTGTAATATCTACCATGATATATATCTTGAAGTGATCCACCACCACAGAACTCCATAGCTATCCAGAGTTTATCCCTCCTATAAAAAGGATGACTAATAGTTAATTTTAAGTTAATATTAATCAATACAATTTTTAAAAAGCTTTCAAAAGTGACTTTTTATATGATATATTTGGTGGTGGTTTTAAAATTGAAGCAAGAACATAACATAAAATGTCTTATCCATCTTATATTGTCAAATATATTGAAAACAATATAATGTACTCAAACAAATTTATTCCAAAAATCTACTTAAATTATTTCCCCCAAAAAATGTAATTTATTTAAATAGGGTGCTCTTAGGAAAAACTCAAATCTGTAAGGTACAGCAAAACATTCTAAATGTGGGTTAGGATTGAGCAGGTATGGTGTATTGGGAACTTGCGTTTACTCAATACTGTCCTTACATGGCTGCATCTGACTGTCAACCAATTTATCAAACGCCTATAAAACAACACTGTTAAGGCAAAGAATACCTGAGATAACTTCCAAAATATTGAACTATATTTGCATGTTTGCAATCCTGCATGATGCATATCTCTTGTTGGATTACATCAAAGTCATCTCCTTAAAAAACAGCAATTTAAACACTTTAAGGAAAAAGTAAAGTGAAGAGTTCTGTTAAATTTTTGAATATTCTTGTTAAATCTGCTTTATAGTTGGAACAAAAAAAATTATTATTGCAAGATTATCTATAGAGTTAGCAGGTGCTTCCGAACACCGAAAAGTCACACAAGTTCTGTTAACATTAACATTAATTAAACAGGCTTTGTATACACAGCAAATAAAACTTTTTTACCTGGCTCCACATTTATGATTTTAACTGCAGCAAGATCTCCAGTTGCTTTAATTCTTGCCTAAACAAATTAAAGTATATAGTTAGTACAGAGTTGTGAGGAATCCTTTAGGCAATAGCATCAAAACTATGAAGCACCCTAAGGTCAATGAAAATAAATCTGTCAATAAACAAGTTAACTTGTGAAATATTGTGGGAATACTTATTTTTTAAAACATGATACTCACAGTGATGAGGATGTGCAGCGATTCAAACATTCTTTTGCACAAAAAAGTTGCTTTTGGGTGAGCTACATTAGTAAACTTCTGATAAAGTTTAAGATTTTTGCATGTTCTATTAAATCATATTTTGCATGTAGGTAAGCAACTGCATATATTATAGCACGCCTCTGCAGAAAAAACCTGGATCAATCGCTTTATGGTTCAGTGATCTATTTCTTGTTTTAGTTTGTTTACGCTGAATGTGATTCTTTACCTTTTCAAAGTTACTTAATGAAGGCAATGAATGATTGGTATGTATCATATATCATGGTGTTTTTAAAATTTACGTATTTATTATTTCACAGGTTTTTTATGGTTTACCTTGTAAACTTCTCCATAGGTACCACTTCCAATCCTTTGAATTAATTCCAAGTCTTTTTCTGGTTTTGTTTTTTGAATATTAGCTTTGGTACTTCTTGGTGCAGCCATTAGTGTGGTGGATCTTACATTAATTCTACCTCTAAAAACATAAACCACAAACCATACGAAGCACTGTAACAACAGATGAGAAATTTAAAAAAGCTAATGGTTATTCAGAATGTGTACAGGCTTTGGAGGATAATACTTGCAAAGCCCTCAAGTGTATACTTAATAAAGACAATTTTAAACTTAGATTCTAAATTTGAAACCATTAAAACATTGCTTTTGTAAGATCTAGGATTTTTCTTATTAAGTTACATACTAAATTATACACATGCACTCAAGACAATGAGAACTATTTCAGGTATGTTTAGACTGCTATAGTTAGCCCAAGATTTTACACATTACAATACATGTAATGAAACATGATCCATAGACTGCTTAATAAGATGATGTTTAAACACTGACATCCTCAAAGTAAACGTAACGTAATAAAGAGTTCCACTTTGCAAACACTCATTTTACTTCTTTTGGAAAAAATACAGTCAAGCAAATATTTTAATAAGAGAGTGATTGTGAATGAATTAAAAGTATGTGACAGTCAATTTTAAATATGCCAAATTTAGCATATTTCTAAAAGCAAGCATCAAAGTTTTATTATTAACTAAAAATTTTCAGCTGACCTTTATGGGATTACAGATAACATTAAATAAAACAATAACAGGGTGGCCATCCATTTTCCAAAGTAATTTCCGGGACTTCTCAGGAGACTTTTTTGACCCTTTTCTAAGAGCAATTTTGTTCAACAAAAAAATAAATGAGAAAAAAACTGTAAACAGTTTCCATAACCTGATGACCAAAAAAAAACAAAAGCAAAACCTAAACAAAAAATAGATTTAAATCTCCAGGAGTTTTTCCCATTTTGCTGCTTTTTAAAAGTTTTTGCAAGAGTATAGCAGCCACCCTGCACATTTGTTCTGGTAAAAATATTTTTGAAATAAATAAACAAAGAAAGCCACTAATTTTTTCGCAAGTGACTAAATGTTTTTTGATAGATATCTTATTAATATGTAATATGTTATTTGTTTGATATTATAATTCTTTAAATTTAAACACAAGTGACATTAGTTTTTGTTCAAACGGCAGTATGTGGTTGAATGAAATTTACAAAACCTTCCACTAGTTTTTGCTTTATAGTTGTTGGGTACTGCTGTAATTTTAAAATAATACTCTTCTGTTACCCTAAATAATTTCCTGATTTAAACTTCACAGCAGATTTGGAAGTTTTTGATTTCTATGATTTCCTTGATATGACTGTTCATGGATTGCATATAAACTTTACATTTGTAAGAGTATTTAGGAGATTCAGGACCAAAATATAAGAAAAAACTAAAAATAATAGTATTCCATGTTTTAGGAAGTTTTGATAAAATTTGAGGAAATGAACACGTGTACTAATGATGGGGAATACCCAAAAAGCTCTATGAAGAAACAAAGTATTTTATATTTTATCTTTTCTTTTTTAACTAAAGGTGAATAAATCAAAGAAACACTTTTTATAACATACATAATGGTTAATCTTTTTTCAAAAGTGATAATAGAAAATAACTATAGTATATATATATAGTTATTTTTCACTTCCAAGTATATATATAAGTATAATATATACTTAGAAGGGAAAAACTCATATCAGGTTAAAGATACGGTAGACCCTTTTGACACATGTTCAGTATATTCGAAATATCTCCTTAACATGTCCCTTTTTTAAAAACATTTTTGTATATTATAAAACATTGATAAATTCCCTACAAGTATATAAGAAAATAAATTCGTGAAAAAAAACTGGAATGGAGGAAAAAAAATTCCAAACAAAAAAACACCCTCCCTTGTTAAAGCTTTGGTAACTCCCCTCCATTAATTTTTTTTTCGTTTAAAAATACCTCGTTGTATTGCTCTTATTCAGCTCTACAATATCTTACTACATTTTTTCAAAAAAATTATTAAAAAATTATTAAAAATACTACATAAATCAACGAATTTACCTCCTTTTATGAATCATTCAACGATAACTCAATAATTATTCAAATTTCGAAATAAAAAAAGCAAGAATTTGTAGCCAGACGTGTAACTGTTTCAAAAAACATTGTTTCGATAGTTTTCAACGAAATGGAGGGGAGTTACCAACGCAAACAGGCAATGTATCAGCCGAATTTCTTGTTTCGAGAAAAAAAGGCTCAAACATTTCTTCTGGTACCTGTGCAAAAGTGTGGCATTGGAATTTTAACCTTGTTAATAATTAATGACTCAAAACATTTTCGGTATAAAATTAAAGTAAGTTAATAATTTGTATTGATAAATGTGAAACATGGCTTTTAAATGTGCAAATAGAAACGATGATAATAAATATTAAAAATATTTAAAAAGCAGCATGTGAAAGAAAAAGATAAATTATGCTTTTTAACACTATAACTTCACAGTATTTAAAAAATGCAGAATAATGTATAGCTCTTTAATAATAGTGTGCATGGTGAATTATATTTCTAATACTTTAAAGTCTTTAATTTTAATACAGAGTGTGGGTGTTTAAAAGAAAATTAAATTCGTGACTCATATTCGGGGCAAGATCAAAGATAATGTTATGCAGAAATACATTTTCCCTGTTTTATCCCACCAAAATAACACTTTTATAATATATTTTTTCCAAAACTTACTGGAAACTTAGCATAGAAGTTACATCCGTGAAAAAAAAAAATTTGATAAATTTTAACTCTAAGGGTCTACCGTATCCTTAAACCACTTTAGGAGGTTTTAGGAGGAATTAACTTGCGCCTAGAGAACATTTACTCTCCTTTGCTTATTTTGTAAAAAATAAAAGTTACGTAATAAATCAAAGTTAAAAGTGTATGAATGTTAAAAAAAACAGTGAAGGTTAAAGTCACTCATTGTAAGCATGAATGATTTGAAAATTAAAAAGATTATGTGACCATCGGCCACTGCAACAAAGTTGTGAAGGCCATATTAAGACGTATCAATAATCTATGAAATGTCAAATGACTATAATTACCAAAGATTGAGCAGCTGTTTGTTTGTCTGACTCCTTTTTCAGTGAGTTCAGTTTAGTCAAAATGGCCGCTCATTCATGTGATTTATGTTATAAATAAACATCATCAAAAGCCACGATTATCAACTTGTATTTGCCCTCTCCAGATACAACACACATATATAATATCAGATGTACTGCAATGGTGTCATACTCAGACTTTGTTAAAAGTTTGTTGGCATAAAATTTTTTGAAAAGGCTTTATTGGATACAATGTGCTCAATAAATATAGTTAATAAAGTCATGCAATTCTGCTACTTTTAAAGTTGTCTTTTTTGTACAAAAGGCAAATCCTAGTAAATAAAGAAAAAACATAGCTATACAGTATATATATATATACTGAAATCAGGACATCTTACATCGATTCACAATGCTGTCATGATCACAAAATATTTGAGCATCATGAACATCGCAATCTAGTGTGAACATTACACTGCTACCTTAACATTACTATCAGAAACTTTGCGCTTGTCGGAAGCTCATGATATTGTGATGTACATGTGTCAATTATGTAGATAGAATTTTTGTTAATAAAAAAGGATAATTTTTAGGCAATAATGATTTGACATGACAGAAAAAAGTTTGATATACGCCATCAAAACAGATCCTAGATAGCAAAAAACACCGCCATATTTCATTTAAAAAAAAATCAAAACTGGATTATAAATAGCGAATCAAAACAGGATCCTAGGTAGCGAAAACATAGCCATAAGTCGTTTAAAGAGCATCAAAATGCGATCCTAGATAGCAAAAACATCGGCGTATATCGTTTAAAAACCATCAAAACTGGATCCTGGATATAGAAAACATTGACATAAATCGTTTGAAAACCATCAAAATGGGGTTGTAAAAAGCAAAAAAATCGCAGTAGAACGTATAAAAAACCATCAAAACAGGATCGTAGAAAGCAAACAAATAGTCATACATTGTTAAAAAACAATTAACACCAGATTGTAGAGAGCAAAAAAATTACCATAGTAGTAACAGAGGGTTGATTCAATAGTCTGATAGATCACAAGTACAGTGAGAGTGGAAGTGCCTCAGAAAGATTATATATATATCATGATAAAAATTGTAGAGAAGGGTCACATTTTTTATAGAAAATGTAAGTACATATATACAGTACTGGAAAAAGGTCGTTTAACATATCGAGCGCGCAACGTGCGCGGACTCCCTCGATACGCGATGTACCGCGTTTATAATAATAAGAAACAATTAAAATAAATTGTCGCGATCTATCGAGAATCTAGTATCGTGACAAAATCCGTCTCGATGTGTCGCGATGGTAGGTGATAATGAGAATAAAGAGAAAGTTTTTTTTAATGAGAATAGAGAGAAATTTTTTTTTATTTCAAACACATCTCTGCTTTATCTTTTTTTTTATTTTAAATAGGTGTATATTATAAGAAAATTTTTAACTTTCGTATTTATTAAAGTAATTCTAGCGCATTACTTTTTCAACGTATTTTTTTTCTAACGCTGCTTTTCGTTCTTAAACTTTGAAAATGCGATCTCTAACGAAGCTTTTTTTGTCGCCGCTTTTCGTTCTTAAACTTTTAAAATGCGATTTAAAAAAACGTTTCTATTGCCGTTCTTCGTTCTTAAATTTTTAAAATGCGATCTAACGAAGCTTTTCTATCGCCGCATTTCGTTTATAAACCTTTTAACTTCAATCTAAAAAAGCATTTCTATCGCCGCATTTCGTTCTTAAAGTTTTAAAATTCGATCTAAAAAAACATTTCTATCGCTGCTTTTCGTTTATAAACTTTTAAAATGCGATCTTAAAAAACATTTCTATCGCCGCTTTTCGTTTTTAAACTTTTAAAATGCGATCTAAAAAAACATTTCTATCGCCGCATTTCGATTATAAACTTTTTAACTTCGATCTAAAAAAGCATTTCTATCGCCGCTTTTCGTTTTTAAACTTTTAAAATGCGATCTAAAAAAACATTTCTATCGCCGCTTTTCGTTTTTAAACTTTTAAAATGCGATCTAAAAAAACATTTCTATCGCCGCTTTTCGTTTACAAACTTTTAAAATGCGATCTTCAAAAACATTTCTATCGCCGCTTTTCGTTTATAAACTTTTAAAATGCGATCTTAAAAAACATTTCTATCTTCTTAGTTCTTAAATTTTTAAAATGTGATCTAAAAAAGAAAGATTAACGCTTGCTGTATACCCTAGAATGTTATGCATAAGTTAAAAAAATATAACACAAAGGAAGTATAATTATATTTAAACATCCGCGATCATTGTTGAATACACTCTTATTTTTAAAATAGTTCTATTATGAAAAAGTGTTAATGGCCTCGATAGCTTCGAGAATGATATCGAGACGGATGCATCGCGAAGCCCTCTCGATACAATTTGAAAGTAAAAAAACGTCTATCGCGGATCGAGAATACCGTCGCGACACGCGAAGCGCGATGTTAAACAACCTTTTTCCAGTACTGTATATATACCCAAATCAGATAAGAGAGGCATAGAAAGAGCTCTGTAAAGTGCAAGTGAAATGAGTCTGACATTACATCATTGTAAACAACAGAGATGCAATCAATAAAAGAAAGCCATGTTGACCCCAAATTTCTTTACAGTACTGGACAATCACTACCAAAAATAGCATAGTGTACTATGCTAATTTTAGTAGCCAGATTTAAGGAAATGTCAAATGACTAGAACTACCAAACATTGTGCAACACATGACTTTTCACCGCTGTACTGAAATAGCAAAGGCCATCCCTAGAGTATTTAATCCTCATTTCGAACTACGCAGACCCAATTAGGTCCCGAGTTTTGCCAGACAACTTCCTGCAACATCAAACGGCCCACACAGTATGCCATCTCCCCAATTTCCCTTACATGGCTTGGGTTAATCCGGGACTATGGTAACATTCACTAGCCCATATATTGAATTGCCACCAAGGGGAATCAAACCCCGGTCTCCCACACAAAGTGCGAGAGTTATAACTACTTGAAAAACACTTGTGTAGATCGTCCTACTTCTTTTCAGGTGAGTTCAGTGTTTTAAAAAAACATATAAATTTCACCTAAAAAAACACGCATCACAATTAAAAAATTAAAAAAACAAAACAAAAAACTTGGTGGGAATTGGGAATTTGTGTAACCTGGGAATTTATGTCATTACTTTGTCTATCAACAAGAATTTTGTGGGACAAACCTGCCTTTTCTAGTGATTCTTCATCATCACTACAAATAGCATGCAGCTAGCTAGCTAATTGTGTGATCATTGTCCCCACACAAGCTTGCTCTAGCTAGATTATAAAGATGGGCTAGCTAACTAGCTATCTTAGGCTAAAGCTAGATAGCTAGTTAGCTATATATTACTCAAAATTCTTGATAAAAAAGTTTGATGTTAAAAAATAATTATGGGAAGCCATCCACAGAACATAAGTTACAGAAAGACTTGTTTTCAGCAAAGTTATCCAGACCTGATTTTGGTCACACAAACAACAAACAACAAAACATACCAAACCACAAACCTCGGCAGACTTACGGTGAGTAAGTCTGCTGAGGTTTGTGTTTTGTATGTTTTGTTCAGCGCTAGTTAAAGGGCTGGACAAACTACCTGCGCTAAATATACAAAAAGAAACTATCTAAAGTTTTGAGTGAGATTGGCAGCAATTATTCCCGATTTATCTCCGACGCTTTGTTGTTTATGTCAGTTACTTTTAGCTATAATTCTAAAGACATAAAAACAAGGACTGACTAACACAGACAGCAAGAAAACAGCTCAATTTATATTGACTTTATATAACTTAATTTATTATTGTCATCACTATACGTTGCCATGCTCCTTACTTACTTGAGTTACTTGGTATAGCTTCTGTGGTTCTCCACTTATTCAACTCGTTGATGCTTGTCCATTTCTACAATGATGTTTTGAGTCTGCTCTTCTAAGTGAAGTGTTACTTTGGAGCAGTGGTTCGTCAGGTATATTACGTAGAAATTGATCTAATTTTCTTCTCTAGCACGTTCCGGCACAGTTTATAGATAGATAGATGTGCATATTTTATATTTACAAATATGAGGGGTATAACCCTGTGTATATTATATTATTTCCAGGATGGGCCATGGCTTAGATGGGGAGTCTTGGAGTATCTAATGCTCATTTTGAGCTACGCAGACCCAGATAGGGTCCGCGCTCTACCAGACAACTCCATGCAACATCCAACTGGCACACACTTACCATCTCCTCTCCCCACATTTTCCCTTACATTGATTTAGGTTAACTCGAGGCTATAGTAAATTCACTTGACCATATTGAATCGCCACCAAGGAGAATCAAACCTCGGTCTCCCACACAAAGAGCGCGAGTTATAACCACTAAGCTATAAGGCACCTTTTACTCACATGTTTACCGACATGTTTTAAAAAAGTTTCAATCGCGTCGGCAAAAATTGTGTTTTTCTCCTTGTTGTTGATGAAAATATGGTAATTAAAATGTGATATTGCAAGACTGTTGTTAAATAAACAACTGTATGAGAAAAATACATCCTAAAAACAACGTAGGATATGCTTGCCATAACACTCTCCTTCATTATGAATTCCCTAAAAAGATTTTGCACTTAGATTTAGACACTAATTTTTTTTTATAAAAATAACGTTTCTGTTTTTTCTTGTTATTTTACGTGGGAGAAGAATGACTTGCTGTATAAATTACCAAACAGCAAAGTATGACTTAATGTATAACTTTCTAAACAACAAAGTAGTATAACTTTCAAAACAGCACACAAATAATTCTTGCTGTATAACTTTCAAAACAGCACCAGAAATCTTCCTGCTGCATAACTTTTCGAACAAGTTTTTGAGCATTAAAGTATTTCTATCTTTTCACCTTGACAGCTAGTTATTTTAATAATTCAAAACAAGAGAGGAAGGCGCAGTCTTTTTCAGGAATATATGAATAGGTGTGCGATAATTTGCACGTGTAAATCAAGTAACGCGTGTGATGTAAAACGCACGTGCAAAGGATGTTACGTGTGCGATACGGGCTCCAAGGTTAATCTTTGTTGCACATTTATTTTGTGGTAGAAAATTGGGGGACGTTTTGAATCGTGAACCCCAAACACAATGATCGAGCAACTACGTATAGCGACTACCTCAATCTTAACTTCCTTTTCTACGTGTCCGGAATAGTATGCATGACTATACTGTCATTTTCCTAAATTTACTGTTTAGCGGGTGCTAGAATGGAATTTTAAAATAAGATTTCGAAATATTTATTTTGCCTTTCTATAGTTTAAAATTGTTTAAAGAATAAAAGAAAACGTTTTACCTGTAAGTTATAAATAATTAATTAAAAAAATTGAAATATAATTTCGGAATGTTTAAAACCACAAGCAAATAAAAAGTGCAGTTAACTTCGAACATTAATTGAGTTGCTATTAACCGAGGTAACAAGTTTAATGCTAGTATCACTAGATGATATACCGTCAAGTGTTTACTATGTGACGTCGCTGTTTGGGGTTCACCACATTTTACGTCCCCCACCTTTTAAAATAGTCTTGTAGAGTGTGCAAGATAATGGAAGTGTACTGTTGATCGAAATTAGTGGTGAAATACTTCGCTTCCTATTTTCTAAACTTTATATTAAAGGGATCCCAAGGTACTTTTACAAGTTGGACTTACCTGAAAGATTTTCATAAGAAATTCCCAATGACATATTCACTTTTTGTTAAAAGTTCATGTAACCCCAGATATCGTTTTTTAAATATTTGTTTTTCTTGCCGCCTTGATGGCCGCTTCGATCTTCTTGTTCGTTAAAAATTTCAGACTAGCTCCAGTCCTTTTTAGTGGCACGTGACCCTATTACGTAGTATTTCAGTAGCGCACACAAATTATTGACTTTCACTCGCTATTATTAATGACTTTCATAGCCAAAAACAATTCATATCCTGTCGCAACAAAGTTAAAAAAATTCAACGTACTTTCCACATCGATCTCTGTATGAATGATTTGTTTTTGTTTTTTAAAAATAATTCAACATTAAGCAATAAAACACTACACTAAGCAATAAAACAAAAAAATAATATATTAGCAGCAGGTGTGTGCATGATTTCTTTTATTTCAAATTTAAAAGAATTTATTTCAACAAACAGGTTGTAAAAATTACTGATCTATAACCTGTCGACCTAGGCGGGGTACGATGCTCAAGTGAGTATTGCCAACCTTGTTCTCAACAATCCTTGGGGACGAGGTTGCCTAAGTTACTCAGTAGATGGATATATTTTTATTAAAAAACTAGTCGTTAGCCAGTGGAAAAATCCACGGGTTCGCCCGTCCTTTTTATACCGCATTGCGTACGTCTCGCTACTTGCGCAACTAAGCTACCATTTTTCGTGACAGACGGACAGACTAATTCATCCCACGATACAGAAAGAGCCAGAATTTACTGTCTAATTAACGTTTGTTTTCATGATATTCTTCCAATATGTAGCGCAAACATCAACGTAGTCTAGTAAACTAAACTCATCATTTTTCCCTTTTGCGATAGCGCGCTAAAATAAGCAGGGTTACAAAAGCAGGACAGACAACTCCTAAATAAAAAATATTATTTTTACCGGAGAAAAGCAAAGAAAAATAAGAAACAAAATAATAATAGTTAATTGCGTAAACAGTCCTGGTCTTGGATGGATGGATGGAGCAGCGTTTTCAATCACGCACCAAAAACACCTTAGTCACTTCAATAATGCGCACCTGAAATGTCTTTTGTATAAAGTAATTATTTACTATACTAATAATCAAAGAGAAAATGACTTACAGTTCGGAATTTGAATGAAAAACATGCGCGTTTAAAAATGAATTATTTATTCATTAGGTTAGGGCATCATTAGGTTGTATATCGCAGAAGTCGCCAGTGGCATGCTTCGAAAATGCTTGTCACTGGCACAGCTTAACATGAAGCAAAACTGTACAGGAGACTCAATTGTTTGAGTCTTCGCAGAACATCTCTTCTCACAAAACCGAGGGCAGGGCTGACTTATTGCCTGCTGTGTCGTGTGGGAGACAGAACTTCTGGACTTCTTTTTAATACGATATACAATTTTTTCGATTATTATTACTAAACATATTTGATTTCTCTTTTCCCTTTTAAAAAGATTTTTTAAACTTTATTCAACATGTTTTTTCTTTGGTATTACATCACGAGAACATTCGTCCGAAAGCTGTATTAAGTTACAGGACACCTAACCTCTCCCATGTTCTGGTTATATTTAACTTGCATGGGTGAGCACTCTTTTCGCAGTATTCTCTGTGACGATGAAGGTCGGACTGACTTGTGGCATGGTTCCAAATGGTCTTCTGTCTTTCGTTCGAGTCTCAGTGTAATGCACCAGCCGAGCATAAGAGTGTCAGCATGAAGGAAAGGGGCCGACTTTAATGTTCTCTATACCTTACGTTCTTCATAATAACATCGACCGTTTTTTATCGTGGCATTCAAATTTCACAACAAAGTTACGTTGGCAATTTTTTTGCCAACGAAACTACGGTATCTTCGTAGTTTACGTCGGCAATTACGCCGGCAGTGCTGAATGCCGACGCTAATTTTAAGGGCTGATCATTGATACGAAGTTTTGATACGAATTATACGAATTCAATTTTGAGACGGTCCTTTAATAAAGATGCAAATACATTCAATTACTCAGTAGGCCTACCAGACGACCACACTTTTCATATGTGTTATCACGCACCTCAAATTATGAAAACTGAATAATCACTCTCCTCAATTAAGGCAAGACGCGTGAAATTCATCACGCACCTACGACAATCGAGGCGAGTGAAGTATCACTCAGCTGCTAAAATTCATATGACCAGGACTGGTAAATATTAAAGTTCAACGCAGAAAAAACGGCATTTTATTATTTATATTTTAGCGTTTTCTGCAATGATTTAATCAAACTACATTGGTGACAAACTGTTTTTAATGATGCAGTTGAAGCGCAAAACTAACTGTTTTTTTGCTAAGAGTTTGTTGTTCGTGCATTGCTGTAGGAGGCAACTGAACTATGCTCTGGAAAAACAAATACTTTTTTCCGTTGTTATATCTTCGGCTATTTTTTACACGTCTGATCGC
Organism: Hydractinia echinata; assembly: GCA_030067915.1. Taxonomy (NCBI): domain Eukaryota; kingdom Metazoa; phylum Cnidaria; class Hydrozoa; order Anthoathecata; family Hydractiniidae; genus Hydractinia; species Hydractinia echinata. The sequence continues at coordinate 103,362 of JASGCC010000227.1, read as the reverse complement.
ACAAGGCCTAGGGACTTTTTATGTGCGATTTTACCACGTCAAATAATTGCCGACGCGAAGGTACGTGTTTTGAAAATATGTCGGTAATTACCTTGGCAAATGCTGAGTGCCGTCTCAAATTACAAAGGTTGTAACCGCCCTTAATCCTATTCGTGCTGGAGGAGGAGGGGTGATGCAGCCCCCTCTCCCTTTCCTCTTCAACTTTTTCCATAACTTTTTATGGGCTTATAGTCACACCTTGATATTTTATTTGCCTTCCAAAATATATCTTTCTGAAATAAAAACCATACACAAATGCGTGACATGTTGAATAATCAGTAACTTTCACAACCTGCGTCTCAAATAAAAGTCCTTTGAAATAAAAATCATGCACAACTTGCGTATAAAAAGTCCTTTGAAATAAAAATCATGCACATTTTATTTTTCGTTTGGTTGCTCAGCTATGTGAGAACATATGCAGAATTATTTCTATTTTTTTTTTAAAAAAATAATCGTTCATAAAGAACTTTATCATCATCATTCTCGGCTTAACGTAAAGAACTTTATGCAGAATTATTTTAATTTTTTTAAGAAAAAGTAATTGTTCGTAGAGAGTTTTCTTTTCAGTTTGCCGCGCGAAGGTATATGTTATGGCTATGCAGTCAGTAATAATTAAAGCGCTATTGAAATAATACGTAACAGGGTCACGTGCCACTAAAAATGACTGGAGCTAGAATGAAAATTTTTAACGAAGAAGAAGGTTGAAGATAACCAAGATGGCGGTCGAGCGACAAGAAAAATAAATATTTAAAAAGCTATATCTGGAGTTACATGAAGTTTTAACAAAAAGTAAATATATCATTTAGCATTTCTCATGCAAATCTTTCAGATGAGTCCAACTTGTAAAAGTACCTTGGGATCCCTTTAATGAAAGAAAGCATGGACGCGCCATTGCACGCTACAAAATGGATTTTATAGGTTGATTTTGAAAACTGAAATTTATTTTTCAGGCGTGTGATTAATCACAAGCCTGAAACGATTTAGGCGTGTTGTCACGTTGGCAACATAGCTGCCAATGTGAATTTTCCTGAATTTCAGGGGCTGGATGTTTCTATAATTTGAATTAACACACTTAAAGATGACATAGTCTCTGGCTTGTGTAAGAGTAGATGCCACCTTTTCCATTGTCAAAATTTAAATTCGGAATGTGAAAGAATACACCACCCGCAGATGATTTTGTAGCTATCTTTCTCTCTCTTCTCTCCAGACTGTAGATCTTCAGCTCCCTTAGTTTTTCCCAATAGCTAAGGTTCTGAATTGACAGGATTCCACTTAAAAACGATTTTTGCATGGCTTCTCCAGATCTTCCATCAAATATCTTTTTGTTGGAGCCCACAGCTGAGAGCAGTAGTCCAAATGAGTGATTGCTATTACTTAACAATAGCTAGTAGCCCCGTGTGTTGCGCACAGTAAAAGATTCTTTGTCGGATGACAGATTTTGTCAGATTATTTAAAGATTTCAATCCAAATTTTTTAGCAAAATATTTCTTTGCACTGCGATAAATACAACTTACAAGAAATAGTCGCTTGTACTTATTTCACAAGTATATACTTACTTCCAGAGTAAATACAAAATAATTTCTCAGAGCAAACCCATTTAAATTTAACCAATAAGCACAAGGCCAGCATCTTATTACGATTTCCCATTGGTTTTAAGTCTACATTCATTGATGATTTATAAGACAACGTGGTGCGTCTAATGGCTGTGATATTATTGTTTTTTTCGTAAAATAGAAACCTTAGGATATATTGAGCCCTGGAATTAGCAAAACATATGTCACCAAAAAAATGCTGATGGTATAGTTGTTTGCAATGGCAATCACTTGGCAATAATTTGCTGACATGAATATGTAAAGCGTCAACAGTTTTGTTGAGGATTTGATGAGAGGTGTGGGATTGTACACAAACACTTTCTATTGTGTAGAAATAACATCAAGAAATGTAGCAAAAAAATAAAAATTAAAAAATGTTTCTTGAGAGTGTAGTTAAGTTGCCTTGTACAGGGGCACACAAAGTATATAACCACTTTAAACCCTTAAAAAATTATTTGACAAATAATTTTAGCTTCTTCTGCATCATTAAAAGCACTTTAGAATGACTTGGGTAAATTAAATTTTTTTGAAAAAGCTAAAATGCATAATACACAGCTTTTAAAGGTGACCTGAACAGCTTCAGCAAATTTTTGCAGTCGCAAAATAAAACTGATCCATCAATGCGACAGCAATTGTTGATTCCAATGTTAAGTTCGAGGCCTAGGTTATATTATCCGCTTGGATAATTTTATCCAAGCGAAATGCAATGATATCAATAGCTAAATCATAAACAGTGCATGACAATAAAAAAACTTTCAAAGTGGCCTTAGGCTTGAATGGATAGTTTATGTGTCAATGATTTTAAAAATGTCATTTTAGTCTCCAATAGATTTGTGGGTGATTAATTTATTGCAAAATAAATTAAGTAGCCTAATTAGGTTGTTAATTTAGGTGGTCCATCATCCACCATATTTTTTTAATTTGCATGCTAAACTTCATTATCTGATACAATAAAGCCACTTACAGTTGGGTTGTGCCATCAAATGTGTAGTTCAAATACGACTATTTGTTTAGGCATTTCTATAAAGAATACAGATTTGATCCATTTGAAGCTGTTTTGTAACATCCAATGATTTCGTCGTCGTCATCATCATCGTCATTATTCTCGACTTTTTTCCATGCAAGCAAGGGTTGTACGGTGTATATTAATAACCCTCTTCCAATCTTATCTAGACTGCAGATACCAAGCCTGCTTCTTAGCTCATCTGAACTCTTTCTGTCTCTCAGACTGGCGTTACACGTCTACCTAACAATTCCTAACCATTATTCCTTTCTAAACGTCCAAGATCTTCTTGCTTCACTGCCTACAGTACAGTACAACGTAACACTTCTTACACAGGCCTCATACAACCTACCTTTTACCTCGATTGACAAGACTCTGCTAGTCAACAAAGATAGTAACTCTCTGAACTTTTTCCAAGCAGAACCTATCCTGCAAGTAACAATTCTTCCAACACCCCTTCACTATCCAACATATCACCTATGTAACAGAAGTTCTCAACTATCTCTAACAAGCCACTGTTGTACATCATTAAAGCTGGAAATCCTTCATTGTCTATAATCTCACCTTTGCAACGCTTGCATACAAGTAAATGTCAGCTCTTGACCTTCCTCCAATACCACTGGACTTTTATGTACCCAATGCTTACAAGTCTGACAAAAAATTGGGTTAAGCATAATCATTATTGCAACTAGTTTAATTTGCCTATTTAATTTACATATTACCTATTGTGCTACCTCGTTTTTTCTAATTGTAGGGAAATGGCCTAATTAGGCAATAATTTACTAATTCAGTGTTTACCCTGACTTAACTACATGCTCTGCTATATGCCTAATTTTGCTGTCAGTGTAGCACTGCTTCTGATAGGGCTGTCACCCTAAACAACCTAGCTTCACTTAACCTCCTCTTGAGGACTTTTTTTATACTTATGATATATGCTGGTAGAGACATTCCTTCAACATATCTTATATAACATATCATTAGGCATTACTGAAAATTCATTGGTAGAAGTGAAACAAAAGAGGTAGAACTACCATAGCATTCTAAACAAAAGTAAAAATTGGCACTAAGATTGCAACATTACTGGTAGGTCGTTCTACTATCTTTTTAGGCTTTTGAAAGTAAAGTTTGTTAATGGAAATGTTTTCATGTATAGTATAACATTTTATTCTGTTATGCAAATGCTATTAAATATGATATATACAAACAAAGATTATTTGTACTAATTTTCAGCCATTCATGCATAAAAAATTGTTAGTGCATGAAATTTAGTAGATAGCAAAATCTTTTGAGCAGTACCTTAATGGTATATGTTTTTGCAGGAATAAATTTTTATAAGAATTAATTTTGGCGAGAATTTAATTTTACAACCGGATAGTTTCAAAAAAATTTAAGAAAACTATTATTGGGAACAACCAATTTCTATTACATAATCTGGCATGTTTAATGTTTTTATTTTATCAAATTTCTAATGAGGATAGTCGTAATTTCTATTCTTTCTTTATTGTTTTCAACCTGAAATTCCAGCCTGACATTCTTATAAAGCATTATTTTATAATCATGTACTGCAGTTTACAACTATTTATCAAATAGTCCTAAACAGATTCATTGCAGGAATCGTTATTTCTGTCATTGAGATAAGGGTTCCCAGAATAGAAAGTCATCAACTGATGAATGTCTGCTTTTTACAGCTGAAGCAATTCCAGCAAAAGAAAAAAAAATATTTCTGTTATTAAAAAATAAAAACAAATTATGGACATGATCAGAAATTGGTGAATTTACCCAAACACAATTATTTTGTCTAAAATTCTGAATTTCTTTGCTATTTTTGGGGTAAACTTGCACTAACGCAAAAATTAATACACACACAATATGCTATTATTGCTATTGCACAAAAATTAATACACATAAAATATATTTATATATATATAGATAATTAGTATGAATTAGGTAAGTCAGCCTGTATAATTTGAAAGAAATAATTGCACAACTAAAAACAATCATCACTGCTGCTCTTGCCTAGTTGAACTATTGAAAATCTCCTTGTTAAGCTAATGGCTTATTTATAAATATAATTGTCAATTGTCAATAATTGTTTTGTGTTAATTTAACGGAAATCCTGAAAGGACCATAATACCCCCTTCACTTGCTAGCTGTAAATATCAATGAATGTTCAAGCAGGTGTTATTTTGTTCTCCCAGAATTAAAATGACTCCAATTTAACACAAAGGAAAACATATGTATGTGCTTTTTTGTTTCAGCTTTTAACTATATATACTGTGCCATGTTACATAAATCAGATGCTGCATTTAAAATGGTCACTGCCTTCGTTAAATTTTTCTCCAATGGTTGGGGTAATCCTGAAATAATACAGCAACTATCAGAATGGCAGAAAATCGTGCTTGACAAGAGGAAAATGTTAGAAGATGTTTACAAAGTGTTGGAGAAAACAGAAATAAAAATAACTGCTGCTAAAAAAATAAACTCTTCCTTAACTGTATACAAAGGTGAATTCATGTCACCATTGACAAAGTTTATACCAAAAGCACTGCCGCCGGAAAGTGAAAAAGCATATTTTGAATTAGTTTTACCAAACAAGTGGAAAAACAAGAAACCCATCTGTCTGCATTTAGCTGGCACTGGTGATCATTTTTTTTGGCGGAGAAGACATTTTATGGCCACCCCTTTGGCAAAACAATATTCAATGGGGTCGATTATCTTAGAAAATCCATTTTATGGGTGTCGAAAACCAAAAGACCAAGTTCGCTCTGCAGTTAACCATGTTTCAGACATTTTTGTTATGGGTGCTGCATTGCTGTTTGAGACAGTAACTTTGATGTTGTGGTGTCAAAGAAATGGTTATGGTCCATTGGGCATCACTGGGATATCAATGGGTGGACACATGGCGACTGTATCTGCTTCAGGATGGTTTGAGCCAATGGCTATTGTACCCTGCTTATCTTGGTCATCTGCTGGTCCTGCATTTACAGATGTAAGTTATAAGCTGTGTAATACTTATTTTTGTTTTCTTTTAAAGCACTCAGTGATACTCGTTCTTATAACCACCAAGTTGTTAATGGTTGAGGCTGATATATTAGCAATTGGCTAGGCTGAAAATTTGAAAAGTTTAGCAACCAAGGCTTAAACCTGGATTTAACAAGCAACCTACGAAACTGACTAAAAGTTTATTTTTTTTATTAACATTAACATAACATTGAAGTATGAAAATAAAAACATTAAACTAGGGGCATCTTGTAAAAAAATAAATGTTACACTTCATCAGCTTCTTCGCAACTCAAACCAAAATTTTGCACATAGCAAGTGAGACTAAAATGAAGAATGGAGTGGAAATTAACCTATTTTTTCAAAGAGGTAAGCATACCAATACATACCAAAAGCCTGACACCTCTAACTAGCAAACAAAATCTTTTTCACGAACGGTGCACTTATCAGAGAGAACTGTATATTGATAAACAAAGCTGCCGAAGAAGAGCTATGGTAGTATGGAAAATTACACTAATCATTTAGGTATTATGCAAACCAGGGTGTACAATTACAAAACAGTAATTTATAATTACAGTACAACTTGATTTAGGGTGTTCTCAGCCAGTCCGTCAACTGGCAAGTACTAGATGAACAACTCGAACGTGAGCCTATTTACAGCAAGCTTTTAAGACAAGATGAAGAATTCAAAAGACTTTTAAAAACACATTATGTGTGTCCGAATTCTTCTGAAGGCTTAAATCAACCTATACAGCAGAGTAATGACACCACAAAAAACGAAAGTGATGATTCCAAAGCTTCTTTCTTGTATTCAAAATTCTCGTCGATTCTCCCGAATTTACAAATAAGTTCATACATTGATTTTCGTGGCAAGAAAATCGGACCCATAGCTTTAGAAGTTGATTTATGGAAATATTTAGAAACAATCCCAAAAAGCCTTTACAACTCCACCAACAATCGATTGAATTTGGATTATATACGTGAATTTGCGTTATCAAGTAACTTTGTTTCTACTTCGCCCTCTAAAGAAACTGTAGCATACATGACTGCCATTATGGATCAAGCTACTCACTTATCTCATTTCAACAAGCCGCACAAAGACTCGCCTATCACGTACGTAGTTGCTGAACATGACCGCTACATACCAAGAGAGTTTTATAACGTGACACCACAAGACATCTACCCACAGGCGGAGGTTCGAACAATAAATACTGGTCACGTGATGGCTGTTTTGAAATATCAGCAAGATTTTCGAGATGCTATAAGAGATTGTTATGAAAAACTTGGATGCGATTTCAGTTAGTGGTATTTTATGATGTTTGTTCAAATTAATTTGACTGAAATTTTACATTTTATTTTTTTTTGTTAGTCATGATATAAACTTTTGCACTCGGAGCCTTTAAATTGCAAAAAAATGTAATGCACTTAGAATTAAATTTTCAGCCCTCGAAATTAACGTCGGCAATCGGCAATTGCCGTCGCAATTGCTGGCGCGGTTTCATTTCGCGACGGCAAAAAACTGCCGAGGCTGTTCAGATCCACTTGCTTAATGTGTTGTCCGACTTTATGACTAAACAGCCTACTAATGTTAAATAAATTGTCTATTGTTGCTTCACTCTCTCGCGTCGAAATTATTGCCGAGGAATTGCCGCTGCAAACGACTATGTCGTCGGCAATTTATTGCCGAGGGGTTTTTGGGCTAATTTCAAGGGGTGAATTTTTTAAAATTAAAAAAATAAATCAGATAAACACGAAGGTGTGCGATTTTGTACTTTAATTAATTTTTAATTTGTTTTTGTTTTTGTTTTTATTGTTGTTATTGTGTAAGACAATCATAAATTTATAGTTCAATCACAGCTCTACTAATGGTTAAATTCATCTCCCCCCTTCTCTATCCACATAATTTTGTGGGGTTGTACGCTGATCTTGTTTTGTACGTGGCGAGAAAGCTTGGTAATACTTCCTATGTAAGTCGTGACAGTTGACTTTTTCATTTTCCTGCACGATTTATCGTTATAAAATATGTTTCAATTTGTCCAACATCTATTGCTCCTAGGATAATTTCTTGGGCAAGGAAAAATCAATTCAGGCTGGCTCGCTTCATTTTGTGCTAACTTCGTTGGGGGTATTTTTTTTCTTTCTGTGTTTTTAACTGGTTCGTGAAACAAGTCTGATATTTATAATATATATATACATATATAATCTGTTGAAATTATACCTATAAATTTTAAAACTATAACAAGAAGAAAAAAACAGAAAGTTTATTTAGACAATTTTTACGTCAATACTTTTAATTAGGTCTTTATGGAATGTTTGTGCCCTATAATAATATAGTGACAATAATATTTCTTGATAATAACAGCAGAGTGGCTACTACTCCTTAAAACTGTAAGCGGAATGTACTCTTTGAAACTCCTGGAAAGTTGAAAAAATGGGAAAATAGTTTTTATAAAATAATTTTTCTGCGTCTATTTTGTGTTTAGGTCCATGTTTTTTAGTTTTTTCAGTTCTCATGTTATGAAAAACGTTTTCGTCTCATTGAAACTTCTGTATTTCTTGAACAGAATTTCGTCTTGTCAGAACACAGAATAATCTTCGAAAAGAATTTTCTTTTAGCCACCCTGAACAGTAAAAGAATGTAGTTTTGTTTGAGATGTATTAGGAGTTGGAAATTGTATATGTGTGAAAAATGTAATACGTCGCTTTTGTTTTTTGTTTTACTTCTTTTCTAATAATAAAATAACTTTTTTCCCATTTTGGTCAACGAGCCAACTTGGATAACACGTCAGTGATTTTTTGGTTGTTACCATTATGGAAAATATTCTAAAACAAGCTTAAACCTTCTATGTGCTAATTGGGGTGATCAAATCCGTGGCGGCCTCTCCGACTAATAGCTAGCTAAAATAGAGATGTCGAAGGATGATCATTTACTTTCCGGCGTAAAAACAACATAACGACAATTTGATAGACGGGTACGAAGGGATATTCTTATTTTCAACTCGTTACTTCGTTGGTTTAATTTTTATAGGTACCAATAACTTTTGTCTAATATTTTATATACAGTTCCATTTGCGTTTAGCCCTAATAGAATTGTTATAAAATAGAATCGTTCACAAGATTATATTTTAGATATTTCGATACAATTTTTAGCGGGGGTGCTTAAGGTATGTTTCCACTTATATAACAAATGATAACCGATCGACGTTGAAGGCATTCCTACTTTTGTTACATCGATCGATTTGATCATTTTCTTCGTTTAAGTAAAAATCCGCCTTAAGGCCGGTTAACTGAGCGATGGCTGGCTACAGCTCACGACAATTTCAGAAAGCCACATATTAGCGTTCGTCACACTTCGAATAAAAAGGCTTTTAAATGATTATTTTCTGTTGCAAAAATGTCTGAATTTGAAGGAGATGGCTTCATAATGCTGTATGTTTTAAAGTTAGAGGAGTGTCAAAAATAAACGATAAAAATTAAAAACTTGATATTAAGAGTCTATCCTTTTTTTCGCAGTCTTTTGAATTTTGTCTTGGCGCTCATTTAATTTCGTGCACTCTCACAATGTTAATATCGGCCACTAAGATCGAGAGAGCAAAAAAAATGTTTTATATAGGTTACAATTACTCTCTCGATTATAAAAATATTGTAAAAAGACAGGCATAGGTGTATTACTCAAAACCCAACATCCCGAGACCAATGGAAACCTACAACGCTTCGAGAAATAGGTCGAAATATATCACGCATTTCACTTAACCCAAAGACTATATCATCGAAAAACACAAAACGGATCGAAATTTCCCGCTTCCCGATTCGACCACCCTTGTTTACATCAAAGTCCGCAAGCACTTTTACATACTCTGAAACTTGAATAAAGATTTAGGATCCAAAATTTCCGCTTTACGCTTCCTTTTGCGTCCGACAATTATTCAGACATCACAAAAAAACGGATCGAAATCTCCCGCCCCCAGATTCGAACATCCTTGTTTACATCAAAGTCCGCAAGCACTTTTACATTTCCTGAAACTCGATTAAAGAATTAGGATCGAAAATTCCCGCCCGTATGCTTCCTTTTGCGTCCGACGATTATCCACTACTAACAACAACAAAAACATTACAGGCATTCCGGGTTAGGTATTTCCGCTTCCCAAGTTGTCAACGACATAGTTTTAACTAATATTTATTATTAACGTCCTAAATTTTAGGTGAGTATTTAAATATTCGCACATAAGCAACTCGCGAGCGCTCATTGTCACTTTCGTTCTATTACACACTTCATATTTTCTAAGAAAAACGAAAGGGGTCTTTTGTAATTGCAAGGAGTTTGATCGGATACTTCCCTGTCGGGCAGGTGAAACATGTTTCACAGAAACAGGGAAGAAGCGGTACCTGCTTCTGATGACGCCCGTTTTGGCAAATCGATCATTCTCGTTGTTTTGACAGTTTACACCTATCGTTTTTCTTTCGTTCTGTTTCATTTCATTTTGAGTTGAAATACTCTTTCTTTAATTGCGTAACGTTAAGGCGCGCTAATTTTTACCAATTTCCGAGCGTGTATAATTTGCTTTTTTAAACAAACGGGTTGCTGGACGAAAAGAAACGCAATAACTCGTTTACCTACAGGCACTATTTCCGCAACTTTATACTATAAACATTTCTATAGTTTTTGATTGCGGACATAAATTAGTGCGTGTGTTTGTTGTCTTTTAACAACACGTTTAATCAAATCCAGTCCAGAATGCATGTATAGTCGTCACACGTGCCCGTGCGCCCCTTCATCCCCCCAAAAGAATGACAATAGGACAAACAACTCTGTATTCTGATGAACCGCGTCAACCTCGATCCCAGGGCCTGTAGCTTTTTTTTGATATGAGGATGAAACGCGTACGCGCTTCATCCTCATATCAAAAAAGAGGATTTTGTTTCAAATATGTCAAAATAATACCGTGTGTTTAATTTGTGTTCCAAATTGGTTGTAATCCATCTAATTTGGTGGATGCGTTTTATCGTTTTCATGGCGTTTTTGTTAAAGTAACTACATAAAATGTGTTGTATGCAAATTTGTGGGGGGCAACCATTTCCAAACATAAATAAAATTAATTTAAATGTATCTGAATCGGATAGAGGGAGGTTAGTAAACAATAACTGCATATCTAAACGCCATTTGTGTATTGGGAAAAAGCTGTCACCATTTATAGACTTATAAATTTCGCCGCGTATTTGTTGGATATTGCTATTGTTCAGATTGTTGAAGAAAATTTCTGTTTTTTTTATTTCTCCTTCACCGGCGTATGTTGTGTTCAGCAACATTATCTGCGCAGAAAAATAAGGCAATTATGTTGAGACGAATAATGGAATGAAACAGAACGGGAGAAACCCGAACGGAGCGGACTGTCAAAACAACGAGAATGATCAGTTTGCCAAAACGGTCGTCATCAGGAGCAGGTACCGCTTCTTCCCTGTTTCTGTGAAACATGTTTCACCTGCCCGACAGGGAAGTGTCCGAGCAAACTCCCTGCGATTACAGAAAACCCCGTTCGTTTTTCTTAGAAAGAAGTGTGTACTAAGACCAGATTTAAAAATAACGGTCGCGATGTGCGCATTAGCTATATGCAAATTCCTTGGTCTGTATTAGGAGGAGGGGTAAGCAAAAGCTGAGGGGGAGGGGGGGTAGTTTAAATTTAAATTGTGTTATCAGTCCTTTTGGAACACAATGCGTTATTTCTTTTTAATCTTAATGATTAGGGTGGGCTTCTCACAAAAATAAATGAAGTGGATTTTTCAAATAATTTGCCAACTAAAAGATTAAAGTTAAAAAGTGTTGTCCCCACCACTTAACTGGATTAACTGGACACTGGACAAAAATTTTCGAGAAAGTGATTGTGACAAAGTGAGAATGACGAAGTGGTCAAACAGAAGCAGAAGCAGAGCTTTTGCAGATATATAGGCCATGCAAACAATGCGAAGCTTTTAAAGAACCTAGGTCCGTTTGAGAACAATGACGAGCGGGGTTTATCAAGTTCATAATGTGTTTAAAATTGCTTTGGGATAAACTTTGAAATTCAGCTTATTGACTTACAATTCTAAGTGTCGCTTAATGATATGATAATATCTATCATGGCCCAAAGTTACAGCGCGCGTGTAGTTTAGTATATTTATAAGTATTCTGTAATATTGCTGAAATATACCTTCGTATTGGTGTTTCAACTGTGTATAAACCATACTTTACATTTTGTGGTGTGAACCAGATCAAACAAAACCGAAACTCTTCGACTGAATTTCGAATATAAAGATTGGTAAGGTAAATTAATATAGCAGATTTTTTGTTTATTCTTCTCGTTCCCTGTTTTAGCCTGCGGTGTAACGTTAACCTTTTGTGCTCGTTACTGTAACAACAACAAAGTGACGATAGGAACGGTAGGCGCGTGGCCTTGTGGTTATGGCATTCACTTCGTAATCACAGGGTCCGTGGTTCGGTCCACAGCGCGGGCATGTTTAGCAAGTGTCTTTATCACATCTACGGGTCAACCCATGCCATGTGAGGGAAATATGGTAGGCAATACCGAGGTATACCTAATGTATATATTTAGAACACAGGGCCCACATTGATAACAGTGTTTCCAACACTGAAGTGACTATATCCTGTATAAATATTCGGAATAATAAAGTAGTCAGTGATATATGCGGAATTATGGATTGTATAAACCAGCCCTTGTGAAAGTGTAATAAACAAAATTCATGTGTTTTACTTCGTGTGATCTATAACTTTGAAAAAAAAGATGTAATACAAATGCTAAATATAAACAAAACAACCTCGATCCCAGACTATATTTTCTTCGGTAATCCTCGAAGAAAAAAACCTGAAATCGAGCTAGTTTAATGATGTTTTATCTCCAATAAAAAAGTGAAAACGTCAAATTGATTTGGCTTAAAATCTCTATTGCTCTGTTACGATACCCAAACTGAAATCAGGAACTAATTTTTACATTATCCGTTGTTTCGGCTACCGGTTATATGTTGCAACTTTAGTTATTCTCCATCGTTAGACGGTGTTCGCCGTACAACAGTGAATGCTGACAATGATTTGTTCTCCTTCATGGCTTCTTTTTTTTCCTGGCGGTCTTCGTGACGTGATGTGGAATAGTCTTCATGGTAATAAGAGCCTGGTGACGAACAACATGAACACCTGCTTGGTAGGTAGACAGGATAAAGTGGCTGTTCTCTCGTTGCAACGATGTTTATACGAAGAAGCTGTGCCACTGCGGACTGAATGTCATATTGATGTGATCGAAGAATATTTTCAAGGTAGTTTTCTTTCATTTCAGGAAACATGACTAAAAGCACTTCTAACCTTTTTGTTTTTCTATTCTCGGTCAACGCATTTTCTTTTTTCTCTTCTTCATTCTCCGTTGATTTTGTATTTTTCTCCATTCCTGCAGTAGAACATTCTAACGCACCATCATCTTTTTTACTCTGTTTGTTCTCCTCCTTGGGGGACGAGTTTACTCTTGTTTCTTCAACCGGTTTGAATTTTTTATAAGACCTCCCATCATGGTAACTTTCGTCATTCCTTGAAGAGTAAGCAATCTGATGTGGAGATCTTGTCCCGCCCCTGCTGTTACGATTAGTGTTTCGAACAATTTCTCGATAATGCCGGCGATACGGATGGTAATAATGCCCACTTGGCGCATAATAATAATCGTGAACATGTCGGTGCCGTGAAGTTTGTCTGTGCTCTGAATGACGTTCGGAATTGTCGCGGTGATAACGCTTTTCATAATATCGTGGGAAACGGACGTGATTTTCTTCATACAACGTCACAACTCGCTTCGGTGGTAATTCCGATGGATGTGTTAGTTCTGAGTGATGTCTTCTGCTGATGTAACGTGGCATGGGTTCTACATGGCGTGGAGATATAGCTAAATATAATTTAACAAAGGTAACACAAGGACAGTTTGCGCCCGAGTAAAGAATTCACTATCCGTGGATATAACAAAATAATAAATTTCGCGAATCTAAAATATTTGCATTTCGCAGGTACGAAGGAATCTGCCACAAGCCGTAGCAAGCAAGTGTTACAGGTTTGTATAATGTTTTAAATCAATCCAAGATTTCCGCTTTAGACAGACCAAAGAGGACAGATTCCACATATTTAAATTGGCGATCACATTATTATGAAGTATTAAATTTCGCGAAAGGTTTAACTTACTGGCACATGCCCCCCACACTCCCCCAATTTCGACGGTTCTGTACTTTATTTCGCAAATTTTATGTAAAATCGCTAGAATATACTAATAAAACTTCTTACCGTCCAACTTTTCATCGTCCGAAGAGCTTTTCCTCTGTAGATGTCTCGATAAGACATACTCTTCTTCTTCTGTCAAAGGATTATACTCTGGATAATCGTGACCAGGTAAACCTCGTTTGCCGGCAATTTTTCTTTGTTGTCTCAAATGTGCTACTCTCGCAGCTGTTATCTTCTGTCGCTCAACGACAACCAAACACGAACGACATGTACAATCCTTGTATTCGCACTTCTCCTTATGTCCTAAAGTATTATCGATGCAAACAATTTTACGTTTTGAGTCATCGAATGGTGTAGAGTTTTTCTGGAGTGGAACATCCAGTCGTGAGGGAGAAAGCGATAGATTGCTTTCTTTTTGTAACGTTTGGTAAAAACCTTTTATCTACTTTATCAGCGAAAAAAATCGTCAATGACGGAATTTTTGCAAGGTGACGAAATTTTTAACCGACAAAGTTTTTTAATCAGCGAATTTTTTAATTGACAGATTTTTCACTGATAGAGTATTAGCAATTGATGACAAGGCGTGGCTTGATTAAAAGAAGCTAGCATACATATACATAATTATTAGACTGCTCGTTATTTATGAATCATAAATATATCTTTGTAAAAAATAAATATAATTAATATAGAGATATAATTAATTCATTAAAACAGAGTTTAAATATGATGTTCAGGTTGTATGGTTTTCTAAAAGTTTAACCTCCTTTCCAGGGTATTTTGCCTTTTTTTGCCTTTAATTAATTCGATAATGGCGAAAAGGTCGCTCCTTAAAAATGGTTCAGGCGCCAAGGGACCATGGGGATGAGGATGCAAAAAGTCCAGTCCTGTATCACAGGACTTTGATTTTATTAAAAATATTTAAGACATAAACAATAGAATTATAGTCTGGTTACTAAAAAATATAAAAAGGAAAAAAAAAGGAAGAGCAAGTAAGAATATGAATAAGGAAAAACAAAGCGTACTTCTGTCCAACAACATCTTCAGCTGATATGAGAAATAATAATAATGTAACTAAATATATTTTTTACAACAAAATATATTCAAAAATATAATTTAAATGTGTTGTTTTTTAGTAAGGAATATCTTATAAAAAAAACTGACCGGGTTGTTAGTACACACCTTTTAATTCGCGATCGACTCCATGGTTTCTACATCTTGCACATTTTGGTATTCTCGACACACTTGCATCGGTAATATCTAACGATATCTTATTAGCTTCCCTGTATTCAATTTCAGTAGCTTCCGACAATGATCTTTGTGATACAAATGTTGGCGGACTGTTTGGCGAGCTAAGTAACGGAAAATAAAGAAAAAAATTATCAGTCAATGAAAATCGCCTGAATACTTTAGAAATAAAAAAAATATAACACAATATATAAAATATGCAAATATATAAATATATAGCTAAATAATAAGAAAAAAAAGAGAAAGAGAAGGAAAAAGACCTCATTTTGTTGTTCTTCAGTACGCTTTCAGAAATGAAGCGACTATCTTCGTTTTAACATTGAAAACGAACTAGTTTCAACACAACTTAGGGTACAAAGTTGTTACTGTGTTACTGTATCGATTTCTCGACCTTATTTATTATTAATTATATTGAACTATTCAAAAAATTAATGAACGAGATGAATTAACCTTTTTGAACGAACCAGCAGCACGACTGCGACAAAATGTTTGCTGTTTCAACTTTGTGTTTTGTCAGCTAAAAAAAGGCTTTTGAGTAACGGTTATTTCGTGTTTGGACCTTGATGTAGTATTGGGAATGTTTCTTGTTGATGTAAACAAACACGTCTTAACTTTCAAACAATTCGTTGGTCAGGCATTAATAACGGTAATTTCGAAACAGCAAAAAAATTTAGCATTTGTCAGTTTAGAAACAGCCCAGTCTCGCTTTTTCTCTTTTTTATGAAGACTTTTATTGATTTCGCAGTAAAAAATATATACGTAATACGTTATGACATGACTGAGGGCACAAACGCAAAAATGTCAAAACAAAGGAGATAGTGAGGTTGAAGTCGTATTTAAGGCAGATGTTGTCATCGAATTCCATTTTTTGGATATCTGAGGTTTCAAAAATTGGTCCGTAAAAGTTTTGTAATCATTTATTCAAACTTACACCTAACAGCGACAACATTTTAAATTTGTACCTAACTCAAATCTCAAAATAATGTGAATGGAAGAACAACGGTGTACAATTGTTATAAATTTCACAGAATTCACGCACCCCCTATCGCGTCTTTTGACACATACACTCAACGCGACAGTGCGCATCAATTTACTTTCACACCACGCAACTGATAAAATTGAATTAGACACGCAGCTTGATTTAGCAACTTCGTTATTAGACTTTTTAAGCTAACTGATTGTCTATAACTGAGAAATGATTGGAAATGAAGGGATAATGCTCAATTGGAATGTTTGTGTGCGAGTTTCAAATTGAAATAACGATGTCGTGCTTTTGAGTTTTAAATTTTTTTGAACAGTTACAGTATGGGGAATGTACCAACCTCGATCCCAGGACTTTTTGTCTCGCTGCGCTTATTAATAGGTCTTCGCTAGGTTGATATATTTTCGCAAATTTTACCAATATTACAAAAATTTGTCTACGCAAAAATTTCGAAAATAAATAACCGAAATGACTTTCCTTATCGGTAAAAAAAAAGTCGGCAAAAAGTGACCAAATTTTGGCTAGGTGACTAAATTTTTTACCGACCAATTTTTTTACCGACATTTTTTTTTGCCGACCGAAAATTTTTACCCTTTTTTTTTTTACCGACTAGTAATATTTGCCGATTTTTTGAATTACTTTTTAACCTCCAATTTTTTAGTTTTTTGACTTTCCAAAGTGATTCCAGGGATTCTAATCAAATTTAGACTTTGTCGTTTTATGAAGCCTCATCCGCAATATTACACGGAGTATACACCAAATAGCGGAGCTCCGCTATATTATGTCTTTGTATACACTAAGTTTGAACCAATTGAACCAATAGCTTTCTCTTAAACCCACGTGAGATGATAAAAGCAAATAATTTCTCGGTTAATGATTGGTTCAATTATTTATGACCATATTTGGTGGAGAGCTTTTTCACAGAGTTAGTGTATAATGATCCTGTAAAACCAAACCTGGTAAAGGAGAAAGAAAATTAAAGAAGTTCTTTTGAATTCCTACTGTTTAATTTAATGCTAACAATGGTATCTTTGTAATATAAACATCAAAAACAACATAATCAACAACAACAAACTGTTCATGCAAATAGCAGAGAAAAATAAGTAAATATTTTAACAACGAAAAGGGTTTTCAATTCTTTCCAAGACAGCATTAGCAGATTCCACTGCTTCTGTTATACCAGCAGCTTTGAAGCCATTTAATATCATTTTATCTTGAGCACATAAGAATTCATAAAGTTTTGAAATCCATTTAGCATGCATCACCTTTAATTCGGTTAGATTAAGCGACACTTTAATATCTCCAGGTCTTATGCCTTTCTCCAACTGCTGGGAAACTTGATGAGAAAACCATTCATTGTAACAATTGGAAATAAACGATTTTGCTGGCTTGTTCAAGGTTATATCCAGTGGTTGAAACTTATTTGTTAGGTTGTGGGGCACTATTATAACTCTGCAAGAATTCTTTCGGCAAAGTTGAAGAACAGCTTCGTTATCCTGCCCCTTGAATGTATCCATGATTATTAACGATAGTTGCTCCTTTGGATAATTCAGATTTACTTTGACTTTATCCAGGTACGGAAAAATAATATCTTCAAATAGCTCCATTGATTTTTCAGTATTTGACCAATGATTGCTGGAAAATGTAACATTAAAGCCAGTTGGAAAATCAAACTTTGGGAGGCATCTTTTTGTTTTGCCTTCATAGATAAGTTGAATCGGGAGAAACTTACCAGTCATGCTGATAACAAAAGTAGCTGTTATTTGTCTCTTATCATCGATGCCTTTAATTTGAACAGTTTTTGCTCCTTTTGGATTGAAAGTGTATTTTCCAGGAGACACATAAGATAAAGGAGTTTGGTCCAAATTTAATATAAGATCCTTAGGAATATCATCGTCGCTGACAACAGCGGAAATTTGTCGTTGAAATGTGAGCTTTTCTTCAAGTAAAAATTGTTCACTTGGCTCGATTTTGCCGGTCGTTCCTTTTCGTTTAGACCATGCCATTGATTTCAATACATTTCTAGCCCAGCCTTCTGTAAGTACAATATGACCACCGAATTCTTTAAGTTTTGATGGACAGTTTGCCTTGACGACTCCATTACCAATTGCTATGACCATTTTTCTTGAAATAGCACCTCCAGCCAGACGTACTCCAGTTATCACATCTCTCACTTTAAGCATAAGTTCGTCTGGTAAGAGGTTTGGCCTACCTTTCTTCTCGTGTACAGTAGATGAAACAGAGTGATTTTTGTTCTTCTGAATCTTTTTTTTCCAATTATTCACTGACATTCGTAAGAAAGTATATTTTGGATACTTTTTTATAAAAATCTCTCAAATCTCGTACTTTAGCCATTGTTGCTATTCTTTTTTATCAATGTTTTGATTGACAAAGTGATGAAACAGAAAAGTTACATAATTTGATTTAAGTCCCTCCTTCGCTCCTTGATTGAAATCGATCGTCTTTTGTTTTTATAACGTAACAACAAAGGTGGAGAGCAACTTATTATGTCACGATAGATTTCGAAAGCATTCGAATGTTCGAACGTGTTTTTTTTGCACTCATTTTTTTCACAAGGCAAGTTCGTTGATTCATGTTCGTAGAAATATGCCTTCATTCGACAGAAAGATTGCAGCCAGAGGTTATCATGTTTACAAGAACACAACGTGGAAAAATGCTGAAGCAGGTCAAAAAGTCCAAGTACAAATTGAGACTAACAAATCGTCCAAAGAATGTGATCCTTATGCATGTGCCATTAAAATAAAGAATAATTTCCTTGACAACTGGATGACTGTTGGGCACATTCCAAGGGAAATTTCACGCCACTGTTTTTATTTCATCAAAGAAGGTGGAAGTATTTCTGGTCACTTGCTCTCCACCAACTACAAAGTGTCCCCGATCCCTGCAGGAGGACTTGAAGTACCGCTTCTACTTACTTTTACAGTGAAAGAAGACAGAATTTTTTTTCTAATGAAAGACTTTATCAACAACCTATACGACTATGATTACACTGGCGAGAAGGAAGACAAAAAAAACGACGGAAGTGATGACGACGGCGAGAGTGACGACGACGAAATTGATATTGTTATTAACAATGATAAGGCAGAAGGGAGTGTTGAAGAAGAGAAAAATGATGAAAATGAAGAAGAAGATAATGCGAAGGAGCCGGGAGATGTCCAAAATATTATTGATAAAATCATTAATAAAGATGTTATTGAAATAGATTAGATTGTTGTAAAATCTTTGTTCTCTTTTAATTCAGCGGTGTCAAAAAAGTCGGCAATAAGTGACCAATATTAAAAAAATTAACCGGTAAAAAGTGACTAATTTTTGCTAAGTGACTAACTTTTTTGCCGACTAAATTTTTTGCCGACTTTTTTTTACACCGACTTTTTTTTTACCGATAAGGTATTCGCTAAAATTAATCTTCGAAATAAAATTTAAAAAATTTTTTCTTTTTTTTTCTTCCTCAATAAAAAACACTTTACAAGCTTTCTTTATCATGTTTTTCTGCTCTTTTGAACATATCTTTGTAACCCTTTGGCTTTTCCGCTAAATTGCCATACTGTTTTCCTCGCCTTTCGTTTTAGGATGATGATCTTGGCGATGTCAATATTCGTTGTTTTTTTTCTAAGAAAAGTAGCCATAGACCGTGGTTTGTGCAAATCCCTCAATGTATGTCAACTAAGCTACAATTTGTAATTTTTTTTTTTTTTTTAGCAGAAAGTTACTATATTTCAAGGCATAATTTTTTCTACAAACTTCGCAACTAGACCCAGTCCCTAAATATTTTCGTTATAAAATTATTTACATACCATTCGACAGAATTGCATTAAATTAACTATATTATAAATTAAAATTTTATATGTATATATATGTTGTTGTTTTTTGTTCTTTTTTACATAATGTTCGTAATTTTTTCAGACGTGTCAATGTCCCCGTGACCTTCGATTATTTCGATTTCATTTGATGCCAACGAACCTCGTATGCACATTATTTATGATGCATTTACACAGACCAAAGGATATTTTTCGATTTATCCAGTTGCTTGCTGTTGACATTCGAACATTTCTTTTCTCTGAAATCATTTCACCAAGTCGTCGATAAAATGACTGACATTCTCTTGCTTTTCCTCCGTGCGTATTGAAAACCAATGGTGTGAAACTTCAGCTAGAGTAGAGATGGAATATAACCACACTTTTCCACAAACCACGGTCAAACTCTCATAAAAAATATCATACACAATTTTACTTGTGACGTCACAACTTTTCGTCACACTCCATTGCACAAAATACCGTTGATCATCAGCAAAAATCCACTGATTATCAACGCATGCGCAATAAGATGCGATATTCCCAACTTGCTCTGTAATCTTCTGACCATTATGAAATCCTTATAATAAATGAATTGCTTCAAGACGCAGGACATGTGTAACAAGGCTGTTGAAAAGGAGCCATGGATATTGAGGCATGTGCCGGACCGGTTCAAAACGCAGGGCATGTGCAACAAGGCCGTTGAAAAAGATCCCTACATGCTCTACTGTGTGCCGGACAGGTTCAAGACGCAAGACATGTGCAACGAAGCTGTTGAAAAGAGTCCCTTTACGATCAGACAGGTGCCGGACAGATTCAAAAAACAAGACATGTGTAACAGGGCCGTTGCAAAGGAGCCGTTAATATTCAAGTATGTGTAAAGAGGTGTTACTATTTTACAACAAGGATTAATAAATGGAAGAACAATGTAAGGACTGTGAACGTATTCTGGATGAGTATGACAGATGTACCTGCGGACGGAGACTTATGATAAAAGCTAAAATGCTGTGCTGGTACTGCTACCAGGAATACATCACCTATAACGGGGGTGGCTGCGTATGTACAATGACATGCAATTCTCTAAAGTCGTTTGAAATACAATAAACAAGATGCTGAAATTTGAAAATGAAATTGTGAAACCCCGAGAATTCTACAACTTTGCGACTACCTTTACAGACATCAATGATATTAATGTGGGCCACCTGACAGTGTCAGACCCCGTTCCTTCCAACAAAGGCGTTGATCAACGGTACATTGTAGGATATCATACACGAGACCTTGTAGTGGCACTCAGGGTAAAGACGCCTGGGGTCTGGTCCAATGGGGTGAGTCAATACAATACCAATGCCGTGCCGGCGATGAGTATTGATTTTGAGGAGTACCCCGATTGGATTGAAAAATATCGACAAATTTGGAGCAAGATTGAAGAGTTGATATCTCAAAAATTGACGACGGAGCCGGTCAAGAAAGGTCGTTACGTGAACGCCAAACTTAAATACTATGGGGACGCAATCATAACCAACTTCCCTGACCAATCAGTACCCTATAATGAGCCCTGCAAACTTAATGGTGTGCTGGCGATATCATCAGCTCAAGGTAGCAACTGCTACCCCCAAGTACATGTTGTAGAATGTAGGTACACTAAACTGAATAAATGGCTGCTAGGGGAGGGCTAAAAAAAAACCCTATATTTTATAGGCCATACAAGACCTATAAAATATATAAAACTAAGGCTTATAAACAAGTGGAGGCCCCAGGTAGCGCTTGCATACTGTACAGACTGAAGTTTTTTTAAAACATCCTGCCTACCCTCTTCTCGCCCCTTCGCAACTAGCTGAGCACGCTCCCGTTCATTGATGGAGTCAACAATCCTCTTAACGCGCTGCCGTAGTTGTTCCTTCATTATCATATATTTTTTCTTCTCTTGCATAATGAGGGTGAACTCATAGTCGCTAATAATCCCGTTTTCTACAGCCTTTGATATAAGATCAACAATGGAGTTTAATTTTGTTTCCGCGAGTAGCCTAATTGCCTCATGTTTCTTTGCCTTCACACCAACCTCTTTGAGGCGTTCCGTAGACCTGCCTGTCCAACTCCCACGGCGATTGTAATACCCCCCATTGCAATAGCCAAAGGTACCTCTAGGCCAGAGGCCATAGCTCCTATACCAAGCTCTGAAGTGATAACGCTGATACCTAACAGACCATTGTCGCAGTATCTGACCCAGGTCCCATGCATCTTAAAATTCTTGACAAGCCTATCCCTTTCCTTAATTTCCCTTCTAAGGTACTGTTCAATTTCTTCGATCTTTTTAAGCCTATAGACCTGGCTTTCCTCGGGCATATCGGCACCTTCCACAGGCGCGCTCGGCAAACTAGGGTATAGTTTGCTGATATCGCTCATCTTTATTCTATCAATAGCTGCATCGTTAGCCCGGTGAAGGCCACATTTTTATCATGATGGAATTCGTCTGTAAGCATAAACTCGAGGCAATCCGTAGAGCCCTTCAAGGGCATGTAAATTGGGGTATCAAAACTCCATGTCAGCATATCCCCCCAAGCGTTTAATTCCCTGATGGGCAACAGGGCGAGAATTTTCAACTTCTTGCCATCTAGTAGGGCATCACATTCATCCAACTGAGGGCGAACGAGTCGTAGTCTAATGTAAACGTCAGTCTTGTAGTATGCATCATAGTCACCCTTCTGATAGTACTTATTAGCGGGATCGTATTTAAACCCTAGAAGTTCATGTAATTGTCGATTAAACGCCAACGTGTACCCATCACTGACACGGAGCCTACAGATTCCATTTTTCATGACAAACAGCTTAATCTTATCCCCTGCCTGGCTATTTACGATATACACCACATCCTCAATCCTATACAGGCCGGCCATAATCCGTATCCTGGTATCCCTCTGATCAGGCCCGGTTTTACGGATGGTGAAATCATTGTTATTGTAAATATTCAGCCACTCAGCTCGGATACTGATGGATTTCAGAGCTATCCTACTATCCTGCCCCAAGTAGTCCTCAAATATTGTAGGTTTGTGGATATCAGTAATGTATAGCTGTTTCATCTTTGTTTTAAACAAAGATGAACATGTATTCATACAACCCCAATGCAAAGTACAAGCCAAACAGGGGTGAGTGGCCTCTTGGTGTAACAAGTCTAGAGCATCAGGACCTGTATGTGTCCACGGAATCTCATATTTCCGTGGTATTTCCCAACTTTACGAAATACCCCATAAAGGTTACAACAACATACCTGAACGATCCTGTCATTCAGGGCTGGACAAGAGGACAAGCCCTGGACTACTGGAATATTCAGGTGAATTTTGCAGCCCATTGCGCAAGTACTGCACTAGGTAGATCCGCCAAGCACCTAGCAGGCTCGGTGCCACTTGTCAACTCCATCTTTAAATTCCATGTATACTACCACATGCGTCGTATCCTAGCAAGGATGAAAGTACCCATGTCTTTTAACGATGGGTTTTCACGGTACTCAAACCCCTACTCAACCTCTGGGTATGCGCAGATATGTCGCGAATATGGTGCGGACCCTAACGGTCTATACAAGACCAAGTCGGTATCGGCGTCACTCACCAACGGTAGATGGTGGCCTCAAATTGATGGGGACTGGGCAAAGTTCATCATACCGGCAATTCAGGGCTTGAGGTCAGAGGGTCTGACCAAGCTAAGTGAGACTATTCGCGTCTATGTGGTCTTCTTGCTTGGCTCTCAGGCAGGGGCCAAGGCATCCTTACTCGGCTCCGGTGCAGACAACTACACGGCAAGACAGATTTTAATACAGAAATTTGAAGCAATGGTGCAACGCCAGCAGCGATTGCCATGTACAGATGCTTGGCTACGTATTCGACAACAGTTGCCGCTACCCTCAAAAAGAATGAGAATATGGTACCCATAATCCCTGGTAATGCAACACCTGCCTTACCTGCTAGGTATTTCAGGAACTTTCCGAGCCTTTCAAGCTGCTTCTCCACAAACCCCTTCCCTGCGGCACCTCCTCCTGCAGCACCCGCTGCGGCACCCCCTCCCGTAGCTGCAAGTACGATGGTGCTTATCAGTAGACCAATAGCAGAGACGATGCTAGCTATAGTGATCCCCTGTTCCTTGAACAAGATTTTAAGCTTCTCGAGTAAAGACGTGTCATCTCCGGCAATTTTCATTACCGTTTCCTTGATGGTCCCCAGCTGGCCGTAAATTTTGGAGGACAGTAAACCATGTTCATCTAGCGCGGCCTCTTTTTCATCATTCAATTTTTTAATCTTGTCCTCAAGCTCCTTGATTTCCCCCTCGAGTTTTTTCACCCTGCCTTCATTTGCCCCGGCTTTCTGCTTCTCGAGTTCTTTCACCTTGCCCTTTGCATTATTGATCTCGCTATCGTATGTGATCATCTTAGCCTTCAATAGTTTAATGCTTCCCCTTATAGTTTGGAGCTCACGATTAAGTCCCCTTCTTTCACGTGCAGTGAAACCTTCATCATCAGTACCACCAAATGAGGTATCTTCTATAAAGCTGTCCGCGGCATCTACAAATTCCTCCATCGATTCTATAGATTGCATCTAAATGCTATCGGCAGCCCTGCCCTTCACCTCAATGTCATCAATCCGTTGCCCAAGTGCCTGGGCCGCTGCCTTACCCCTGTTGGGTGTAGTGGAATAGTCTGGGAAGCCCATGGCCTGCACGAGGTCTACCTTCAAATTTGAAACTATAGCTCCGGACGATCTAAATCCACCTCTGTCCTTGTAAATAAGCTTTGTAATATCTCTACCCTTGAAATAAAGACGTTCCCCCTCCACCCGAAAATCGTCATAGGGTATCATAATAAGCTTGCCCAGCAGCCTCGTATCCTTACTTAAATGGGCGTATAGACTTTTGACCTTATCCCTTAGCAATTTTTTCCTCTGCCCCTCAAGCATAGACCCCGGAGCACCTTGTTGTTCTGTTGAGGGCCCCGGTGTTGACGGAAGTTGCTGCGTTGACGGAAGTTTTGGCGTAGTATCAGGCCTATCATCTTTCCCACCCTTCTCATCCAGAAGATCGTGATCAAATATTGGGTTATTTGAAATCTTTATATTATAACATTTTTCGCAGAAACGAAACAGCTCCTTGCTATCAAGGGGAAACGGCAGCTCGTCAAGGTGAGTCACGTACCCAGTACAATCAACCAGAATGAGGACTTATACGTAGACATTCCCAACATGTCTCAGAATGACGTCATATTTCCTGGAAGTCTCAAGCTCCTATTTGACCCGGTGCTGACGGGCACAAATACAAAACGTACGATCGTGTCGAATATCGGCAAAAGCCTGGTCCGAAATTTACGTATTACCCTGAACGGTAACGTGGTACAGAATATAAGCGACTACAATATCCTGGCAGTGTACCGGGACTTGTGGCTGCCAAAATTTGACAGGGAGAACAACCTGATTTTGGAAGGCATCAAGCCAAACGATGGTACAATAAGGGCCCTGCAGGTCAAGGCTACTGAGTACGTCGGTACGGATGAGGAGAAAGCCATCGCTGCGGCGTATAGCAACACTTTTTGCATCCCATTGGGTAAAATGTTTGAGTTAACGAGGGACTTACCGTACTATCAAGCGGGATTATACGACAGATTGCAGTTTGTCCTACATTTCGCGTCGTACGGTGACGTGATCAAGGATGCGGGCACGGCAGCCGTGGGAAGTACGGCAGCCAAAGCAGCCGACGCCGCATATAAAATAAGCAATATTTCATTGGAGTTTGACAAAGTCAACCATGAGGGTCTCGCGAGTGCCATGATGTCCCGGTATAGTAGTATCGCGCTACCCTACGAAAGAATACTAAGAAGCAAGGTGGTAAATATGAAAAAATCGGATACCAGCTATAACCTCCAAATCGATACACCTGCCAAGAGTCTCAAGGGTGTCTTGTTACTCTTTGACATGGATAATAAACATGTCAAAACATATTGTTACCGAAGAAGAGGCGGAAAAACTAAGTAAAATTTACTACATGCCGGAACACCTCTGGGCTAGACGGAGGGCTATCAAATTACTCGCTGCAGAGAGTGCTCTGTCCAAAAAGAAGGCTCCCCACTGGCTGTCCCGTCAACTCTTGTGGCTGAGACACATCAAGGGCCCAAAACGTATTGATTATCCACACTTCACCATTACAACACCCAACGAAATGCATCAGTTTGATTTGTTGTATATGCCACATGACAAGCTATATGGAAGCACCTACAAATACATCCTGACGGGTAATGACGTGGCCTCAAGGTACAAGGTGGCTAGGCCATTGCGTACCAAAAAAGCCAGCGAGGTCGCGGATATGATCAAAGATATTTACAAAGCAGGACCTTTACGATATCCTAAGATTTTTCAGTGTGATAACGGTAGTGAGTTCAAATCAGATGTAACGAAGCTGCTGGAGGGTAAAGGGGTTGAGATCAAGCGGGCTACCACCAAATATCACCATACATTCACGGCCTTTGTGGAGAGCTATAACAAGGTACTTGCCGAAAGGCTCTTTAAGCCCCAGGATGCACAGGAGTTGGTCTCTGACGAGCCTAGTACCATTTGGGTCAAGCACCTGTACACTATCGTCAAAAGTCATGATCGATATGAAGCCCAACAAAGCGATTAAACTTGAGAAGGTACCGCTTGCAAAAAGTCAGCAATATCCCGAAAAGAAACCCCTACCCGAGGATGGTTTATATCTCTATCTGCTACAGCCGGGGGAGGAGCATGGTGATTCAAAAAGGCGGGCCACCGACGCGTTTTGGAGCAGGAAAATGTATAGGTTGGATCGTATTATGGCGGGTAGCCGTATTTTATACTATTTACAAGACGGTCCTGAAAGGAGCTTCGTGTCAGAGGAACTCATGCAGGTACCGGAGGATGTTGAGGTACCTCCGGAGCATATCAAGGATTGGTAAGGAGTAATTTCAGGAGCACCTCCAAGGGTTCGTCCTCTAGTGACTTACTCGGATCTCTTATATACATCAAAGGAAGTAGGGTATAGAATGGGTACCCATAAACGATACCTTTGATGACATCAGGCTCAATATCCAAATCAATATCAACCAAGCGTCTATCTGGTATTGGAAAATTGAGTATATTGCCTATTGTTTCTATGTCGGCCAAATCTGATAGCTTCAGCCCCTCATCTTTTATAACCTCGTAGCATAGTGCTCCATACCTATTCCCCTTAACTGAAACGATATGAAGTCCTAGGGCTTGAATATCATCCTCGAGTTCCTCATCGATCTCGCTTCTTCCAAATGTACCCCACGCTTTCCTGCCTGACGCTAGCCTGTGCAAAAGGTCGTCATCGATAGGGTATTCAAAACCTTCGTAGTATTTCCCATCTCGATACCTGAAATTTTCCAGGCAGGTAGGGCAATAACCTGTCACTGATCCTGCCTTTATGCAGCATCGTAGTACAGGTATGCTGATATCATAATCCTTTTGCATTTTTTGTACATAGGCTTCCATCTTTTTGATATTTCAATACCTTTTAACATACAGCCAAACTGGTCAAAAAGGTAGGGGGTAATTTTCACTACCCGCAAGGGTAGTGAAAATTGTGTCTGAATGTAGGTGTACTCAGGGCCAGTTTACCGGTTCCCCCGCTGCGGGGGAACCGGATAGCGACACTCATTCCGCGAGCTCCAGGAGACGTTCATGTGTATAGTATTCGCCGAGCCTGAAATGTCTCACACGCTCGGGGTTTACCTCGATACATCCACGTTCCCAGAGCCAATTGTAGTGGACGATAGCATTTGGTGTCTCTGCTAGTACCACAATCTCACCCTTGGGGTGGTCAACAAGTTTGTTTCTAATCTTTTGCGCCACATACCCCTGCTGGCCACAGATGGCGAGGTATGAAAAGGGGTCGTTGTTGTTCTTCTGGATCACAACCATGCCGTTATCCTCAAAAGGATCTTCAAGGTAAGGCACAGTCCGTTGCTGTAGCTCCTCGAGCTCATCCCCGAGTGCCAGGAGTTGGTTGTCCCTATCCTCCAGATCATCGCCGAGTAAGGCCAGGGCCTCATCCCTGTCCCCCAGGGTCTGGCGATGCTCTTTAATTACATCTTGTAATTTTTGGACACCTGTCCGGGCTAGCCATTTAATGACCCCTGCGGTTTTTTATTTCCTAGAACGGCGAACGATCTCCAGGGCTCCGTTCAATGTGACAAAGACGTCATGCGGATTTTGGCCTTCATTTTGGGTGTTACATATACCTCCTCCTATTTCTTCTCTTGTTGATATCATTTGATTATCGAGGCTACACTGTCTAACATTTTCAATACCTAAAAACCGTCCCAGATCAGCCCTTTTGAACATAGGCTGATCCTGGCTATTTGATAGGGTCTCAATGGCTCCTGTGTTGAACATAACTTGCGACGACATCTTTCTAATATATCAACGTGGGCCAGGGGATTTCACCGTGATGACAGGAGGTTAAAGAGTGGTAGATTTTACATATAATTTTACTACCCACAAAAGAGTAGTAAAATTAGTGCCCGTTTACGACATGTCAATGTCAAACATGCCTTCGAAGAGCTCTCGCGTATCATCATCAGGTAGGGTGAAATGGTTCTTGTAAAAATTGTCCTTGGTAAGGACATCATCCTTGAACCTACACCAAGTATGCACAACATCAGGATCGTCACATTCCGGTTCCCTTACAGCCATATCGGGGTACATTGCTCCTAATATGTTTATTCTTGTGCCGAACTCCTTCCTTTGGCATCGGATCATGTAGTGATCATGCCCGCCTTTTTTTCCATGCTCGTGGGGTTCATTTTTATCAACCACGCATAGCACGGTATCATATTGATGACGGTGTGGGACATGTCTTTCCCTAAGTCTCGCATTTTCCCGGGCCTGTACCTCAAGTTCGTCCCCGAGTACCATGAGCTGTTCATCCCTGGCATCAATATCGTCCTCCAGGATGGCGATGGCCACGTCCTTTTCCCCGATTGCTGCAGCAAGCCTTCGCATTTCCCTGGGTAGCACCTCCTCTACAACCCACTCCAAAAATGATTCTGCTTCGGACTGACCACATCTCAACAGAAAACAATAGAGGCCGGGCTCAGTCAGTAAAGCCGTGTCTGGATGTAGGTACTCAGCTCTGAGTACCTCCTGAAGGTCTACAAAAGTGTCACCTAATCGCATTTTATACTTGCCAGGAACATATCGCTGAATGGCCTGTACCCCGGCCCTTCGTTTATATCATACAGCTCTTCACACATCGGAGGCTACAATATATTGACCTTTATCCTGGGCATAAAATGACTGGACTTGTTTTCCTTGAAAATAATCAACCGCCGTAAGAGACATCTTTCTATATACTAATGCTTACCCGGAGGTTTTCACCGTGGTCAGTCGAGAATCTTCCAAGTCCTAGGGTATTCCAATCTCACATATAGGCATGCATGCTTGGATTTTTTCAATTCAATTTTAATCTCATCCCAGTCCGAAATCATATTCGTCTCCTCATCTATCATTTTCATATCACTCCTTTCTGAGGGATACCAGAGAAAGAGTTGCTTCTTTTGACGTCGAAGGTTCTTGGGCAAAGCCGTATACGCTTGGGTTAATAGCCACAAGCTGTGCTTCCTATGCCTACCACTGATGGCCAATTCAAGCAGGGACTGTCGACGCTTATCGAGACTTTCGTCGGATATTATATCGTCGACTATGAAGAGACTCTCCTCGCCTGCCAATAACGAAGACAATTTTTGAATCCATTCAAAAAGCTCATTTCCAGGGTCTATCAGGAACACGTAAGGGTCCCTCCAGAGCGAGGCCCTTTCCAAATAGGTGGTATTCCATCGTAGGGTAGGACAAAGTATCACTATGTTGTGATAGTGTTTTTTATATTCATTTTCCAGTAGGTCCAAAACGCGTTGCGTTTTCCCACATGACGTTGGGCCGGTGAAAATTGCTGTGTGAGGCTCCTTCACAACATTCATCATTTAGTAATATAGCCACTTCTGATCGCATACCTTTGAAAATACACCGGCACATTCGCGGCAGATCAGCACACCCCCATGCTTATTTTCCAGGAGGCCATGACAGGCCGGGCATAGCTTGGTATTTCGAGCCCTATATCCTATGGGTAGTGGGGTATATACCTACCTTTTGACGATTAGTTCCTTTTCATAGCTCTCGGGTGGTGCCTCAACGAGTTTGATATACCGGGGTATGATACCATATGTCAACAGTGTATACAAAAGTAGATAATTCTCATCCTGCTTAAGCCCTTGAATCTCCATGTCAATAGCAAGTGGATCTACCTTGTA
The DNA here is from genome assembly GCA_030067915.1 of Hydractinia echinata. Classification (NCBI taxonomy): domain Eukaryota; kingdom Metazoa; phylum Cnidaria; class Hydrozoa; order Anthoathecata; family Hydractiniidae; genus Hydractinia; species Hydractinia echinata. The sequence goes on along the minus strand of JASGCC010000227.1, from coordinate 73,129 downwards.
TTCGATAACAGGGTCCTTACATTTTGTACGCCGCCTAGCCTTAGCTTTATCGAGGCAACTTATACAACTCTTAGTTCGAGTATGTCCCATAATCTTGAACATATCCGGGGAAAGCAGTTTTTTGCACTTCGAACAACATTTTTTACTTTCCATTTACTATCCAGTGGCTCGCCCTGTGCAATGCCCCGGCAACATCAGCAGCTGTTGGAGACTTACCGGTTTCCATATATTTATAGGGTACCTTGTGATGAATGTGCAAGAACTCATAATCTTCCCAGGTCATGCCCCCCGAAAACTGGGCCTCAATGTGACCTCTACAGATAGCCATGAGCTCATACAAGGGCTGGCTGCCGGGGTGGCACTTTGTACGACGTTTGCGTGATGTCTTGCTAATATTGAGGCATTTAATGCACTGCCGAAGCATTTGACCATTGCGTTTTCTAAAATGGTCTAATGGGAGATCATGTTTACATTTTGTACATTTTTTATCCTCCTCCGTGTTGATTTCTATCTCTCTACGAGAGATAGAAATTTTACTAGGCGCTCTATTTCGGTTTGGGGACTATGGATGCGGGTAACCACCCTTTTTTCACGGCCATCTCTCGACTTGCCCTACCTGCAGAAAAGTACGCCGTCATCTTAAGGACGTCATTCATGTCCATTTTTGCAGATGGGCGTGAAATACCCAGGATTTTCTTACCCCCAAGGGCATATGCAAAGGTGAAAGATAGATCCACGACGGTTTCATACAACATGTCTAAAATCTCCTTTTCTTTGGGTGATACGTTGCTTGCTGACATTTATTTAGTGTAATTTTTTGAAAAAATTCTATAACATTTTGAACATAGAGATATGAGGCTGGGCCTTGCCCTGTTTCCCCTGCTGAGGCTCTGGATTGGTCGCTGGCTTGCTAGATTCATTTTCACCTCTACCAAACTTATACCAGACGCCTACTCCTATCGCGAGCACGGGAAGCGTACCTACACCATAAAGGTATACACTATCCATGGACTGTACGGAACTGGTCCCAGAAGAGGCTTTGGCTGCAGGCTCTACAGTACCCTCTTGTTGTTTCATTTCTTCCTTTCTTTTCTTCATCAGTGCTGCCAACTTGTGACCCTGCGCAACCCTTCCCGGATGCTTTGGTGGTTTTGTAATGACTCTCTCTTCTTGTTTCTGATCCTCACTCATTTATCTTATAGCCCTCAAGAGCTATAAGATAAATCACTTCTTTTTTACTATAAGATGGATAGATAGACCTTGATCTTCAAGGATCTCCAAAGTCTCCTTTATCCCCTTGAGTATAGCCTCAGGGGTATTTAGATCCCTCTCAAAGTATCTCACGAACTCCCTAAAGGTCATGGGTTCTTCCTTTCGGGGACCAAGCTTTCGAAGTCGGTTCCATTCGGCAAGTCTCTTGCCGGCAGCAACTCTTCCTGGATGCTTTTTGTTTACTTCAACCATTTTTTCCGTGGTCTCGGGTTGCTGTTGATTGATGATAATGCTACACGCGCTGCTCATCTTTGTTATCTTTAGTCACCGCGTCCTCCTCTTTCTTCTTGCTCATATGTCGGGCTGTATGCCCTGCTACCAAGAGGGGTGCCAAACACCTCCCAATGGTACAGTACACAAGTATACCTAAATCAGTCATACTATCCCTTATAATAGGATCTTCTTCGATATCTCGACGTAATTCATCTATATTGTCGATATCAACCATATTTCCAATCATATTGGCATAGAGAGAGATGATATGGGTAGAGAGTGCCCTGGCCGTCTTTTCCCCTTTTTCGTTGAGTTCTCACTGTACGTAGTCGGTATGGACCTTATCGATGGCCTCTTCCGGGGCCTTATCAACAAATCCCTCTGTGCATTTTTTCGGAAGTAGGTGCCCCTTACCTTTCCTCAGGGCCTTCTTCAAAACTTGACGTTTATCAATATGTTTCTCCACCTGTTCATATTCTGCGGAGGCATCGTCGAATACTCGTGCAAGATCAGACATCCTGTTTATTATACGACGAAATTTTAGATAGGATAGTAGTATTATCACATAGGGTAGAAATATAGCAATATACAAACACACTTCCATTTATAGCAAGTGTGTTTGATCAACCGCGCTGGACCACATTCTACTCGGAGATATAGCGATGCCCTTTCTTCTGGTTATCTGCAGCCCACATGGGCTGTATGTTAGTGTAGTGCAGCCTTTTCAATTGTTCTTCCTCGCTAGGATATTCCCCATTCTCCCTGTACCCTATTGGTATCTTGTGATCGAACTGCTACTGCCTTCGGTTTCCCCAGTTCATCCCGCCTCTAAATTGGGCTTGGATGTGCTTCATAAATGTAACAATGTTGCATCCTAGATATTCCTGGGAAGCTATCTCTGTATCCCAATTTAGGGCGTTATGAATCCTGTTTAAAGTAAGATTATGGCGATAACCTAGGGGATCACATATAGGGCATTCCCGCCTTCGTTTTTGATGGGGGCACTTTGTACGTTCCCGTGACGCCCTCTTTATATCAAGGCACATGATGCATAGCCTTGTTCGTTGCCCGTTACGTTGGATCACCTTGAAGTTGCATAGTGGTAAAGCCTGCTTACACTGTGTGCATTTCCTGGTCCCCTCCATATTGTTCTTGTTTTGTAAAGTACTACCTTTACAAAACTTTGGACAGCTTTTGGAAAACCTCGTCATTTAAAAATAAGTGGTGAGGTATGCACACCGTCATCGTGCACGACTCTTTTGTCATAAAACGCCGAGAGCCCGAGCTTGTTTTGTTCGTACGTGATCATACCCTGCTCATGTACCCTAAAGCCCACGTTCTTGGCCATGTCCTTACCACCCCTCAGCGCGCTCAGGTACCTACCCCAAGTCAGAGCATTTTGTCTTTTTGACATGCCTTTACACGAAAATTTCGTACCTTCCTTGCCCTCGATGAAATAACACTTGGCTGTCAGGGCAATCATCCGAAACCCAATGAATTCCGCTTTGAATAACCCTCCTGTTCGACTCGAGTACTTATCGGTGACTAGCCAGTTTTTCACATCCTTGTCGTAAGCGTCAAGCAGTTCGGGGCGAACGACATCCCGCAACTCTTCCCCAGATATGGCAAAATAGGCACTATCGGTGTCCATGTAAATATATTCAAAATCCCGACGATCAAAGTACTTGTCCAGAAAATCGTAATAGAATTCCAACATCCGAAGCTTGGCTAGTTGGTATACCGCGATGCCACATTGGTAGGCTCTATCGATACTACATTTGTGTTTGCCCCTTCTCAGCTCGTAGGCATCTCCAATCTCTTCAAGGTCTTCTAGGTACGGGCTTCGCAGGGCTGCATCAACCTCCTTTTCATCCCTCGTAAACGTAGTATTTGCGTGCCTCGCCAAATCTTCAATCATTTTGCCGTAGAAGCTGTTACCTTTCAACTTGGCCGTATCTCCCGCAATACGTTTATCGGGGTCCTTATCGGCCTGTCGTCATGCATCGGAAATCTCTTCAGGGAACCATTCAAAGGGCCTACCCCTAGCATACTTGAGGAACTGGTAAAAGGCAGTCACTTTCAACCCATGATCGAGGTATCATTTTAGCACAGGGGTATATAGTAGAATCTTTTCAGCCTTTAGCAACCCCAAAAGCTTACGCGTGCCTTGAACACGCTTGCGGCCCGTAGTTTTTAAGTATTCGTGCATGTGCTCGGGGATTTGATCATCGGGTATCTCCTTGACGACAAACAGGGGAGCCATTTCGCCGAATTTGTCACGCAGATACTCAGGCACCTCGATATCAAGCTGGGCAAACCCAAACAACGACCCATCCACCACACCTCGCGTTAGTATCTCTAAGTTATGTGCTGATGTCGGTGTAGCCACCTTGATCAGCTTTTCCTTCCCACAAGGAAAATCCTGCATCAAGGTACTCGGATAAAGCATGTTTGCGTCGTACCCTAGAATGGTCCTACACCTGTGGGGTTCCTTGTACACGTTAGATCTTATGCCCGTCACGTCTCTTTCGTGGTATCGACAGAATACGATAGCGGGGCCACCCACCATCCCCGTCCGCAAAAGGTCGTAGGCCTCATTCCTCGTGCATTTTTCACATACCTTCTGTACCTGTTTGCAACTCTTACAACTCTTGGCGTGGCAGGAGTCCTCGCACCTATGCCTGCATGGGTCTCCCGGAGCGTATAGCTCTAGCTTTGGGTTCAGCCGTAGGGACTTGTTCAATACGTAGCGCATCGACACGCCTGGAATACTGACCGCGTCCTTCAAAATATCTATCTCGTCATCGTAATACTGCAACCTCGTCTCGCCCACGGCTTCAATGAACGGTTCCACATCGGTTAGGTTGTACTCACGTAACCAGTCCATCATGGTGACGCAGCCTCGTTTGTAAAACTCGGCGCAGAATGACCCGTACTCTTCGGGAGATAGTGTGTTTTTCCCACTTAGCCGGCTATAGAAGTCCTTGTGCGCGACAGGCCCAACATGGTTCAGCTTGTCGTGGTTCGTTAGCCACTCATACGGAAACATGAGCTTTTCAAGCTTACATTCCAACGATTTGCACCAACCGGCATAGCTCAGCCCGGGAGCAAGGAAATTTTTGATGTCGAGAAATTTAAATCTTGAGGTGGTGAGGAACATGTAGTTGTTATCTTTTTTCGCCACCTTGATCTCATCGCCTTGCGCGATCTCTTCGACAAAATACCGCTTGATCAGGTTGATGTCGTACTTGCCAGAATTAAACCCGATTACAGATACTTGGCCTACCCACTCGTTCCACAACTCCTGGTTCTTTTTGGAGAGCATGTCAAAGTCGTCAGGCTTCGGGTACATTCTCTCGACCTCCTTCACGATCAGGGCATGCCTCTTTTCCAGCTGCCCCACAAACTGTTTGACCAAGACCTTGGGATTTTTGTGCTCGATGAACGTCGGGTCCCCATTCAAACTATCGGCAATATCAACACTTAGATCAGAGGTTTGCTGGTAATTTAAAGGTGATAGGAGGGCTTCGAAATCAAATACAATATAGTGGGGATAGGGTTTGAATTCCTTCTGAAAGTACCTCTTGATTTTGGGTGGTTTCTCACATTCCCAAGCTGTGACGAGGTTGTACCCCTGTTCCCGTATCATCTTTTCCTTAGACTGGGTTGCAGCGTAATGAGCCTTGTCCGCTTTGGTTCTCCCGGACAGGCAGGGACATCCGTGCCACTTACAACCGTTGTACTCGTAAACGGTCTTTGTGACAGGCTCATAGCCATCTACTTTCCACTCCTTTTTGTCCTCACGGATAACGCGCTCACCACCATGACCACATAGGGCATGATGAATATGTCTTCCGGTTTGTTTTGACATGTATTCTACCCATTTTGATGCATCATAGCTAAAACCCTCATCGTAAAAGACTTTCTCGGCCCTGCCCGGCATACGTTTGACCCCCCCCCCCCACCTTTGCAGATAATCGTCGTCTTGACACCCTCGCATTCGTTCCTTTTATGCCGCGTAAGAGAAGAGGCGTAATTAAACTTCTGTTTACATACCTTGCATTCCCAGTGTTGGGTCAGCACATCTAATTCTTTGATGTAAAAACAGTGCCCGTCCAGCATACCAAGAGTGATGCCATCTAAACCCTTTTTGTGTTGCTTTTGTATATAGACGAGTCGCCATGGTGCTTTCTCAGAGTTTGCCTTGGGCTCAAAGACTCTGATGTTGATCCTGAATTGTTTGGCAACGCCCTCCAGATCCACCAGTCTCGTAGGCCTGACGTCCTTACGCTTAAGCTTGGGGTCCCCGTAGTACTCTCGGGCTAGGGCGAGGGCCATTTTTGTTAGACGTTCCGTTCCCCGTACTACATCCGCCCTCTCCTTTACCGCAAGACATCTCCAGAAGCATAGGTTGTCCGTTCTGGCATCTTCGCCATCCATGGCGTAAATGCACCTTTTTTTTCGCAACCAATCCGGGAGAGGGCCGCATCCCAAGAGGGGTTCACGCGTGCTTATCACCTTGATCTGTATGTGATTGAAGACAATTTTTCCCTCATATGCCCCCGGGGTGGTCCTAACAGGTGGTAAATAAGCCTTGGTCCAAAACTCATAATCCTCCAGATCGAGGCGCTTCATTTTGCATTCTTCTACGAACGCTTCGATTTCGGCGATGCTTGATAGTGACCTGGAGCTCTTAGTTTTGTGGTAATCAGACACATCGCCCCCACCTTTGTAAATATCACAGCTGAAGCTGTACACAACCTTAACGCGCATTTCTATATGTGACGTAATTTTTTGCACAATCGCGTCCTTCAGGGATTGATTCAAATGCTTGTTGAACCTCCATGTCTTGATCCTGTTTCCGTCTTCCAGCATCTGTATATCATCCCCCTGGATATCCCCCGTGTAGTCCTCTCTTGCCTCCTGTTCAATCTCATCGTGAAGCGTTGTACCTCCCGAAATTTGTTCCTTTGCCCTGTTGTAATAGAATGTAACGGTATTCCGCACACTCTGTAGTCGATCGGCAAGAGCGTCGCGGGTTGCTGCCACTGGTGCCGACACGGTACTATATATTTTGCTGATGGCATTCTTAAACCAACTCATCCCTTTCTTATATACACATTTTAACAAAGTCCGAAGATTACAAAGCACTCAACACCGCATGGTAGGGACCTTACTCCATTGGAGTATGATAGCATTGAGATTTATTGCGCATGCGTTGATAATCAGTGGATTTTTGCTGATGATCAACGGTATTTTGTGCAATGGAGTGTGACGAAAAGTTGTGACGTCACAAGCAAAATTGTGTATGATATTTTTTATGAGAGTTTGACCGTGGTTTTTGGAAAAGTGTGGTTATATTCTAGCTCTACTCTAGCTACTTCCTCGTTCGCACTGCAATACACGGTCGTTATATGCCCGTTTTTCTCCTTTTCGTTCATCTCGAATGCTTTCTTAAGGCTCTGGTTTACATATCTTCCGGCTAGAGGGTTGAAAACCCTAATATCAAAAAATGCCTTCTGAGCTGGTATCCAGAAGCCTCGTGCACTGATGTCGAGTCTGGCTTCATCCGAGTCATTCGAAATTTCAATCAATTCTCCAGTTATTTTTTGTAACGTTGGTTCTTTACGTACATCTTTGCATACTTCCGATAGGAGCTCCGCTGTAATATCCCTGACTATGTTGTGTCGAAGGGAATCCCCCTTTTTTGCATGAAAGTGCATGTTGGATATCGAATTTCGCACCGCAAGTACAGTTGTCTGGAAGTCGATCAAGTTGCTTTCCGTATCGTATCTTTATAAGATCCCAAAAGCTGTTCTTGTCAAGACTGTAACCCTCTTTATGGATGGGTAAGGATGTAAGCCATGACGAAGTACCTTTTTCTGAGATGATTTCGTTTAATTTTCTGCCTTCATCAGACATTTGTAATTTGTAATTGCGTTGTATTCTAGCCATTTTACTGGACGAGGATATCGCAAAAACCTTTTTAATTTTTATCCGAAGTACTTGAACATTTCCTGTGGCACTCTGCCCTATTTTTTTTAACCATTCTGAACATGTCCTTTGTATAAACATGTCCTGAAGTTCTTTATCCTGGTCATTTTTATAATTTGTACTAGCTGATATCATATATAAACTATATAAACTACTGAAAGCTACACCATGTTTCTTTGATTCATCTACCTAGCTACATCATGTTTCTTTGATTCATCTACCTAGCTACATTATGTTTCTTTCCTTACAAGGAAATTTAGACGGACCCGACCGCGTCGTATGAATTTGGCTAATTTACATATAAACACTGAAAAGCAGCGCTGCTGATTGATTTTTACGCTTGTAGAGTTTCATATTGCCGATCATATACGAAGAAAAACAAACAAAAATATTGACAATGAAAGAATTGACTATAAGTTGTCATTGCTATCAGTGAGGCTTTCAAAGATGTTTAAAAATATTGCCAAAATCGTTCAAATCTAATCCCTCTGATTGGTCGATTGTCTGGGACAATTATTTAGATGTTGAGAAATTTGTGAATAGGGTAAAAAACTCGGTGGAACGTAATTTTGATTCTTGTGGTGGATGATATTGGGAAATATTTACACAAGATTTCAATTCAAGAAAGTAAGTACCGAGCAAAAACAGACTGCGACTAACAGTGTACTTCAAAGTGAATGTAAAAATAAGAATTTCCTCTTAACTGGTTTCAGGTTTCCATTATGTGAATATAAAAAAGAAATCGGGTCTTAAAAACATGTTCCATATAAACATTCAAATAAATACAATCTTTCTTAAATAAAAATGTTTCCTAAGTTAAAAAACTATATCGTTTTTAAATCAACAAAACTGGTTGCATTTATGGCAACGAAAATTACACCAGTAAAGTATTTGTATTAATAATTTTTATTTTCATCATTTTGAAAGAATGTAAGCTAGCATTCAGTTTTCAAAAAGTTTGTTGGAATAAGAAAAACACGAAATGTTTAATTCAAAAGTCGCTGATAGAATAAAATAGGTCTTTTTTCCCTTCTCAGCGGGACAGCTGTTGTACGTATCACTTCGAATTCTGATATTCTACTTCTTCGCGATGCATCTTACTGCTCATGTGCATTTTATACGGTTGTGGTCCATTCAAACTCTTGTCGCATATTTCGCAGTAATACTGGCGAGACGCTTCGCTTGGATTTGAAGGTTTTCTTTCTGTATACGCTATAAAAAAGTCAGATGTTTCTGTTATGAAGGCCTGGCCACAGATTTTCAATTAGAGGTGTGAATTGTAAATGTAAATTTTTTCGTATTAAAAGACTAAGAAGGCCGATTATTGAGGCCTAATGAGGTTGACTAGAATGCACTCCAAATTTAGAATCACAGTATGAAATTGCATCAAAAAGACGGAAATTTACCATTTAATTGTGTGTGAAACATCCATGTTTAGTATATAGACGACTTTTTATGCTTGGTATTCTCTTGGAGGGAAGGGCATACACGTAAATACGACAACGGGCAGATTATCAAAATTGTTTGACAGAAAAGAAAATATTAAATGTCAGATATGAAAATTTCTTCTTGATATATTATTATACGGTCACCAGATGTTAGTTTTTTTTTTCCTAAATAACGCAATTTTTGAAAATTAAAATCTGTAAAGAATTCATTTTATTGAGTGAGTTTTCAAACTCCACTATATGTAAACAACAAAGTAAGCTCTGGATTGCGATGCGCATGCGCATGGGAAAAAAAAGTGCTGACAATACGGCGGAGATGGTGTAGTGGTAGCGCTGTTAGCTTGAAATCAAGGTTGCAGGTTTGAATCTCCACTACGGCGCACTTTAAACGTAGTGTTGTCAGCTATCTACTGACCGCCAATTTCTTTGCGTGGCAGACAAGCAAGTTAGAGCAATGTATCTCTGGCGGTAATGTAAGTTAGTTACCATCAAAGGGAAAGAAGAGCCAACCGTTAGGATAGAATCATCAAGAACGTTCAAACTTTTCGTTATTTACTTATATATGAATGAATGGTAAAGCCTACTTACTCCTAATTATGTGCACAAAATTCTTTGTGACCAGATAGAATTATTTTTTACTACATTTCTATTTCCATGTCATTTTCATGCTGATCTCAAAGGCAAACCCTTTGAGATCAGCATGAAAATGACATGGAAATAGAAATTTTTGAAAATATTTTCTGTTCACATGGGTGTGTGCAAATCCCAAGTTATGGGGCCGTCAGCAAAATTTTAAGAGGCCTGGGACGAGTGTCATTTTTGCCAAAAAATTTATGTTAATCAATTCACCTTTATAATATATATGCATTGATTAAGTTTGAATGCACATCCCTTAACAGGTCTAAAATTACTGATGACAGAAAATATCAAAATTTGCTATTACTTAAATATAACATCATAATTTATGCAGCATAATTAAATCTGGAATTCTTAAAATGTAAATATCTTGAAAATGAAAAGAGTTTTTTAAAAAATTTAAAACTTTTTAAGCTCTGTAATATAAGTCCAACATCATTTTATACCTTGGGTTCCCTTTAAGCCTTTTATTTTTTTTATCACCGTACCTGATTGATAAGCTTTAACTTTTGGAGGACCATCAGGTTTCCCAAAAGTAGAATTTCCCCTTGCAGGCTGCTGCTTTTCCATTTCTTTTTGTTCTTTTTCTTCTGCTAAACGCTTATTTTCTAACCAAGGCAAAGCAGACAGTTTTTGTTCAAGTACCTATAAAATCAAATTAAAAATAAAGATTTAACATTTTTATTTTCAGTGAAATACGGTGGCAAACGAAATTGATCTTCAATTTGAAAATAAACAAAACAAAAAACATACCAAGCAATAATTATGTGGAGCGTAACCAACTTCTCCTTTTTCATTTCTTACTTTCCACCATAGAGGATTATTAGTTTCTAAATGTCCCCTTTGGATTAGTATTAACTTTTCACCTTGGGTAATGCTGAGTTCAGCAAAACCACCAGGTTGATCAGGTTTTGCAGCGTAATTATACTTGGCCAAAAGTTTGACTTCCTCCCTTGCATCTATAAAAATACATTGAGTATTATTGGCATATGTTTAAATAAAGGGAAATAAGTACAAACATTGTGCCGCCTGTGATTTTCTTATAGGAATTGGCAAATTAGATACTTTGTTTTATCTTGTTCCAGAAGACACAAGCCCTACCTCTACTCACATATTTTCCACAATATAAATTAAATATTCTGATTATATACCGTAATTCCTTTTTTTAGCCCCCTCCCTTTATTTACCCCCCCCCCCCCTTCTAACTGGCTTACTGAATTGGCTGCAGAGTGCAATGTATAATGTATTGACTTTTTTGGACTTGACTGAGAATCTGGTTTAAATTATTTTCAGCATAGTGGATTCCATCTTTGCCAACAACGTCCGATATTTAGGATATTTTTTGAATGATCTTCACAGGACCAAGTCTTGTGCAGAATTCTTTTGTTTCTCCATCAATACACTGGAGACAACAATTTGTTGATGGTTGCTCAGGCATGTTTTTCTTATGAGCGCGAAAGTTAACTGGTCAAAATTGGTTGGAATGTTACAATAGCTATGTAAAAATCTGTCTGTCATAACCGCATCAACCCTAACAAAATATTGCTGAGCCTAAAAATAATACTTTGGAAATTCGGGACCAAATTTTTTAATAAAATTTATCACCAACCAAAAAATGGTCATGTTTGACTTCCAACTTTACTTTTTCGTAACTTCTATAATTTGGTAATGAATGTGTAAAAATAAGACAAATTTGAAAAACACAAATTTGTTCATGCAATTAATGTTGTTCGGAAATGATTTTATTTTTCTAAGTTGACCCCAAATTTTTTTTGCCAACCGGTCAATCCAAATGCTTTTTTCTAATCTGGGTTAGCAAACAAATACTTAAAAAGTCAGCCTAATGCTAAAAGTTAGAAGATAAGACAGAATACTCATCAAAAACTGGTTGTCAATAGCGATCTAGTGACAAAGTCAAAAAATTTGCATAGGTGAAGAGTGGCAAGAGTAGAAAGCTGGACACATGTCATTATTTTAGCATAATTGAAAAAATACAGTTAAAGCCAAAAAAACACTTGAAAATAACTCCCCACCTACACACCACATTTCCATGTACACAAATAAAAGCCTTGTTTTCAGCTATAAAAATTAAAAAATAGTGGATGTAAAATATAGTTGTTACCAATTGCCGGAGCTTTGCAGATTGTCAAATGAGTGGTTAGAAGTGATATTCTTTTAAAATAACAATTTAAAAATACTCCATTACAAAATGGTCAGTGAAAATTAACCCACCTTCCATCTGTTGTGCAGGTTTTGTTAAGCCATCGTCACTAGCAACCAACGATTTGTCATTTTTAACAGGCAATGGTTTTACAATATTTACTGGTTTCTTTGCATCTTCTTGATGAAATTTGTAACCCTCAACTAAATTTTTGCTAGGTCTTGGACACGGTTCATAGGATGTCAAGGCAAGAACTCCGCGTCCTCTGCCCTTGCCAACTCGATTGGAGTTAACAGTCATTTTCTAGCAACCTAAAAAGAACATGGCATGTGACATTACATTAGATAATACTGAGGCCTTTAACCTAAATTTAGCTACAACAACAACAAAAAAAGTACAGAAATTGCTTACACTGCAGATGTTACAGTAAAAGTTACGTTAGGTCGCAAATGAATTTTGTGTTCAGAATACTAACCATGTTTCTTATTGTTTCTTGCTCACATGATCATCACCCGGAAATACTTCTCTAATGTTCTGAGCAAGAATTGTCTCACTCACTAACCCAAACAAACATAATTCCTCTTTTATTTAAGAGGGTAAGACTTTATGCTCATTGGTTAATTATAATTTGGGGTTTGCTCTGAGAAATTATTTTGGTTTATTTCTAGATTTGAATTAGGGCTCTGACACATTTGTTTGCCTCAAGCTTTTGTATAAGAGAAACTCCATTTTTAATTCTCCCAGTTGGCAAATGTCATATGATACTTTTAAATCAATCACAGGTCAGGTCACTGTAGCCATTATGGTTTGACAGAAAATACAGTGTTTATGGTCAACTCTTCGTAAACCATGGTTGAATTTTTCATAAAATCTTCATTTTCTCACTTCAAACCTGATATTGTGTAAGGTTTGACAATAAAAATGTCTGTGTTTTCTTTCTACTGACATTATACATTCCAACCAGAAGAACATCCTTGAAAAAAACTTAGTTAATTACTGTAGGCTATGAATATGTCAGTCAGAGAAAACCACTAAATGTGGGATCCCACAATAGTGGTATTTGTCAAGGTGACGCCCTGTAAGTGGTACGCGATAGCAAAATCCATCAAGTTTGAAGTGATGGTTTTGAATTTGTCACTTTTCAATGTATTTTTCTTTGAATACTTTTAAGAATTCACTGAAACAAATAGTATGGCGTAGCAGCTTAGTGGTTATAACTCTCGCACTTTGTGTGGGAAACCGGGGTTCAATTTCTCTTGACGGCAATTCAATATGGGTGAGTAAATGTTACCATAGCCTGGGGTTAACCTAAACCATGTGAGGGAATATATACTTCTTTCGTGATAACTTTTCTTGCCGCATTTTGTTTTTAATGAAAAGTACACATAAGTTGTATCTTATTATTATTAACGTTACCTGAAAATTTGAAAGAAATTGATACGAAGGAAGTTAAAAAACTGGAGAAAACACGCTTTCGTCTCTAACAAACTCTTATTCTCGGATCCGGGTTAACATCATCAAATTTGGAAAAAGAAAACAAGGAACTTTTGAGGAAAATGAGTGGCATATTTGGATTTATCAGCAAAAATTATATAACATAGGAAATTTAGAAAACCAAAAGATTATTAGAACAGGATTTATTGTAATTTAAAGTTTTCAAATTTTATAGAAGTTTGACCATAATATTTAACTGCAGTGAAAAATTTTCACTGCAGTTAATTTGTGTGGTCATTTGTTCATAAAACATCAAAAGTTGCTAATAGAGGCAGTTGTACTTAGTGTATAAACTTGAAAATTTTCATGTTTCCATAAATTTTGGTGCTGAATTCAAATATGTTGGTCATTTTTGTTGAAAATGATCAGAAAATTTCAAGCATGTTAACCCAGATCCGAGAATAAAAACACGTTTTTTACCTCCTTTCTTCCGATATTGTAAAACGATGGAGAGCCGTGATTGCATGTACAATTGAATTAACGTAAAGGTGTATTGGGGAGATGGCACACTGTGTGGGCCGTTTGAAGTTGCAGGGAATTGTCTGGCAGAGCGCTGAACCTAATTGGATCTGCATAGCTCATAGCGTCACAAATATCAGGGTAAATACCCTGTCTATTATTTCCAGGACGAGCTTATTTCTGTATAGTATTCCGCGGTACTTCTACATGTAAATCAGTTTGTATGAAGGTCATTAATATACCCTGTCCAACCCACATTAGCATGAAAAACGGACCTTAAAGCCAAGAATGATGATGAGCCCAAATAATAAGCAAAAATATCTTTGAGTAAAGTAAACCTTGCCTGTTAGAGTTTGTCAATAGAGCGATTAACATCACTAGATTCAATTTTACCGTTTAGAAAAGAGTAAAGCATGGCCTGCTCTTACTTAAAAGAAGTAAAATAGATACACAACATGAACATGAATAACATGAATAAGTAAAAAAATGTAATGAATAAAACCTTTTAGCTTGCCCCACCGCGACCCTGCACACGTGCTGTTGTTGTCCTTCCAAATCCGATAACATTTTCCGGATTATTTTTATGTCCGAAAATGCCGTGTAAACATAATCCATGTTGAAGGAGATTGTGCTGAACGAATCTATTCCGCGTATGGCTGAAACCAGAAATTTTGTTGTTTTTTTATTTCAGGTTATCCATATTTAGTGGTATGTGCAATACTTGGCATCACAGGGAAATGTAAACCATAGCGTTTTTTAATAACTTAAGAGCAGAGAAATCTGTAGAATAAAAAGGTTTTAGAATTCGAGGTTCTTTTACATAATTTGCTTCCGTACGGGAAATGTTGGATGTTTTTTGTCACATAATAACCTAAAAGTCAGGACACTATGGTTCTAGACTCTTCCAAGTTTTATAAATACTTTTATCACTTCAAAGCCTAGTCTAAGAAATAGTAATTATCAGTAAATTTGGAAGTATGAAAATTTCCTGCATTGGGTGGGTAGCTATAGCTAAGTTTTCAAAGTAGTATAGCTAGCTAGCTATAGTTGAACATGATGGGTGTATAAACAACTTTGACATTTACAGTTGTTTTATATTTTTGCAGTAACCGTGTTACTTCCCATTATTAATGGTCTTTCTTTACGCTAGACGGCTAGCTGCTATAAATAATCACTATAGCTATAATATTTAGATTTTAACCAGTCCTGAAAACTTATAGACCTTTGGCGTGGCGCCGTAGATTAGTGGTTATAGCTCTCGTACTCTGTGCGGGAGACCGGGGTTCGATTCCTCTTGACGGCGATTCAACATGGGCGAGTGAATGTTACCATAGCCCCGGGTTAACCCAAGCCATGTGAGGGAAATTGGGAAGATGGCACACTGTGTGGGCCGTTGGATGTTGCCGGGAGTTGTCTAGTAGAGCGCAGGCCCTAATTGGGTCTGCGTCGCTCAAAATGAGCATTAAATACTCTAGGACTCTCCATCTAAGCCATGGCCCCTCCTGGAAATAATAGACAGGGTATATCCCTCGATATTTGTGAGGCTAGCCATGTAAAATATGCACATCTATCTATCTATCTATCTATAGACTGTGGCTAAATCTCTATGAGATCGACAGGGAATTCAAAATCTATTGCTTTGGTAGCTGGGTTAGTTCAAGCCAACATTAAATTTTATTGTCTTGTAGCTTAATCAACTATATATATATATAGAATATAAGCTACATTGATTTTTCTAGTGTATTTCTTTACTATAATATCATTATAATCTCTAGATAACTAGCTAAGTAATAGAATAAAGAAAAACAAAAAAGTAGATCCTGTAAAATTGTTGAATTATTAAAATTTTGTAGTTTTGTGTGATATAAATTATTAATTTAGTAGTTGCTATTTCTGTATTTTGTATTCAAGATTTATTAGCAAGATGACATTGAGAATATATACATGTTTTTTATGCTAGTAAAAGTTATAAAATGCCTTTGAAGTTAAGACGTGGTGGTCGTGATGCTGTTGACAAAATGCTTACAGCCCATGTTAAGCTGTTGGATAACACTGTTATTGACATAAATGTGCCCTTAAATGCAAAAGGAAGAGATTGCTTGCAGAAGATTGGACAGCTGACTGGATTACATGAGGTGAATGTTTTATATTTTTATATAAATTTTTTAGAATTGAAAATTTTATCTTCATAAATTTATTATGGCTGTCCAAGTTTTTTTTGTGATTAATTTTAAGATTTACAAGTACAAAATGATTCAGATATCCTGTTTTCAAAATCTGCCAAAGTTTTTGTTTACATGTGTCAGTTAATCTATTGAGTTCTTATTGATTGTTTGTTATAATTGTTATTTTGTGGCTAAGCCAAGTATTAAAGTTGTTTTTAATAGAAATGACTAGATGTTCAGTTCACTTATCGCTTTACTTTGTGTAATTTAAAAAATTATCCTTATTCACTGTATTATATATATAATAACATACTGTGTATTTGTGACAAGCAAAGGGGATATGCTTTTTTTGCCTTCAGCACAAGTAACTTACAAAAAATGTAGCTATTTGGCACAGCGACTGGTCTCAATATCATAAGTTTACTGACGTCATTGCTTCAGAACTTTGGCCAATAACTCAACAACAGACAGGGAAAACTGACATGTCTTCCCACTGGGCAACTTTTCACCAAGCAGTGTCAATGTTAGTGATTTTCAATTTTTTGCCAACATTTCATTTTGCCGATGTTTCATTTTGCCATATTTCATTACAGACATGCATTAAATCAAATTTCTTAAATATGTTTTTATGATAATATAATGTATAATGGTTCAATGAGTTTGGTGGATAAACATTGGTATATTTTATCATAAACTTTCTTTGTCAGACCAAAAAATTTAACTTTGTCAATAAAGAAACAAAGGGATTGTAGAACCAAAATAAATGCATTCTTTTGAATTAGCAAAATATTTAATAGTAAAATTTTGTTGTTACACGCCTGGCCAGGATAATTTATTCCTGCAAGCATTGAAGTACACATGTAAATTAATCTGCATAAACAATATATACATGTACAACGAGCAATTTTCAATTTGCTTAGGTACACAAGTGTCGTTGTTTTTGTGTTGGACTATTTACCAGAATTTTTAATACAGGTATATGAACAAGTCAAAAGAACAGTCATTAATTAAAACTTGCTACTGTACTATTTTGTGGAACAAACAAAAGTTTAAATGTAAATTAAATTATGAAAGGTCAAATGTTACTAAAAATAATGTTTTATGAGAAGAATACTGCATGAAAAATCTTTATTAAAAAATTAGGTTTAAATTTATTAAGTTTCTAAGTTCCATTGGGTCCATTCCATTGACTTGTTTATCACAATAAATTTGTTTATCTTATTTGCTTGAGTAATCAATAAAACTGGGTTAATGATTATTATATTTAAAAAAAAAAAGAAACTGTCCTAGGTATAGCACGAATTCAAAGTATTAATAATAGGATGTGTGGAATAAGAATATCCTGGCTCGAAAATTTCAACAGGTTAAACATACAGGGGAGCACTATCAGAGACCAAAGAGTATAAAATTTTTTCACAGCCATTAATTAACTCTTTATAAATGAAGATTGAGTTTTTTTAATTAAATTTGTGTGAATGTGTGAGCCTCTAGTAAAAAAAATTGTTTCTGAATTGTTTCTAAAGCCAGTGGGACTTTATACAATATTTTCAGGAATAAACTTTTGTTAATTACAATCGCCTAAAGATGTTAACTGTGTTACCAGTGTAGCTTTTTGTTGCTCACAACATTTTTTTGTTACTCACAGTATTAATTTTGTTGTCAGTAACAAAATAATAAATATAAAAGATATTCAACATATTTTCTGGTTTTAATATGGTTCGCATAAAAAAATGCCAAAGAATTGCCCGAAAATCAGATTTTCCCTGACTTTTGGGGTAAAATCTAAAAAAATAGGAAATCGGAATAATCACTTGTCCAAAATTTACAGAATGATTCCCCTTAAAGAAATAAAGTTGTGTTGTAAGTTTCAACTTCTAAGTAAATCCTAACAAAAGTTATTATAGTTTCCCGATTATAAGGATTTCATAGAGCTTTTAGGGGTAGTTTCAAGTAATAGCCAATATCCACAGTGCTGAGAGGTATGGGACCTAAAAACTTGGGATGCAGTTGTCTTATAGATAAATAATAAAACTCAGAAAATATTATAACCATGCAGCCGAGCAAAAAAATGTTATTAAAACATGGAAGGAATTGTGGGTCATTGTTGCTTGCTATTTTTAGACTGACTTCTTTGGACTTCAATTCCTGACAAAAAAAGAAAAACTTCGTTGGATTGACTTAGACAAGCCGCTTAAGAAGCAACTTGATAGATATTCTGCACGTCGTGGAAGAACTGCCCTCCTGGTGTTCAAAGTTCAATATTTTGTTGTGAATATTCATGCTCTTCGACAAGAAATTACCAGGTGTTTGTAGTTGTTTTTTAAATTTGTATATACATCTTGTTTTCAAGTTTGACAAAATCTTTGGGAGACTAGGTGGTCACAACTTATGTGCTCTGTAAGATTGTTCTTTCTTGGTTTTTTATCTGTTTAATTTTAATGGTGGCTGACAATGTTTCTTAAGTGTATTTTAAAAATAACCATTTTATAAGCCACATGGAGAAAACAACAATCACAAATCAATGTCTACAAATTTGCTTTATGTTATGTATTTGTGCACTTTTTGTGCTGCATGGAGGGATAAATAATTATTTCCTCTTTAGGTATTTGTATTACCTTCAACTGAAGACTCTGATACTAAATGGAAAACTAAAGTGCAAATTACATGAAGCTCTGAAGCTGGGCTCCTTTGCTATGCAAGGTAAACTTTTATCACCCTTGGTTTTAAATAAAACTTACTGTTAGTGTGGCATGTCTGGAAAACCAGGTTGAAAATCCTAAAAAGTTACGTAAGAAAGTCATATTACAAGGATGTACATCTGAATTGTTTCAAAACACATTTTTGATTCTAAAATCACAAAAAACTTCAAGAAAAATACCCATCATTATCAAAATTGTTTAAGGTTTCTCTACAATTTTCCTGCTTGTTAATGCAGATTTATGTACAACATGAAAGTGAAACTGAAAAATATTTAATCAAGTAAACCCTTAAACATCTAAAAAAGTGTTTTCTCTTTTATAGCTGAACTTGGAGGTTATGACCCTGAAATACATTCATTGAGTTTTTTATCAGACTTTCTTCTGCTACCAACAGTAAGAATTTGTATATTCACACATGCATGTGTTTTTACTTTATTTATTTATTTATTTATTTATTGTTTTTACTTTTATTAAAGTTTAATTAATATCTTCCAAATAAAACTCCAGTTTTTTTTACTGTGTTGTCATGAAGTTTAATTTTTTTACAGTATTTGACTGAAAATGAGAATGTTGATGAGCTACACAAAGAGGTAAGCCTTCGTGCTCTTCGAAATGCTTGTTTAGCTATTTTAATTTACATTGGTATTTGCTTCCAGTCCAACTCGTATGTTAGGAATATAAACTCAGTAATCATGGTATCTAGGGGTGTCTCCCTTCCCCTAAAAATACTTGGTTATGAACAGGTTTTATTTTATAATTCTAGACTTGATTTGGGTAGGTTCTTTAAAACCTATATTATTACTTATTTATTTACCTATATCACAAATACATTTTTAAAGCAACAGAAGTAAAACAACTTTTAAGAGATGTTTTATTGTTTATTGTATTGTTGTTGTTGTTGTTGTTGTTGTTGTTGTTGTTGTTGTTGTTGTTGTTGTTATTGTTATTGTTATTGTTGTTGATTGTTTATGCTTTATTATTTTTTTAGATTGCGTTGTTGTACAAAGAAAACAGGTATGTGGAACTTGATGTACTATCACATTAACTATAAATTCTAGTTCTTTTCAATACAACTATTTTTTCTAAGCAAGGGCATGGCATAACTGTGGCTATATGACAACAGTATACAAGGAAAAATCTTTCTTTTCCATCACTGTTTTCTTATTTTAGTGGATTGTCTGTTAGCAGTGCTGAGAAGGCTTATATTCAACTTTGTCAGCAACTTGATGGATACGGGGTGGAGTTTTTTAATGCCAAAGTTAGTAGTTTGTTACATTGTACCTTTGTGTTTAATGTGTCAATTTGCATCTGATTCTTAAAATTATTTATTGATGAGTGAGATAGTACGTATAGTATTTACCATGACTCTTATATTTAGAAATAATAATATCCTTTATCTCACTATTCCTTCAAATAAAATTTGTTACCATCATTGTCTTGAATTTTCATAAAACTTTGCTTAATGATAATATGTTAATATACTATATAGATCTCTCCAGATAAGAAAAATATTTCTGTGTTTTTAATCTTTGTTTTTTATTTTATCTAGGATAAGGATGGCATCGAAATTGAGATTGGTGCATGCTATGATGGAATTAAAATTCTCTACACCAACAGAGAAAAACCAAATATATTATTTCGGTATGTGAAACCATAGAAAGTGTTACTTACATAGCAAAGAAGCCATAATAATGATAAACACGAATTTTGCTTTCAGAACTTATGTTTGTTTTTGTTCTTTTAGATGGCAAGACATTGGTAACATGGCGTTTAACCGACAGCAATTTGTTGTATTGAATACAAAGTCGAATCAGAATTTGACTGCCCACATGGTATTCATTTCCTTTCAACTTAACTTTGCTATTTTTCAGAAATTTATGGTTTTTAAAAATTTGTGAAGTTTATAGAATGTTTATCTGTATCGTGTCATTGTCTTAATCAGGCCATTTTCAAAATTTGCATGCATGATGTAAATTGTGAATAAGTGCTTACGCTAGCTGAGTAAAGTACTTTTACGGAATAACTAGTCGCAGCCCTTAAAATTAGCTTCGGCATTCGGCACTGCCAACGTAATTGCCGACGTAAAATACGAAAATACCGTAGTTGCGTCGGCAAAAAAATTGCCGACGTAATTTTGTTGTGAAATTTTTAAAAAACAACAACTCGTTTTCAACATCAACGAAATCAGTAAGTTAGGTCATTATCGCTAAAATTATTCAAGTTACAGAAATACCGTGATGCCATTCGATTCGCAATAATAATCGAAAAATTGTATATCGTATTAAAAAGAAGTCCGGAAGTTCTCTCTCCCGCAAGACACAGCAGGCAATAAGTCAGCCCTGTCCTCGGTTTTGTGAGGAAAGATGTTCTGTGAAGACTCTATAAATTGAGTCTCCTGTACAGTTCAGCTTCATGGTGAACTGTGCCGGTGACAAGCATTGTCGAAGCATGTCACCGGCGACTTCTGCGATATACAACTTAATGATGCCCTCACCTTCAGTTCGTAATTAGCACGTGCACAACGTACTTCCTAATGAGTTCATCTCGAAACATAGAATGCCAGTTAGCAGTGAACTATTAACTTAACGAAGTACACCATCGGGAAGGTAGGTCAATGGACTTGTACTCCGTTTCAATTTGTTTTTGCATTTTGCATTTGTTTTTGCCAGCTGAAAAATTTTTCTACAAAAAAAAATTGCAGATGGAATGCCGACGCAAATCAGTTGAAATGTACCTCACGTCGGCAGTTTTATTGCCTACGTAAAAAAATTCTAATTTTAAGGGCTGTAGTCGTGGTGTGATTCAAACATAAAAGGATACGATCTATCCTAGCTCTTTCTATGTTGACAAAAGGGTAAAAGGGGTTACAATAGATGTTTGTTTCATATATTATGTTTCTATTGCTTTCTTGGTTCAAATTAATAATCTGCTCTGCTTAAAAAACCTTGAATGCCTACATCTACAATGTTACAGGGAAACTAAAGAAGTTACATATTTTTGCCAGCAACTTCATATGATCTACATCATATTATTAAATTTATGGATAACAATTATCATTGTGAGAAAAAGTAACGATATAATGTGTTACAAATACAAGAACAGTCTCTGTTGATGGTATTCATTTTTACGTGTATACACCTAACTTGTTTTAGGAAGACCTTGAGTCATCAAAATATCTGTGGAAACTTTGTGTTAGCCAGCATCAGTTTTTTAGATTGTCACATAACACAATTGGAAAGTCTGCTTTTAGGTAAATAACTATCCCTAACTATCATGTCTTCTTCAGGGTTATTTTATTGAAGGTCGAATTTGTGCATTGAGGTATTTTGTTAGTGTTTTTTTTCCACTCTGCTTGAAGAAATACCAGCACTGGTATATTAATGCAGCAATAGGCTGACATATTGTACTTTACTGTATACGAATTATTACAATTACTTTACTTTGTAGAACACAAAATGAAGTCTCCACGGACCCAAACCTCTTTATAAAGTATGTTTATTTCTTTTTGTTTGCCCCAGTGGCAGGTCTATTGACCTTTTTTCAAAAAGCAAATAAGTCCAGAAAAGTGGTCTTTCTTTCTGGTTTTTTTAACAGGGTTATTGGAAGCAATCGAGTCCACGAAAACTGCTATTATAAATTTAATTTTCTATCGCTTTATTATAACTTTTTTAGAATACAACAAACTCCTAGTATAAGCAGACGAATGACACTCACCAAACGACAAATGAAGAAAACTGTAAGTTAAAATTTTATAAGGTCAAAAAATCCTTGTCTTATTACATCCAATGAGATTGAGCAGTTTGTGACTGGAACAAACCATGCATATCTGTAATTGGATACAAGGACGTGTTAAATATGTAATCTTATTATTTTTGTTTAGCAAAAATTTTCTGCTAGATCAAGTGGAAGTAGCGATGGACGTAATGAACAAGGTTAGGAAAATTATTTTTTTGTGTTGTGAAACATTCAGATAAAAACAGTTTCAAATTACGACAAGCATTATAACAGATAGCAACAGAGAATTTGAAACAACTTTCGCATCTGATGCCCACTATATTATTCCGTCTGAATTTTTCTAATATATATATTTTGAATTTTTCCAATATATTCATCTTATTTGTATAGGTGTTGAGAACGGTGTATCAAATCCTTTAGTTGACGATTCTGTCGATGAAACAGAATTTTTACATCGCTATGAAGATATATGTCGATTAGCCAGAGAAAGGAGGTGAGAAGGTTTTATCCAAGGATGAGATTCAAACTTAAAATACTCAAGCTTTACCTCTTTATGAAAACGAGGCAAATCACCATGGTGTTGTAGGACTAATTTTAAGTCGCGAACTTCAAACTGCAGAAACTCTCTCTAACAGAAACTTTGGGGAATGGGAAAATTCACGAAATTTTCGCATTTCGTAAATATTAACCTTTATGAATGAGCCATAGTAAAAGGTTTACGAACATAAAATTTCGCGACAAAATTTAATAAATTCGGGAAATTAGTGAAAGTTTCTACCCGACAGAAAGTTTCTACACTTAGTTTGAGTGAAAAAACATAAATAAGACATGCGTGCAATTCTAATTTTACACGTGAAGTACCATTTAAAATAATTCAAAATATTATTTTTTTATCCGCAATGTAAACATAGCTAAACCAATTTTAGTTTGAAAACATAAATGTGATAAAAATAGCCATGATAGGTTTTCAACGTTTTTTTTGCTAAAGCGGCAAACAGTTGGCTGTTTGTTTTCAACCTCTCGTACATACACAGTGTTGTATTTTCCAATTACGTGATTGTATGGGGAGATTCTACTTCAGAGCGAAAACTTTTATTGATGGTGTGGTCTAGAGGCCATGTTTTTGTTTGTTTTTGGTGGGAATATTTTTATATGTTTTTTTAATATCAGGGGAAGCTCAACAACAACCACATCAAGAGGCAGCACTCCTGCATCGAGTGAATATAACACTTCTGACTCCGATTCGGAAGTAGATTTTCGACAGTTTTCTGTACAACCTGTTGCTCCACAAGCTAATGGTTCATCCAGTTATCGCCCGGTCTCACTTATCTTCACCCGGCTGAGTAAAATCGGAATGCAACATAGAGATGAATTAGTGAGTCACGTGTTAACTCAGTCTAATTTTAGAAGACTTATTTTTCATATATTTATGCACTAAACTGGAAATAGACCAGATAAAGGTTATTTTACGCTGATACCTAGATGTGTATATCTAACAATGCAAACCTGACGTGTGGCAAAGCTGATATTTTTATTAATTATATCAACGTTGTTAGGTCTAGAGACAGCTTTACGTTCTTAGTTAATGCTTATCCACTGTTGATACGGAACTGTAGTAGAGCAAAAACCATTTTCAGATTTTTTAAAAAAAATTATTTGTTATAAGGGGCTAATGTCTTTCTTGACTGTTATTTAATAGACCTAACATATTTCAGCTTCGTCATTTGGAGGGACTTCGTGATGATAACCAGCTTGATTCGGAATATGGAGAAATTTTCATGAAGAAAGCTGTAAGTATGATGGACTTTATATCTCTATCTATTTCACAATCTGTACATTACAACGTGTTAAATATCTGTTGTAGGAATCTGATTGTTCTACTGCGATTGAAAACATGGTCGCTAATCGCTCTGATGCAGTGTTGCCGTATGAAGTAAGAAAGTGTTTATTTTCTTGTAACTTTTTAAACTTTTTAGAAATATGTCGTTTGGAAATGAATACTTTTTTACGTCAGTGTGAATGAACATAGATTGAATTTTGCAGTATATTTTATTTCGCTTATTGCCGTAATTATTTTTTTTCCATTGAATTTCGGACTATTATCAGAACAAACCAATTTTGATCGATCCTTTTTCTCCTTAATTAAACTTGATCACTCACTGAGGTAAATAGGAGATCGAAATTTTTGAATCTTTCTTTTTATTTATGACTAGGACTGCAGTTTAGCAAAAAAAAATTTTTATTACCAGTCGAAATTTATTTCATCATATATATCCATGGTTATAATTCCTGTGTTGTTTACTGTGTTTTAAGTTGCAAAACTTTTTGTTTCTGTTCAGGACAATCGCGTACTACTTAATCCGAACAACAATTATGAAGCCACTAACTATATAAACGCAAGCCCAATCCAGGTAAGAATATCTCCACAATAAATTTTACTACATTCTACCTGCTATTCATATAAAAAGCTTGTATCAGAAAAGCAGGATTTTCACGTCTCCTTAAAACTCCTTAAAACTCCTCAATTCTTCTCAATTTAAAAGTCTGCTAAAATCTCCTCCAAAAGTAGATTTTTTAACAACTTTCTCCTTAAATCTCATCAATTTTAATTTTACAACGTATGTTATTATTTCAGAAATGCATAGAAATACTTCATTTTTTACAATATTATTTTTTCATCACTCATGGCAACAACTTCAAAATCTCCCCAATTGTTCCTCAATTTTTTTTTAAATACGAAAATATCCTCAAATGTCCTCAACCTTTTTTATGAAATCACCGTCTTCATAAAGAAGGTTGAGAATTCTCATCAAAAGTCTTCAAATTTGATAAAAAAGAGTAGCAACCCTGAAAAAGCTCCCACAAGTCTTCTCTTGTATGATACTCCCTTAAATCTTTTTTGATTTTTTTAGATGAACATAGGAAAGAATAAGCTAGCATTTATCGTAGCACAATCTCCACTGAAGGAAACTACAAATAATTTCTGGCAAATGATCTGGGAAAAGAATATATGCGTGGTTGCCATGGTTTCCAAAGAAGTGGTGGGTTTATTCTTTCCCTTTTTATATTTGCCACCTTTAAAACTTGATGGGCGTAGGATAAATATTTCAATTGAAGTCGTTACAATCCACCACTAAAAAGTTCTGAAAACTTCTTTATAATGGTGCGTTTTTGTGACCTCTGACCAACCGTCTAAACGAAATGGAGCGCAGGAAGTATTGTTAAGTGTCTTGTTCTCCCAGCTAGTGTCTTGGTCTCCCAGCTAGTGTCTTGGTCTCCCAGCTAGTGTCTTGGTCTCCCAGCTAGTGTCTGTCTTCCGGCTAGTGTATGCATGTAACTTTGTCTAATGTACCTGTGCGTTTGTGACAGCTTATGTGAAGTAAGTGTGAATAAAGTTGGACACGTTACATCTTATTGCTTTCTCTGCCGTATTTTAGGAAGGAGAAATTTCGAAATGCTGGAGGTACTGGCCTGATGACCATAACAATTCTAACGTAACCTATGGACAGGCGAGTAAATTTTTTTATAGCTTTTTTACTGCGCTTACTTTTTGCAATGTCTCATTTGCCACGGTAGCTGTTAATTATGGAATATTAAAAATGTTCTCCACCCTACTTCTGATCAAATAGACATCGATCTTGTAACCACGTTCGTGAATAACAAAAAGCTCTATTCGCTTAAACACACTACAATTTTCAGTACCTATCGTGCTGCAGGCGCATGCGTTCGTTTCCACAACAACGTAAAATCGAAGCCAGTTCTTTTGAAATAACTGAAATTTATACGCTTCAGAATCTGATCTAATAGCGAGTACAATATGTGCAGGGAATCGTGCTTTTGTATAATTTGTGTGTTATTTCTAATATTTTAGATAAGTGTCAAAACCAATTTCAACAATTTTTTCGCCGCTTATTCCATTCGAAGTCTCCAGATACAACACGTTGCCAGTAAACAGGTTTGCAACTCAACAAGTTTGAATTTTTAATTGATAAATGTTTGTCATTGTCACTGTTATTGTCGTCGCTGTTCTTGGCGCTGTTCTTGTTACTGTCGTTGTCGTTGTCGCTGTCGCTGTTCTTGTCGTTGTCGCTGTTCTTGTTACTGTCGTTGTCGCTGTCGCTGTTCTTGTCGCTGTTCTTGTTACTGTCGTTGTCGTTGTTGTTGTTTTCATTTTCCGCCTCTATTATTCAATGATCTACGTCGTAGTTGTACGATGACGTCATACTTGATAAGCGACATGTTATGACTCATCTGATTTTAATTTGTAGAGTCGGACAGTTTTTCAAATTCAATACATACAATGGCCTGAAGATGGTGGTGTACCGATGTGGACGAAACCATTTATCGGTAGGTTATTTTCTTCTGTTTCTGTTGTGTAGCTATGCCATAAAGTGAAATTTTGACATGAACTTTCATGACTTGATAAGGGACTGACCACATTACCAATATGTGAGATTGCTTAATAAACATTCTTGCGATAAAAAAAGAGATGGCTTAATACTCTCTTCAAATACATGTTGTACGAGTTATAAAATAACGTTGATTTGTTGAATATGAAACTTTTTTGTATTGACAATATGAATGGTTTCGGCTGCTTCTTGATAGGCTGGAAGAGAACTTCGAAGCGTGGCTGTATACAAATTCTACAACAGAATGTTCGTGATCTGTTTTCTTTATATTCGCCATTTGTGTTAATGTGTTTTAGAATTTCTTGAGGAGATCCACTCCTTACATAAAGCTTCTGCCGAGATGAACGGACATGTTGAGGAACAAGAGACGTTGATACATTGCGAAGATGGCGGAGGGAGGAGTGGAGTGGTAATATTAGCTGAAATGTTGTTGGGTATGATTGAGCATAATGAGGTATTAGTCTTTCGTTTGTGTAAATCCTTCTTAAAACAATATCAATTTTGAGATTTATTTTCGCAAACTAGCGTCACGAGTTGTTTCAAACGGGAGTATACCAAATATCGTCAATTAAAAACCTGGTGTAAATAGCGCTTTAATTAGATTAAATAAGTGGCTTGGTTATGCTCAAAAGATTAAGGTTGAAAGTCGTGGCTGATCTATTGTTTCCTGTTTATCTGTTTCTTTTTTGTAGACGTTAGATGTACCTATGACACTGGCGAAATTGCGCTCACAAAGAATGAATCTAGTCTCTTCTGTGGATCAGTATCGCTTCGTTTACCAGTTATTAATAGATTATTTAAAACGTAACAGGTTAATTTAACATTAGGTTAAGCGCCAACCGTGGCATTGTATCTTCAGCGTTGACCGTGTTATGTTCTGTCAATTGGGAATCTTATTTATATATACACATATTTCATTTATATATTTTTTATATTATTTGATCTCGTTCAGTTGTAAAATATTACTGTTACGTCATGGAGTCTTGTTTAATTCTGATTGGTTATCAAAAATTAACTGGCGATTGGTTGAAACACGACTCGAGTGTCTAATACTTTCCAAACGTTCTTAAGCCGGCTCACCACTGGATGGGGTAATCCCAGAAGAATGTTTTTTGTGTTCTGATTGGCTGACAGCGCATATTTCGCCAGACGCCGCGAATCTTAATTTTTCTGTTTGTGATGGAATGTTCCTCCTAGTGTAGAGCGATGTTTTTTTATTCTTTTGAGTTGCTTTCAAATTTTAATTTGTAGTTATTGCTTTATATGGTCTTGTTTTTCCCCTGCATGCTTAATGTTGGATTATGCATGAACCTCTCATAACCTAATATCATTTATTTTCCCTTTCAAAGAAGATATTTAAAATGTGGATTCGCCACCAGGGGCCAAAAATTGATTAAAATTAAATTATCAACTCATTTACCTTGGGTATATTTTTACTTTTAATTTGATTGGTGCATATGGTGAGAGAACCCTATTAAAGTTTCGGAGGTCTATCAAAAATTGTTTGTAAATAACTCAGCAACCATTCCAGCAAATAGAAATTGAAATCTGAATATAGGCTGTGTTATTGTTTTTTCACTTTAAGCTGTATAAATTTCTTGTAATTTATAATATTTTTTGTCTTTTAATATGTAAACAGTTTTTATATACATTTAAATTTTAAGAATATGATTTTTTTTAATTCAGAATTTGTTTTATAGTGCTAAATTTTTTTGGGTCGGGAAAATGAGAAGGCCTGGTTGTATTTTTTTATTTAACTTTCTTAAAGGAAGAAACTATCTTGAACTTTTTTACCATGGTCTACTTTTTTTGACGTATACAAAAAGCCGTTACATAACGGCAAATGAACCTTGGACGAAAATGTGTAACAACGTATTAGTCATAGCTGGTACCTATGGTGTATGTGGTGCTGAATTATATGATTTAGATTTATTATTTTATATCTGATGTTTATAGAATTGCGATGGTTTTTCTTTTTTTATTGATTTTATTTATTAAAACCTGGATTACAAATTAATGCGATTATAAATTGAGATGAATGATGTGAAATATGTCATCTAACTTGTATTTTTCCTAGTTTGTTTTTTTAGAATATTAATAAAAATGATTTTTTTTTAATTTTTAATGGTTTTTCCCCACTCAGGATACAGTGCCGTAACCCCCCCCAAATAATTAAAGGAAGGAAGGAAGAGTGAGACAGAGAGAGAAAGACAGAGAAAGACATGACAAAAAAAAAAACAGAGAGAAAGTCGTCCAGGAATATTAGGATCCTTCCCATAGATCATTATTATAAAAATCACTGAAGTTTTAAGGGGGTGGCAGCACATTTTAAAAAGTCCAAATGCGATGTAAATTTTCTAAAAAGTGCCAGCACCCTTAAAATTTCTAGTGTTCTTATCATTTTTTATATTATTGTAGTCGTGTAATGTAAATATGTATCTCTTTCTATCTTTTGGTTTCTGATGGAAATTTTAATGCCAATTAAACAATGCAGCTTTTCTAAATTACAAAAATATCGAAACATTCATCGTGATTTTTAACATTGAACCATGAGATCGTTGACGTCTGGAAGGGCATTTATCTAGAGATGTAAAATTTAAAAATTTCCAACTCGGCGCGCACCATGGGGGCGCCTCGGGTAGCCACTATATAAAGTACAATTCATATATATAAAAGTAGACTTATTCATCATGTGTTTGTGCTCATTATTGTGCTTGAACACGAATAAAAAGGAGCAAAAAAATTCATAAATAAGACGAACTGTGTTCTAGTTTTCTAAAATTTAAAAAAGAAAAAATTGCGTAGCAACGAAGAAACCGATCATTCATAATTTTGGACCACCGATACAAGAACCAATCTGAAATTATTACTTGACTCTTGTTCAACATTTTAAAGATTTCTACGTAGTGTTATCCCTTTATGAATATTTTTTCTTTACGTTGATCATACCTCAACATGTTGATCGAGACAAGCTTTTAGTGGGACGCTTAGCACTAAATGAGCAGAAGATTGCTGTATAAGAAAGTTTTCTATCTGAAGTGGCTATTGTATTTGCAAGGCACCAATTGTACAATGCAAGGTTAAGGTAACTCTAAACCAACGAACGAACCGGTTCGGTTTTAAGAAATAGCTGTTTATTTTACTTGTGTATTTGTTATTTTTATCCACTAAAAATATAAATGCAAATCATGTCACAAATACATACGAATTTCGTAACGTAACTGTAAAAAAAATATTAAAAAAGATCCTATGTGCGTATATTCTCTTCTCTAAACTTTTTTTTTCTCGTTTTGTAAGGATAAACATGCAATAAAGATAATATCAAGAATATGTGTAAAAACAGAACTCAACCGATAGATGTTCGTGTGGTGTACTGAGACATTACTTTTAGTCGGGTAACAACATGGGGGACTTCAATATGGCGCAAAAATAAGCTCCATAATTAAACGCTTTTCTGGTTTTAAAAGAGTCCTTGTTGAATATTTTTTCAGTCTTTTGAGTTATGTCAAGATTGGTAAGAAATGCGTAAATATTAAATCTCTATAAAATCATGCATATAAAATCTGCTAAAAATAAAAAGATGGACGTACACACCGTGAAAGATGGACGCACACACTGTGAAAGATGGACGTACACACCGTGAAAGATGGACGCACACACTTTGAAAGATGGACGCACACACGGTGGTAAAAATATCTACATTAATCCAATAACTTCCTCGGTGTCTGGATCAAGATCGATATCAAAGAAGCATGGCCTTGTGGGTAATCCAGGCATTGTGCTCATCTAGAAATCAAAAATTTTTATTTTTATAAAAGAATAAAATAAAACAAAATGTTTTCAAATTAGTCACTCCCAAATTTTATATTCCTGCAGATATGACATTCTATTTAAATAAAAGCTGTCAAATCAAAGACTAGAAAAAAGATTGTAACTCGTTCAGTGAAAGAAACAAGCATCGGGTGACCAGTGTAGCAGCCTACACAGGCTATTAAGTTCTTAACTGGGACAGGGTTACCACTTCTAGCACAGAATTTCAATTTGTTCCCTCCAGAACTATAGTGTATCTTCAACAACAGTTATAGTAAATATAAAAAACTATAAAAATCTCCTCAAAATTTATGGTAAAAATTCCAATCTAAAAAACAGCTTACAACACATGATGCACTCGACAGCCTGAGTTTGTTTTGTTTTCGCTACGTCGAGTTAAATTTCACTAGATGCGAGTAACAACAAGAAGCTTACCGTTCCAACCAATGGGTAAACGAAACCAGCACCGACACTAGCACGCACGTCACGAATTGGTATAGTGAAACCTAAAATATAATATTGACGGTATTGTCATGGTTACAGCTATCGGGGTTGACATAGTAAAACTGATATATAAAACACAGAGCATTATATAACGTCATTTATAGATACTGTAGCGCAGTGCAAACAAAAATTAATAAAACGACGAACATACCCGTCGGAGCGCCCTTTAAGTCCGGATTGGCTGAAAGCGACAAATGAGTTTTTGCCATACATATCGGGAGATCGTTGAAACCCTGAAACAAATGCAACGCTGTTAATATTGTTGAAAATATGTCCTTCAAGTTGACTTTTGTGTGTGTGACCATTGTCATACCTGTTTGGTGTATCTGTCTATCTTTACTTTCGCCTCTTCAGACAACTCGATACCATCTGCGCCGTAAATCCTTTTGGCGATGGTTTCGATCTTTTCCGCTAACGGTAGCTGAAAAAAAAACCTCAAGCATTGTAACGATTTCAAATAATAAATTTTTAATGATTATGTTGAACTTTGAACTGTCGTACGATATGACAAATTCCCAGATGTGATTAACTGTGCACGATTTCTTTTGTTATATTTTATATAAATTTGGACTTTTTTTATCATTTCCTTATATCAGTCGCGGACAGCGAACAGACAAGTCAGATTCAAGTTGTCAAGTTTCAACCCTATTCAAATCAAGTCTATTGCGCTTCTATTTCTAACTCTATTTCTCAACTCGCGCATATTTGTGGCAAGCTGGTAATTATTTATACTCTATATTCAACTTGTAATAATTTATGCACTTCGTGCTCAGGCTCTTTTTTCAATCAACTAAATCATGTAATGTATACTTTTAGTTTGAACATATTCAACTGTTGCAAACACAAAGGCAAATTGGCGCATTTTCTCCTCCCTCAACTGGTTTGGGTCGTAATTTTCGCGGCTTCATATTATCATTTATTTATTTATTTATTTTATAAAATATTTATACAGGATAGGTCGTTTCAGTTTACATATATATTTACAAGTGTGAGATAACTGCTTTCCAAACGAGTAGAGGTCCTCCAAAATCTCGAAATTATCATCCGATCCATCTTCCATCTTCTTTTTATCCAAGGACGTGTAGTTTTCTACCTTCGTGATAAAGATTTTCAGAGGTGACCAAAACTTAGGCCGAATTTTGTTTTGGCCGATGAAGTATTATGCACTGTTAAAAGCAATTGAAATTATATAATCGTCATATAGTGAACAATTTCATAATTTTTTTTAAAAAAGCATCGCCTTTAGATGGTTTTGTTTTTGTTTATACTTACGTTAAAGAGGGACAACTATCCCCCATCATTTTAAGAATCTACAATTATCCGATCCTTTCCTCCCCTTCTGTATGACGTCGCGGATGCATTAATTCAGGGATCTTCTTTAAGAGGAAAAAATATCTCAAATTCTCACGTTATACAAAATTGTACGGCGTAAAAAAAGTTAAGAAATTACATGACTGCTCAAGGAAATATTAAAAAGTCACAAAAACGAGTTAAAAAATCTTGTACTACCTTTAAATCATACAGAAATTTGAAATCAGTTTTTTCTTTGGAAGCTGACATGACTGAGTTGGCAAGAGCAACTGCACCAGCGCCTATCGAACATAGAAAAAGTGAGAAGTATTAAACAATTTATCAGAACTATTATAAAGTCGGCTTTCCTAATTTCCTTCTCTTTTTTTTAATTGGAAGACATTTCTAAGATTTTGTGAGAACCTTTCAGTTCACTTAATACAAAAAACATTAAGACTGTGTTGATTGACATGAAATGTTGTGGTATACATTTCGATTTTTTTTAGAAACAGCAGTTGACAAAAATCTTTTTGTCAACCTTTTTAATTCAAAGTTGTTATAGAAGAAGTTGATGTGTACTATGGATAGTACTTAAACAAATGAAACATATGAGAAAGCATCCTTACCTCCTTCTGCAAAGTGTGTGCAACAAACAGCATCAAATGCTCCAGCTTCTTTTGATAGTTTTATAATAGCCTCAACTTCAGCATCTGTGTCAGTACTGTAATAGTGAAATGAAATCAATCAAGGATCTGGTTTAGTTTTATACACTAAAAGGGGCTCTACTAGCTAAAGAACTTACATGATTTATGATCTATTAGATGATTTACAAAAACTGATCTTGGCCTCGTATGAATTAAATTAAAAGGTGGGTATGATGTCAGATGACCTGAACAATTTCTATGTCGTATGCAAAAAATATGATCTTTCTATTTCCTGAAATTCCCAAGATTTATGCGATCTCTGTCACATTACCTCAACGATTTTCACCTATATACGCTCTCATGTGGTATGAACTGAAGGATCTGTTTGACCTTAAACTCCAGATCGTATGGTATGACATGTTTTTAGATTGTATAAGCTGAACAATTGTAGAGTAGATACAAAATAGTCTTAAATTTAGCAGCCATTCTGTTTTATAAACAAACAAACAAACAAACAAAACTTACTGAAATCGATTAACAGCCACCACAACAGGTACACCAAAGTGTTTAGTGTTTTCAATTTGTTTCCTCAAGTTACAAAACCCTTTCGTCACCAAATCAACGTTCTAAAGATGAAAGTTTATGACGGGTTTCATTTATGAAATGTCATTTATGACGGGTTTCATACGGCTTATCTTAACGCACTTGGAACATGTGGCAAACTAGCCTAGTTATGTAAGCGTTGTTGTGAGTAAGTTTTGTGTTAAAAAACAAACAAACGACAACAAGAAAATTCAAACTTATACCAAAAAATACAAAACACGTGTCCCTTTAAAAGTGAGTCATCTCCTCTGCGTTGTACTTTCAATGAAGTGAGACCACACATCAATAATTTTCCAGATGGAATGGAACATAAGCAATTAACTAAGGAGTTGAGCAATTGTTCGACACTAAGCAGTCGCCTTCTTTTCTCTTTTCCTAATTACGTCTTATTTTGGTCAGTAAAATGCGGGTAAATTTAGGTCTCTACCGTAAATGATCGATTAAGCCCCCGGGGCTTATTTGTCAACAAAATGGGTTTTGGGGGAGGGGGCTTATTCGGGAGGGGGGGGGGGGGGGGGTTAAATGTGAGGGGGGCTTATAAAATTATGCAAAAATCTAGTGTGCTAAAAAATAAAAACAACGATTTTAATAAACACAACATATCTTTCTAAAAGTATAATAAAAACAAACACTAATCGATCTCAATATCACTATCGCCTTCTTCGTCCTCGTCTACGATTGTCTCTAAGGGAGCCGCATCAATCATTTCCTCAGCATCTGGGATAAATGGGTTGTCTTCCGTCTCGTTTACCAGTTGTATTTGTTCATTAAGCATTGCAAGACCAGCCTGACAGGGCTGATGCTCTTTGAAACAATGGATCTCTTTATCCTCGCTCCCATCAGTAGCCGATGTTAAGGCACACGCTTTGAACGATTTACGTATTAATTCAGCTGGCAGCTCCTTCCAGGAATCAAGAATCCAGTTCACAATTGTGCTGCGAGGCGGAGGTTTCAAATTCCCGCCATCGGTTACTTGATGAATTACGACGGTTTCAAGCCATTTATCGTATTTCTCTGGGCAATTCGAGGAAGCTATTATGCACCTATTTCCATACCCTTTCTTCATTTTTTCAACATCACGCTTTCCTCCTTGAATACAATGAAGGGCTTCAGTTTTGTTCCATCGCCTTTCGCAGCCAGTCCAACGGTTACACGACACTTTTCGTGCCCGGTTGTCTTCATACTAACAGTTTTTTTCCCAACAACATCCACTGTTGTGTTTGACACCATATCCGCCCAAATAGGTGTCTCATCAAATGCTATAATATCGGCTGGTTGGTATGAATATTTCAATCGTAATCTTCTAACACGTAATATGTACGAGACGATTTTAGCTACTAAAAGATCGGGATCTTTCTGTGCTATGGAGGTTTTTCTTCTCAACGATAAGTTATTTCGTTTCGTTTTAAAAAGCCAACCATTCGTTGCTTCAAATTTTTCGTCATACCTATCTGGATCTGTACGTTTCAAATCTCCATAGACAATAGTTTCCTTGACACACGAAGCATCTTCGTACGACGTTCAACAATCCATTCTAGTATTTTTCCTCCATTTCATCGCTCAACGGTTTTCTGCCAGCCCCTTGTAAACGTTTTCCTTTCTTGTTACTAACTGACTTTGAAAGTTCTTGTAAGTCATCCTTTTTTTCTTCCAATCACGAATACAATGGCGGTCAACTTTATATTTCACCGCAGCAGCCCCAATTGATTTGTTTTCCGCAAATTCAACAACTTCAAGTTTAAACTTAATCGTAAAAGAACTTATTTTCTCTCCTTTGTGAGAAGTTGTTGCTGGCTCTTCTAGTTCCATTTTCGCAATGAAAATAAAAAAAATTGAAACAAAATTCTATTCAAAAACAAAACATTCGAATTACCTAAACATTTGAATTCGAATTCTCAGAGCGAGAACGATACGATTATAACGTTGGTTTTATTTGTCACGACCGATAAAACTTTCAAAGATGTCTAGAGCATTGTCAGTATCGTATGAAATGAATTTTAAAATTGAGTTCCAGGCAGCTATGCGTGGACATCATATTTATAAAGACGCTTGGGCACCACATATTGGACAAAAATTAATATGCAAAACAGACACCCGGGAAGAAGCAATCGCCGAATATGATAAAAATGCTATTGGCGTTTTTAAATCAACCGATGAAGTAACACTACTGGTTGGACATCTACCAATAGAAATTTCTTGTTTACTTACAAACTTTCTAAACGCAGCGCCTGAAAACAAACTTGAAGCATTTGTGGTTGGAAAGAGAAAAAGGGAGGTCGGACTTGTTGTTCCAGCAAAGTATGTTGCTTTCACAGGGAGCAAGATATTCATATATATATATTAAAAGAAAAACACCCTAACTTTGAATTGGATATTATAACCACGAGTGTTATTAATACCTCAACCTGTGAAATAAATACCATTTAATCAATTATTTATAGTAGTATTTTCTCAGTCCCTATCAACTATATTGAAATTACTGTGAATTCGAATAAGCCCTCATGGGGGCTTATTCGGGAGTGGGGGCTTATTCGGGAGTGGGGGCTTATTTGTCAAAATGGGTTTTGGGGGAGGGGGCTTATTCGGGAGGGGGGGCTTATTCGGGAGGGGGGGCGGGGGGGTATTCGGTAGTGGGGACTTAATCGATCATTTACGGTATCTCATTATAAAACATCAAGTTATACAAACGTTATTCGAAAGCGAGGAGTTACACCGCACTGATTAAGCTTAGTGTTTTCGCAATAGAACCGTTTATTGTAATCAGTTAGAAAAAAATCTACCTCACTGGTATAGACGTCTTGTAACGGAGCACCAGCTACTACCTGATATAAAAAACAATATAAGTGAATAAATTACATCTTGGAGGAAGACTTTCCTCCAAGATTACATAAAAACAAGACACATCTTTCCTTATAAGAAACAAAATGTTTCTTAGCTGAAGCTGGGATTATAGGTACTTTCAACAGCTAACTTGTAAATAGTAAATTGATAGATTGACAGTTATACTGCTGAAAAGCAGTTTAAGGGTATAAAACAGGAGTCAGACTATTTACTCTTTAAAATTAGGAAGCATCCAGCCTGAATTCAAAATGTATGGTTCTTATATGCAAAAGTTCATTTTATTTATTTATCATTGACAACAACACTGTAGCAAACATTTTTTTAAACATAAAACTCAAACCAAGTTAGTTTCTAAATATATTTTTTCTGGTTTGTAGAGAAAATGTATAATTTTGACAGAATAAACATCATAATTGTTTTATCTGCTTCTTGCTTCGTTAGTGCCATATAATTAATAATATATCACCTTTGGTCCACCACCATGCATCTTCAAAGCTCTAACAGTAGCCACAATAACAACGCAAGATGGTAGAAGATCTAAAATTAAAAATTATCTTTTGAAATAAACACTAATAAAAATTAGACCTAATTTAGGCTCAGCTAATTTAGAACGTTGTTCTTTCTACTTGCACCACTCTTTTGCAGTAATATTAACACCAACATCTGTTTATTTTTGTGCAATATATTAGAAAGAAATAAAACGTTGTTATTCAACTCACCGCTATATCTGCATTTAATATTGAAAAATTTCTCCATGCCTATATCTGCACCAAAACCACATTCAGTTACTACACAAAATAAGATTTAAAATTACTATTTTTACAAAAAATCATCCAGTTGGTTTTCTGTTTTTTGTCGAGACTGGGTGCGTTTTCAACTGATTTTCAACAACAAAAACATAATACTGACCTACAAAGCCATCCTCTCCGACCATTTTTAATGCAATTTTATCAGCAAGTATCGAAGAATTACCATGAGCAATGTTCGCAAATGGGCCAGCATGAACAAATACAGGTGTACCCTATGCAAAAAGTAAGCAACTGTTTCAATGAAAAAAAATAAACAAAACAAAAATAATCAGACTAAAAATAAATGGTAGCATCAAAAAGAAGATTTATTGAAGAGACTGTATCCTACCTCCAGCGTTTGCATTAAGTTTGGTTTTATCGCATCCTTCATTAAAACTGTAAGTGCTCCTCCAATACCCTGAATATAACAAATAAAGAAAAACAAAGTAAAATAAGGTACAGTAAAATAAAGTGTTTAATAGAAAAATACACTGTAAGAACCAACAAAGAGAAACTGAAGACTAAAGAGAACTTCACTTAGATTATCAGCTTATATAGCAGCTTAGAAGTAACAAAATTTTAATTCCTGCCCTAAGTGAAACCAAAAGAAGTATGTGATCATATTTAGCATGCTCTTTTTGTTTTATTATGTGCCATTTCTTGTCAATATATATGGAAATTCGATTTTACCATGACAATATTTTGAATTGAAAAAAAAAATATACATTATTATTTTGCTTCACAAAAACTCACCAAATCGTCTGTAGTTATGGGATTCATATCTTTATCACTGGCAACAACAATCGCTCCAAGTCTACACAAGGTTAACAAACACAAATATCAAAAGGTGACTATTGTCCAGTGTCCAACAAAATATCAAGTTCAATATAAAATAAGTTCTACATTATTGGGAAAAAGTAAACTTCATTTTTCTTGTAAATTTTTCACAATATTGTAAAAATTTCTCACAATTTCGCTAACTTAACTTCTAAAACCCAAATCCTGTTTTTTTTTCTTTAAGCTGTATAAATTCTGACATACTAAAAACGTAACACGGAATGGTCAAAGGGCTGAAAGAAAAACAGTTTTATAATAAAAAACTTGAACCAACATCTTTTTCATCATTAGGCCTTTATAAAAATTTATATACATGCCTCTCTCTCATGTCACGCAAATCAGTAGTCAACGCAAGAATTGCCATGATTTCACTTGCAACAGTAATATCAAATTGACACTAAGAAAATATGAACAAAAACAATATTAAATTGTTTGATGTGAAAAACATATAAAATATAAAAATAATAAATAGATTATTACACAAACAGACAGATGTAACAAGTTTAAGTAAAAAAAGTTGGCAAGGACTTATTTGATTTTGATCTATGGTGATGTCTACTGACACTGAGCTAAGACCAGTCATGTAAAATAAGTTCAACATGCAAGAAGCTTACCTCCCTGGTCATTCCCTTTTCAGTAGGCGACTGTCCAATTGTAATCTTTCGCAAGAATCTGTCATTAGTATCCATCACTACAGGTAATGGAATAATATAACCTCACACTGTGGACTCTAACAACCCAATACATAATAAAACGAATTCAGTTGACTTATGGTTCATATTTTTCAAGACATTTTAAATCTAAGCGTGCCCAGCATTTTACCTCTTTGCCATGTGATCGTTTCTTTATCAAAGTTCAATCGAACAAATTTTGAAATCTCTTCTGATGTCAAATCATTTGGTTCTGTTTTGTTAATTCCAAGTTTCTACATGGAATAATGATAAAGGTAAAAACCCATGCAATACTCTTGAAATGTAAATGTATTAATTAACATTTGAAGACAAGCTGTACTGCAAATAACTGACTTTAGTGACATAGCCTGTATTTTGTTGATCAGGGAATGAGTGTTTTTACCTTCAGACGTTTAAGCATCACAGGAGCAAATTTTCGAACACCTTTCTTTTCTGGTACCAACCTGTTCCACAATGCCTGCATTTATGTAGAAAATTTCTTTAAAACAGCTAGTACTTAATAATTAACGTAAGAAAAACAACAAGTTATCAACAGATCTAATTATCTCCAAGAAAAGTTGAATAAGACCCATCGCATACCACTACCCACCACGTCAATGAAGCAAGGCTAACAAAGTGAAATGTAAAGTTCTGAAGAAGCAAAGACAGAATACTCAAAATAATACCATATCTTGTTGTGTTGCTTCATGAAATACTCGGGCATCAATTGCAGCAGCTGGAATAGAATAAAATAAAATAACCTTTCTGTTAATTTAACTGTTATTTTCTGAACACACAAAAAGTTGCGTACCTACTAAGTTATTTGCTGCTGTAATAGCATGGATGTCTCCAGTCAAATGAAGGTTAAACTATGAAATGAAGTAACAAATTTTTATTTTTAGCTCTTAGGGGATTCGAATCAGCATTACAGCAGACCATTGCATCATAGTGTAATGCGCTAACCAACTGGGCTATTGCGACAGAACTAATGTGTGAATATTTAATATTTAGGCAAATTTGCTAACTTTTGTCTTTTTCAGTCTCTGCTCTTTTGGGCTGGTGTGGCAATCAACATAAAACTTTTTTATCACAACAATTTTAAAGAGAAAAGACGTATGATGGAGAAAGATTAAAAAATAAGCATTTGACAAAGGTGAGAGGGGGGGGGGGGGGGGGGGAGGGGATTCAGGGAATTTTCCTTTGTCTGCGAATTTATGAGCAAAGCAAAACCCATGCAATTTTTTTTCAGCATTTTTAAAATGCAGTAAAATCCCAAAATTTATCAAGACATATTTGGGATTTTTTGTGTGCAAAATAATAGAGGAATGGAGATTCCGTTGTGCAGGAAACATAAACAACGATCTGGGCAGACTAGCGAAAGAATTAAATCTACATGCAGAACTTATTTTAAAACATATAAATTTAATGAATATTATTGCTGCTGGTGCAAAAGTTGCCGTGAATGTATTACAAGCTTCTGAAAGTATACATTAACATTACTTCGGTTTTGAAAAGGTATTTTTAACTAATGTAAAAATATATACCTTAACAACAGAAAAGGAAAATCTTATTAAGAAAATTCTTGACACAAAAATCTATAACATTCCTAGGATATTTCTCAAGTATAACTTTTAAACAGTTAACTTCTTTGTGAGATTTTTCATAGTTGGAGCATAAACGATAACAACAATATAAAGGCTAAAATACACGATAAGTTTAAACAGACCGTTTAAATGTAAGATAAAAAAACTTACCGTGTAAACAGGAAAGATGTACAACTTTTTTCGGTTTTATAAGTTTTTTGAAAATTTGGTCATGTTTAACTTTTGCTAAGTTTTTTCTATTGCAATTAAAAAAATGATTAATGAGCTATTGTTTGAACTAAAGATTTGAGCAAATTTTTTCGGTTTTTAATCAATACAAGGAGCTCGTCGAATGTTTTCTCATCCATGTGCAGAAAATTTTTAAATTCTGTTGTATCTTCTCTTCAAAAACTTTTTAATAGTGCTTCGACAGCACCATGTTTTTTTGCTTTGAGGGCCATGGCTTAACCCATGCAGCTCTCTTCTTCCGTTTTCTAGTCTGCTTTTTTTCTTGTACCATTATCCCTGCTGCTGATATAGCAATGACCACAATGGAAGATATAAATGTTCTTTCTTTGGTATTCATTGTGAAAAAAGAGTTTTTAAAAAAACTTATACATTGTATCTTAACGTGTAGACAGGTGTATTACCTGCAACTAAACTTACAAGTTTTTTCTTACAACTAAACGGTCCGTTTAAACTTACCGTGTATTTTAGCCTTAGGAGTGACAAAACTAAACCGTGTTTAAAATATATGTTAAAATGACTGTACACACCACTAAAGGTGGGTTTAACATTAGTGCAAAAACACCCATTTTCTTGACTCACTAAAACGTCCAAAAAAGAAAAACAAACATTTTGCTCAGCCTCATTAGTAAAACGAATACTAGGATGGAGAGAATTCATATAAGTGACAAAAGATGCAACTTGCATAGATGAGGAAAATAAAACAAATATATCATTAACGTAACGTCTACAATACAATATAAAGGTTTAAAGTTCATAGGACAATTATTAAGCCACTTATTTTCCAAAAAGCACATAAACGCATTAGCTAAGGTAGGTCCAAAAGGACTGGTGTGTGAAATCCACCAAAAATTTGTAAATAAAAACTTTGGACTTGTCAAAAAAGGCCTAGTTTGTATTCAAGACATCTGCACTAAATCCTTCCCAATTTTTGAAAGCTTTTCCTCAAAAAATTATTATTTTCAAAATATCAGTGATCGCCCCATTTAGCTGCTTTAAATTTGCACAAACTTAGTGGCTACATCTAGATTTCTTTGTGTCCAAAAAGTTTGTTTAGCAAGTGACGAGAGTCATTCAATAGGCTTCAAAACCTAGCATGATTTGTGGTCACAGCCCAAGTAGCATATACCATTTTAGTTAGTGTTAATTAAACAACAGAATTGGGTGTGTCACTATTGTGAATGTATTGTAGTTGCACCTTTTTAAAGCAAGATAGTTTATGCAGCTTCTGCATCTTGTTTATTCTTAATGACGAGATATACTGTTAAATAAATCAGGGGAAGTTTAAACAACAATAAAAAAATTACAAACCTCTTCCATGGGTATAACTTGAGAATACCCACCACCTGCGGCACCTCCTAGAAAATTAAAAATATGAAGTATATTAGCCATATTATAGCAATATTATCAAATTACATAAATTGCTGAAAACTTCTTGTTGTCAAAAAATAAGTTTAATTAGCCGGTAAGTTTCCAGCATACATAACGTAAAATAATATATGTCTAATAAAAAGTGGATAAATGCCTTTTTATTGTTCTGCTATATCAGAAGTCCTTTACCTTTGATACCAAATGTTGGTCCTTGGGAGGGTTGTCGTACACAAGCAAAGCATTGTTTCTTTAGATGTGCACCCAGCGCTTGACATAGTCCAATTGTAGTTGTACTTTTGCCTTCTCCTAGAGGAGTCGGTGTTATTCTAAAAACAGGTATTAAACTACACTAAGAAAAAATCAGTAGTGAAATAATTATACATCTTTGGCAAATTGTAAGTAGCTAAACTACATTTTCAGATTTATGTTTATATACAGGATCGCGAAAGACCAATCAAACAACTATCTTTGCACCCCTTTTCTGCATTAACCTGACAACTTTCTTTATAAATTACCACTTCCGAATAAGAATGTTATGTAGTATCAACAGTGATGTTGATACTACATAACATATTTTCTCAGGAACTAAATTCAGTATTAAACTTTTCAAATTTTTACAACAGCTGCATACTGTTTTCTTTCAAATTATTTCAACTGGGAAATAGGATGGGGGGATTTAGGGTTTCATCAGTGACATCACCTTGAATAAAACTCCTCTTTCAGTCAAAAATATATAGGGTTTGATACTCTGTGTAGGAGATATAAACTCAATTTTTTTGACAATGCCTAATGTTTGTTTTTTAACTAATTTTTATCAACCATTTTTATCAAAATCAACTGTGTAGCTTTTTCAAACTGTCTAAGGGGTCACATGACGTGATGACAACATCAATAATTTTTTTTAGAATATATATGAAAAAGGATGGTTCCTTTAGATATGCCCTTTAAAGGAAAGACTTTTTAAGAAAATCTTTGGCTAAATGATTTCATCAAACTTGTAGCGGGTAAACGTTTTTAAAACAAGGGTGTGATGAATTAAAAATTTAAAGATAAAGCTTTCAAAACTGTTCAAACTAAAATGAATATCATTGATATAAAAAACCTACCCTGCCACAACAACGTAATTTCCATCTTTTTGATCTTTTAACCTGTCCAATATTGACAAAGATACTTTAGCTTTTGTCTTTCCATAAAAATCGATCTAGACAAAAAAAGTAACTACATTATACTTTAACAGTAACTAGGTATGTAATAGGAAAAAATATA
Source organism: Hydractinia echinata (assembly GCA_030067915.1). Taxonomy (NCBI): domain Eukaryota; kingdom Metazoa; phylum Cnidaria; class Hydrozoa; order Anthoathecata; family Hydractiniidae; genus Hydractinia; species Hydractinia echinata. The sequence continues at coordinate 29,990 of JASGCC010000227.1, read as the reverse complement.
CTCTTGTAAATCAATTTTTAGAGGCAACTGCATCACATTGAGCATCAAAACATAACAATATTTTTTAACAGTGTTTTAAAAGAGTTTTATTCAGGCAACAAAATGGTGATACCACTCATAAAATCCTCTCATCCCATTGGACAGCCAAAATAGGTGTTAGGGAAGTAGAACATGGAGGTTTATAACTGGAAAGAGCTGTCTACAAGTGACAATTGTTTAAAAATTATGCACATATGAAAACATGCAGCTGCTTTTTGCTTTTGTCTGGTTAAAACTAAAAATAATAGTAATTTACAGTACCTCTTCTGGTAAGAGCTTAAGTTCTTCTGCCAAGTCTCCCACATATTTAGGTTTTTGTGATCTTGAAATTGCAATATCACTATAAAAGAAAAAGAAATTGCAGTGTTAATCTTATTCTTCGTATTTTTAATAAAGTGTATTTACACAGCATAAACATCCTTACATATACTAAAAACAGCTGTGAAGGAATTCCGAAAGATTAATCCACACTTTTATCCCATAATTTTTATAAGTAGAATTCCTCCATATCAACCAGGCCTTTGTTGCTCTTCAGGAGACTGTATAAAGTACTATAGGGCATAACATATTCTAACTTTCATTCTCCCCAGTTTTTATTTTGTTCTTTGTTGAAATATCACCTATTCTAAATAATAACTGTTTTCAGAATCATAATGCTTTGCTCAAATAAACCCTCCACCCATAGAGGTTGAAAAAAAACTAAGTAAGCAACCTGCCACTTAATTGAGAATTTATGGTTGATGATTTCTAAAGAGGTGGGATGTTTTGCTGTATGTACTGTCCTTCTACATTATAGTAGGACAGTAAATACATTAAATCTCTGTCACAAATCACATCACATTGTGAAGGAGCTTCTCCTTATAGTGGTGGTAAACCATTTAGGCTGTATAAAAAGCTCTCTTGCTTGCTCAGTGTTACTTTAATTTGCTAGGTAACAAAAATTTTGACTTAGAAGTTTTGACAATATTATGCTAATCAATGCATGTCATCATGTATTTGAATAAATGAGGTTGTTAAGGTTTTATCAAGGTATGTTGTCATGTAAATATATTTGACATTTTGAAGATATTTACATGAATATTAATATTTAGTTATCCTGATTATCATTCACCAGCAATTGTTTCTCAGCATCTAACTTTTGATGTCATAATTCCACATAATTAGTTAAACTTTCAAGGCCTAATCTTGCGAACCAAAAAAGATTTAAAAAAAAAAAAAGCTCTTTCATATGAAACCAATTTATTTTTTCGCGGGAGGTAATAATCTTTCAGTAAAATTTTGTGAAATTGTAAAATGTGGCCTTACAGTAGGAACACCAGCAATGATGGTTTTTTTCACAAAAAACAATGCTTTAAGAATTTATTTTGCTTCTTTTCAGAAATAGTCAGAAAATATTGATCTTCAAAAAAAAAATGTGAGTTACAACATTTTAGCATACAGTACAACATAAACATTTTGATAAAAACCAAAAAAAATGGTACAGAAAATTGATGTATACAGATAATATTTCTGATGAAGCCTGCTTTAAAATATATCACACTTCCTACATACCTTGGTATAGGTGCCTCCAAGTTTAATGGAAGATATTTCATTTGCCACATGTTGCAGGTATATATATCTCTATAAAATGTAGAAAAGAAAACACGTAACATGTACACACACACACACAATTTTGACCTGAAAAATATTTTATATATATATAGTGCTTTACATATAGAATGTATTTACTAGGTATAGTGAAGTGAACATTTTATATGAAATCTACACACATTATTTTTTTATTATTGTTGTTGTTGTTGATGTAGTTATGAAACATTGGGTTACTTTATTTGGTTCCTCAATCTGTTAGACATGTTGCTGAGTTATTAAACAGTAAAGTTTTTAATGGAGTAGCGGATGGAATTGTTGAACGTTACAATATAATTATCAATTAATTATACAATTTGTGACAGTAAATTCCCAATATTGGGAATTTACTGTCACATAGGATGTATTAGTTGGGCTGACTGCCAAAAATGCTCTGCACAACAACCTTGGCATACATAAAGTTATTTTTTAGGCATAACCCAAATCTGCCATCGGTATTAACATCCAAACTCTAGCACTGTGTGCTGTGGTACCACCAGAGGTCTGAATGCATCTCACCTGAATAGAGTTCTCTCTGCTCTAAAGGCATTTATTCGATTTGAGTCATCCAATAAAACCAACATTGCACTGCAGTGCGAAACTCGTGACAATATCTAACCACACAACAAGTATATAAGACAAAAACAATGGAAATGTGATGATGCAGAAAATCACACAGTTACCGCTCTGAATAGTGATAAAGCTGAGCAACCAGAACGTCCTACAACACCCAACATAGCTAGATGTGCATATTTTACATGGCTAGCCTGACAAATATCGAGGGATACACACCATCTATTATTTTCAGGAGGGGCCATGGCTTAGAGGGTGCAAGAGTTATAACCACTAAGCTTTGGCACCAAAATGTGACAAAATTTCAGTGCAGATCAGGAAAGACTTGCTATCAGTAAAGAAAATCTTTGCTTGATTGCCACAATTTCTGCAAACAACAAATGAAAAATCTAGCTACAGTTTTAACAATCTTTAAATCTGCTGATTTTTTCCACATTATTCAATCAATTCAAGTTTAGCTAAAAGTTTCTTGTTGCATTATGCGAATAACTGTTACAGGTTTCTGCAACTTTCAATCTAGCTAGCTACACAAACTTTTTCCCTTTTGGGCCGAGGTGCCAGAGGTAGCTAACAACTTCATACTGTTTCTATGACACATAATATTCCAACACTTTTAGCTAGCTAGCTTAGACTATTTGCATATTTAGTGTGTTATAATTGTACGCCATAGTGATATTTGGTAAAGAATAAATAAAGACATCAAGCTAAAATAAGCAAAAGCTTTTCAGTAAAAATACCATCTTCAGTGCATATAAAATAATGTGTGCGTATGTCTGAAGATGGTATTTTTACTGAAAAGCTGTTTTTATTTGAAAACTACAATATTGCAAAATATAATTTATATGTTGTTTTAGGGTCTAGTAGGTTTCCTTTATTTTGATTTATGTGACAAGAGGAAGATGTGACAAAAATAAGGGTAGTTTGTGGTCAAAAATTAGATTCTTTGACGAAAGCAGTAGTGAATTTCAGCATGCATGAATAAAGGCACTGATTTTTAAGGTTGAGGAAGTTTAAGGCAGGAAGATATATATTTAATTGATAAAAAAAAATTATTTTATGCAAAATATTTGAAAGCTGCTAACATACTTTACTCCCTTTGTTTTGTTTTTCCTTCTTTCCTCCAAGTTTCAAAGCGTGCACAGAGAGCTCGCCAGACATTGGAGAGACAGGGGTATGTCGCGGCAATGACTTCATTTAGCACCGGGCTAAGTGGTCCCGACACACGACGTACAACATAATTAGCACCCCTTCATATTTTATCGACAAAAAAACCCGACAGACGTTCATTCACAGTACTCCAACCAAATGGACCCGTCAGATGAACCCTCATTGTCCCATATCCTCTCTATCGCTACATAACAAATACATATTTTTTCTGTCAATAATCCATAACCAACGTAATATCGCATAATACTGCATAATACCTTAATACTACTATATATCGCTACATAACAAATACATATTTTTTCTGTCGATAGGCCATAACCAACGTAATATCGCATAATACTGCATAATACCTTCATAATACATAAAAAATACATATTTTTTCTGTCGATGGCCATAACCAACGTAATATCGCATAATACTGCATAATACCTTCATAATACATAACAAATACATATTTTTACTGTCGATGGCCATAACCAACGTAATATTAACCCTATAATAACTGTTTATGAGGGCAATACCGGAGAATATTGACCGACGTCAAAGTATTGCCCGAGCTTGTGAGGGCAATACGTGACAGAGGTCAATATTCGAAGGTATTGCCCGAAATAAACAGTTATTATATGGATTATTATCCGGGTACTGCATTTTACAACGAAAAATATAACATTATAAAAGCAGGATGTAGAAACCACGTCTTTATAGAAACTATTCCCATATGGAACGTACATTCGAACAAAAAATATATTTTTTTTAAATCGAATATCGTGTAAACATAGCAGGTTTTCATTGCAGCCACAACATTGAATTCTTTAAAAGATAAAAGTAAGTTTCACTTCTGTTTCACTTACTTCTGTTTCGCGTTTTGTTTACTTTTTTCCGTGTTTATTTACATTTAATGCTACCATATTTAAACTTTAAACACGGTTGCTATGGTAGCGGGCAATACCGTGGAATATTGCCCGCTATGACGTAAGTTCTAACCAATCACATTGCACGATTTTCGAAAATATCGATGCCGCCCTTTTACCCAGGTAATAACGCATAATACTGCATAATACCCTGATAATACTCTCTATCGCTACGTAACAAATACATATTTTTTCTGTCGATAGGCCATAACCAACGTAATATCGCATAATACTGCATAATACCTTCATAATACTCTCTATCGCTACATAACAAATACATATTTTTTCTGTCAATAATCCATAACCAACGTAATATCGCATAATACTGCATAATACCTTAATACTACTATATATCGCTACATAACAAATACATATTTTTTCTGTCGATAGGCCATAACCAACGTAATATCGCATAATACTGCATAATACCTTCATAATACTCTCTATCGCTACATAACAAATACATATTTTTTCTGTCGATAGGCCATAACCAACGTAATATCGCATAATACTGCATAATACCTTCATCATACTCTCTATCGCTACATAACAAATACATATTTTTTCTGTCGATAGGCCATAACCAACGTAATATCGCATAATACTGCATAATACCTTCATAATACTCTCTATCGCTACATAACAAATACATATTTTTTCTGTCAATAATCCATAACCAACGTAATATCGCATAATACTGCATAATACCTTAATACTACTATATATCGCTACATAACAAATACATATTTTTTCTGTCGATAGGCCATAACCAACGTAATATCGCATAATACTGCATAATACCTTCATAATACTCTCTATCGCTACATAACAAATACATATTTTTTCTGTCGATAGGCCATAACCAACGTAATATCGCATAATACTGCATAATACCTTCATCATACTCTCTATCGCTACAAAACAAATACATATTTTTTCTGTCGATAGGCCATAACCAACGTAATATCGCATAATACTGCATAATACCTTCATAATACATAAAAAATACATATTTTTTCTGTCAATAATCCATAATCAACGTAATATCGCATAATACTGCATAATACCTTCATAATCCATAACAAATACATATTTTTTCTGTCGATAGGCCATAACCAACGTAATATCGCATAATACTGCATAATACCTTCATAATACATAAAAAATACATATTTTTTCTGTCAATAATCCATAATCAACGTAATATCGCATAATACTGCATAATACCTTCATAATCCATAACAAATACATAATTTTTCTGTCGATGGCCATAACCAACGTAATATCGCATAATACTGCATAATACCTTCATAATACTCTCTATCGTTCCATAACAAATTCATATTTTTTCTGTCAATAATCCATAACCAACGTAATATCGCATAATGCTGCATAATACCTTCATAATACTCTCTATCGTTCCATAACAAATTCATATTTTTTCTGTCGATAGGCCATAACCAACGTAATATCGCATAATACTGCATAATACCTTCATAATACATAAAAAATACATGTTTTTTCTGTCGATAGTCCATAACCAACGTAATATCGCATAATACTGCATAATACCTTCATAATACTCTCTATCGTTCCATAACAAATACATATTTTTTCTGTCAATAATCCATAACCAACGTAATATCGCATAATACTGCATAATACCTTCATAATACATAAAAAATACATATTTTTTCTGTCGATAGGCCATAACCAACGTAATATCGCATAATACTTCATAATACCTTCATAATACATAAAAAATACATATTTTTTCTGTCGATAGGGCATAACCAACGTAATATCGCATAATACTGCATAATACCTTCATAATACATAAAAAATACATATTTTTTCTGTCAATAATCCATAATCAACGTAATATCGCATAATACTGCATAATACCTTCATAATACATAAAAAATACATATTTTTTCTGTCAATAATCCATAACCAACGTAATATCCCATAATACTGCATAATACCTTCATAATACATAAAAAATACATATTTTTTCTGTCAATAATCCATAATCAACGTAATATCGCATAATACTGCATAATACCTTCATAATACATAAAAAATACATATTTTTTCTGTCAATAATCCATAACCAACGTAATATCCCATAATACTGCATAATACCTTCATAATACATAAAAAATACATATTTTTTCTGTCAATAATCCATAATCAACGTAATATCGCATAATACTGCATAATACCTTCATAATACATAAAAAATACATATTTTTTCTGTCAATAATCCATAATCAACGTAATATCGCATAATACTGCATAATACCTTCATAATCCATAACAAATACATAATTTTTCTGTCGATGGCCATAACCAACGTAATATCGCATAATACTGCATAATACCTTCATAATACTCTCTATCGTTCCATAACAAATTCATATTTTTTCTGTCAATAATCCATAACCAACGTAATATCGCATAATACTGCATAATACCTTCATAATACATAAAAAATACATATTTTTTCTGTCGATAGGCCATAACCAACGTAATATCGCATAATACTGCATAATACCTTCATAATACATAAAAAATACATATTTTTTCTGTAAATAATCCATAATCAACGTAATATCGCATAATACTGCATAATACCTTCATAATACATAAAAAATACATATTTTTTCTGTCAATAATCCATAACCAACGTAATATCCCATAATACTGCATAATACCTTCATAATACATAAAAAATACATATTTTTTCTGTCAATAATCCATAATCAACGTAATATCGCATAATACTGCATAGTACCTTCATAATACATAAAAAATACATATTTTTTCTGTCAATAATCCATAATCAACGTAATATCGCATAATACTGCATAATACCTTCATAATCCATAACAAATACATAATTTTTTTGTCGATGGCCATAACCAACGTAATATCGCATAATACTGCATAATACCTTCATAATACTCTCTATCGTTCCATAACAAATTCATATTTTTTCTGTCAATAATCCATAACCAACGTAATATCGCATAATACTGCATAATACCTTCATAATACATAAAAAATACATATTTTTTCTGTCGATAGGCCATAACCAACGTAATATCGCATAATACTGCATAATACCTTCATAATACATAAAAAATACATGTTTTTTCTGTCGATAGGTCATAACCAACGTAATAGCGCATAATACTGCATAATACCTTCATAATACTCTCTGTCGCTACATAACAAATACTTATTTTTTCTGTCGATGGCCATAACCAACGTAATATCGCATAATACTGCATAATACCTTCATAATACATAAAAAATACATATTTTTTCTGTCAATAATCCATAATCAACGTAATATCGCATAATACTGCATAATACCTTCATAATACATAAAAAATACAAATTTTTTCTGTCTATGGCCATAACCAACGTAATATCGCATAATACTGCATAATACCTTCATAATACTCTCTATCGTTCCATAACAAATTCATATTTTTCTGTCCAATAATCCATAACCAACGTAATATCGCATAATACTGCATATTACCCTTATAATACTCTCTATCGCTACGTAACAAATACATTATTTTTTTGTAGATAGGCCATAACCAACGTAATATGCCACATTATTCCGCACAACTGTAATAATACTCCTTGTCGCCTTAACCAATATAAACAGGCCAATATCCTAATGCTCGCCAAGCTGAGGAAAACGTTGTTGTATAAAATATACAAGTTTTAATGTTGGTTACATATCCATGCACAAACAGAAACGATATTTTGCACAATACACTGTCGCAAAGAGACTTATAGAAAGTCGTAATATCAGTCAATCTGAGGGAACACGTTGTACTATAGAATGGACAAGCATTAACATGGCATAAACATCCCTACACAAATAAAAATGATAATTTGGATAAATGGCGTTCCGCGAAAATACATATTCAAGTCCTAATATCAGCTAATCTAAGGAAACACGCTGTTCTATAAAATAGACAAGGTTTATGTTTGGATACACATCCATACACAAACAGAAACGAGAATTTGCTCAAATACCCCTTTGCAAAAGGACATATTACCGGCCCTATTGCAGGCTAAACAAAGAGACGCTTTTGTACTATATATTGAACAGGCGGTAGTGTTCTATGCTCATGGATAACCAATAGAAAAGATATTTTGGACTAATACCCTCCTGCAAAATCACATATCAGAAATCATAAAGAATACCAATCTGAGGCAAGACATTATACTACACATTTAACAGGCCGTTGTGTTATGTACTTATCCATACAGCAGTAGAAACAAGTATCCATCCTGGAAATAACGTATCAAAAGTCCTAAAGTAGACCAATCAATGCAAAGACATTACATAGTGAAAAAAACAACCATTGAGGTTGGATATACATCCATTTACCAATAGAAATGATAATATGGCAAAATACTCTTCTGCGAAATGACACATCAAAAGTCCTACAACATATCAACAAAGGGAAGACCTTACACTATAAAGCAAAATAACATTGATGTTGGATAACAATCCATACACAAATAGACAATATGTCTTGGACAAATACCCTCCCGCGAAAGGACATATTAAAAGTCCTGAAGCACGCCAACCAAGAGAAGACTTTATACTTTAAACTAAACAAACACTGATGTTGGATACACGTCAATAAACAAAGAGACACTATATTTTGGACAAATACCTTACCGCGATATAAAAAAATGAAAGTTCTAAAGCAGACTAATCAATATGCAGATTTTACACTGTAATTGAACAAATATTGAGGTTGGATACACATCCATACACCAATAGAAATGATATTTGGGCTAAATACCCTCCAAGAAAATGACACATCAAAAGTCCTAAAGCAGACCAATCAAAGGAAAGACTTTTCACTATAAACCAAACCAACACTATAGACACTATACTTTGGACGAATACCCTTCCGCGAAAAGATATATAAAAGTCCTAAAGCACGCCAATCAAGAGAAGACTTTACATCTTAAATTAAACATTCAGTGAGGTTGGGTGCACATCCATGCACCAATAGAAACCATATTCTGGACAAATACCCCCTCGCAAATGACACAGTAAAAGTCTTAAAGCTGTTAGATTTGAGGGAAGATGTATAGTATGCACTAAAAAGGCGGTATTGTTCTATACCTATGCATATGCAATAGAGACGACATTTTGGAGTGATAGCTTGGCATAACCTTATTTAAAAAATGACCTAATAGATCTATTCAAATAAAGCCTCACTAAACCAGTAAGTGAATGGGATATTCCACAATACATGGCTAAAAAACAACCTGGATGAAAGTAAAGGTCGAAATCCTAGCAGAAAAATTAAAAAGGAAGTCTGTAAATGTGAGACACATCCATACGTCATTTGAGGTATCACTTTTAGAAGTTGAGGTATGTGCAAAATAAAATCTGAGATATTTTAAAAGATCAATCAAAGAGAAAATTTTACACTGTACCCTACACAAACACTAATGCTGGATATACATCCATACACAAATAGAAACAATATTATGGAGAAATACCCTCCCTGGAAATGACGCATCAACAGTTCTAAAGCAGACCAATCAATGCGAAGGCGTTACACTATAAACCAATATGAGGGGAACACGTTGCACTATAGAATAGACAAGCATTGAGGTAGGATACAAATCCATCCACTAATAGAACAGATATTTTGACAAAATACCCTCCGCGAAAGCTAATTAGTAAGAAGCCTTTACACTATACATTGAACAGGCTGTAATGTTCTGTACTCATCCATACACCAGTAGAAACGATATTTTGGACAAGTATTCTCCCGCGAAAGGACATATTATAAGTCCTAAAGCATGCCAATCAAGAAAATCAGTGGGATATACGCTCGCAGTGGAGAGCGGTCATGCACCAGTGACAAAGGACGATTTTACGATTCCTTTTAAAATCAAACAACTCAGCAATTATTAAACTAGTCGTTAACCCGTGGAAGAATCCATGGGGTCGCCCGTCCTTTATATATCGCATTTTGTGTTTTCGTAACAGGACGCGTCTTAAGTGGCAGACAGACAGACGACGGCTATTATTAAAGAGAAGAAGGACAACAAAGAATTCCTTCACTTCTGACAGAATTTAAATGCTTCTAAACGGATTTTCAACTATCTCCACAACAGATTGTGCATTTTTAACGGCTTTTGTAATTAAGATGCATCGAACCCGTTGATGATAATTTCTGCTTCGTTGCTTAAATGGTGGTAAAGTTGAACGATCCAGGAAGCGTGCACTGGTTTTAAATCTAACAATTTTGAGGAAATCTTTACATCCGCAGGATCAATGCCTTGTTTCAACTGAATTGCCACTTGATTTGAAAACTTTTCATTGTACAAACTTTGTGGTATTTGTTTTCACCTGTATATTAGCTGATTGAAGTTTTAATAAGAAATAACAAAAATCCAAAATAGACAAAATTTTCATCGAACAAATTTTTTTTCGCGGACAAAAATGACGAAAATTTCAGGTGTCCGGCGAAAAATTTTGTCCCACAAAAAGTTTTCGTCCGATAAGGTAAAAACACAGAAAACAGCCCGTCATTACCCCGTCCAGCTAAAAAAATCGCTCAGCAATTTTATTTTGCGGAATAAGTCTTCATAACAGTAATAAAAGGTGTAGCTACCAACCTGCATTTAGCATAAGAATTATTAATTAAGAATTTTGTTGTAGCTAGCTAAACTGTATCGCACATGCTTTTAGGCCTAATAGGCTTTTCAAAAAAACCTGCATTGCATCTTTGGTTTACGGAACACAGAATACACTCTGTCAAAAGGCTAGGTTAAGCCACAAGTAACTGTGTTACCCGGCGTTGAACACCCGGATGAGTGATTAATAAGAACCGTCAACTGCGCCACACATTCAGATAAAGCGCTTTAGTACAGTTATATAGTATGTAGTAAATCAAATGAAGTGCACACAACATTATGGTGTGTCCAGTGTAATATATCTTTCAACAAATAACTTTCCACAACATAAGCTGAAATAAAAACACAGATTACAATTTGTTGTTACCCCGTCATAGCAAAAACGGCTGGCCAACTTTTTTTATTTTTCGGATAATGTTTCCGGTGAGTGTTTAAAAAAGTTTAAGCTGACCATTTAGTACAGGTAAACAATGTGACACATCCATACAGATGTAATACCAGTTTACCATGTCGCACATGAGTATAGGCGTAACACTATTTTTCAAAAAACTTTATCGCAACTTCGGTTAAAAAAAATCCAGGAAACCCCTGTTGTTATCATGTTCAGTTAAAGAAATACTCAGCAATTTTATTTTGCACCATAAGTTTTCATAACAGTAATTAAAGTGGTAGCTGCCTAACTTCATTTAGCATAAGAATTTAGAATTGTGTTGCAGCCAAACTGCATTTGGCTACTTTCACTTTTTGGCCAGAAGTAGCTAAGGAGCTAGCTAGATAAACACAACTTTAACATAAAAATAAATAATACTGGCTAGGATATAAAGCTGTTATACTAAACTGAATAGTAATAACTAAAGCGTAATTTTTCGTAGCGATGTGTAGCAGTACGTTATTTTCTGTAGCAGGCCGTAGCAGAGCGTATTTCTTTGTAGTAGAGTGTAGTAGCTTGTAGTAGAGTGTAGTAGCTTGTAGTAGAGCGTAGTAGAGCGTATTTTTCTGTAGTAAAGCGTATTTCTCTGTAGTAAAGTGTAGTAGCCTGTAGTAGAGTGTAGTAGCTTGTAGTAGAGTGTAGTAGCCTGTAGTAGAGCGTATTTCTCTGTAGTAAAACGTATTTCTCTGTAGTAGAGTGTAGTAGCCTGTAGTAGAGTGTAGTAGCTTGTAGTAGAACGTATTTCTCTGTAGTAGAGCGTATTTCTCTGTAGTAGCTTGTAGTAGAGTGTAGTAGCCTGTAGTAGAGCGTAGTAGAGCGTAGTAGAAAGTATTTCTCTGTAGTAGAGCGTATTTCTCTGTAGTGGAGTGTAGTAGACTGTAGTAGAGCGTAGTAGCTTGTAGTAGAACGTATTTCTCTGTAGTAGAGCGTATTTCTCTGTAGTAGCTTGTAGTAGAGTGTAGTAGCCTGTAGTAGAGCGTAGTAGAGCGTAGTAGAAAGTATTTCTCTGTAGTAGAGCGTATTTCTCTGTAGTGGAGTGTAGTAGACTGTAGTAGAGCGTAGTAGTAGAGCGTATTGCTCTGTAATAGAGTGTAGTACGCTGAAGTAGAGCGTAGTAGCATGTAGTAGAGTGTGGTACGGCGTCTTTTTCTAGTGCTGCGCAACATAGGCATCCACATTTAGAATGTGACTATAAAGCCAATTACAATTCATCACTATACAAACTCTATTTACAAGAAAAATAATTATTCACAGAGCCAAAACTATGGTTAAAAAACGCAGGGGCTTACAGCAGTTAAGCTTCATACAAATAGTTTCAAAAAATATTCTAACTTTTCAGTCAAAGTGAACTGGCGAAAACGGCGTTCAAATGACTACCATCGCCATAATGGTCTCGCACTATATACAAACGAAAAAATATCTGGACATCTTCCCACAAAGAGATTCTTATCAGCACATCAATTGTAGTTGGTAGATAAACAAGGCATGAAGGCCGATTCGCCAGTGTTCATCATAATATCAGAAACAAAGAAACAAATTTAGCAGACACGCCCCGAAATATTACTTTTCAATTTCACATCTTGTGTTTTACTGCGCTCACTCAACGAGACATGATCCGTTTGTTTGAGCCTTACAGAATACATTACAAGCAATGTATGTCCTAAATACCATGAGTGAATCCGAGTGGTCACTATTACGCTAGTATTTATACAGAAATCGTCAATTGCTTAAAAGTTACTATGCGCAAATTAAGCTTTATCTTGATTGTTGAATGTCTAGTTGCGGTTTTACGGAAGAACAGTCGAAATTTCAGTACTTTTGAGCTGGAGTTTGTAATGTCTTCCATACTTCATAACTTTAAGTATTTATACATCAATCGTCAATTCCTCACAAGTTACTTTGGGCATATTAATTTTGCTCTTGATTGTTAAATGTCTAGTTGTGGTTTTACGGAAGAACAGTTGAAATTTCAGTACTTTTAAGCTGGAACTTGAACAATCGGTCTGTAATGTCATCCATACTTCATAATTTGCAAGTGCAGAAATTGAGACTCTAAATTACTCTACCGTGTTTGACATTTTCAAAAACACTACAACAGACTTCATGGAAAAAGTAAATGAAGCCTTTTCAATGTGGTTTAAATGTCCAAATGCAATGCTTGGTAGTCTTACTCTGTGTGAAACGAAACTAAATCTGGATATTTTTACATCCAAAAAAGAGCATTTGATCAGTAAATCAAGTGTAGTTAGTAGGCAAACAAAGCATATAGGCCGAATCGCTTGTGTTGAACATAATATCGGATACAATTTAGCAAATTTAGCAGACCCGCCCAAATATTCCTTTTCAATTTCACATCTTAGGTTCTACTGCGCTCACCCAACAAGTTCGAAGTACCTAGAATGCACACCATGGCCCTCCAATAAAGCGAAAAGTGTTTATCCATACATGATCAGCTTGTTTGAGCCTTACAGAATACATCACAAGCAATGTATGTCGCAATGACCATGAGTGAAGCCAAGTGGTCACTATTACGCTAGTATTTATACACAGATCGTCAATTGAACACAAGTTACTCTACGCAAATTAAGTTTGCTCTTGATTGTTGAATGTCTAGTTGCGGTTTTATGGAAGAACAGTCGAAATTTCAGTATCTTTAAGCTGGAACTTGAACAATTTTCAAGTGCAGAAATTGTTACTCATAATATCAGATACAAAGAAACAAATTTAGCAGACACACCTAAATTTTCCTTTTCAATTTCACATCTTGAGTTTCACTGCGCTCACCCAACGAGACATGATCCGTTTGTTTGAGCCTTACAGAATACATTACAAGCAATGTATGTCCTAAATACCATGAGTGAATCCGAGTGGTCACTATTACGCTAGTATTTATACAGAAATCGTCAATTGCTTAAAAGTTACTATGCGCAAATTAAGCTTTATCTTGATTGTTGAATGTCTAGTTGCGGTTTTACGGAAGAACAGTCGAAATTTCAGTACTTTTGAGCTGGAGTTTGTAATGTCTTCCATACTTCATAATTTTAAAGTGCAGAAATTGTTACTCTAAAAATTGCTCTACGGTGTTTGGCATTTGCAAAAACACTACAACAGACTTCATGGAAAAAGTAAATGAAACCTTTTCAATGTGGTGTTTATGTCCAAACGCAATGCATGATAGCCGTACACTGTGTGAAACGAAACTAAACGATTCGCCAGTGTTCATCATAATATCTTGGTCTTGCAATGCTCAATGAACAAATACAACTGGTAAACGAGACGGAAGACAACCCATTTATCCCAGATGCCGAGGAAATGATTGATGCGGCTCCCTTAGAGACGATCGTAGACGAGGACGAAGGCAATAGTGATATTGAGATCGATTTTATTATACTTTTAGAAAGATATGTTGTGTTTATTAAAATCGTTGTTTTTATTTTTTAGCACACTAGATTTTTGCATAATTTTATAAGCCCCCCCCCCATTTAACCCCCCCCCCCCCCCCTTTCCCGGAATAAGCCCCCTCCCCCAAAACCCATTTTGACAAATAAGCCCCCGGGGGCTTAATCGATCATTTACGGTAGACGGCGCAAAGCATTCAGGGTAATCACTATGACAAAATACAAGAGCGCAGCCAGCAGCGATGCGAAGTTTATGTGGTGGTGTGGTTTTCCTGTTTATACAAGCAAATTTTAATTTAAATTTTAATCAATTCTTATATATTTTACACAAAAAACGATAATTAAAAAAGCTAAAAAGTTAAATCAAGCGAGGGTGATGGCTTCGGCTGAAGATATTGAATGTTTGCAGAATTTTTTAGAACTTTCTAAAGCTGAACTTCAATTTTTCCTTTCCCAGCGTGGGCTTCCAACATCTGGATCACATGGAACGTTGGCCGCAAGAACTCTGATTGCTCATGAGCAAAAAAGTAGAAGTAAAAGCCACTGCTGAATATACAATTTGCTTCTGCGTAACATGCAAAAACACATTTGATTCAGACGAAGAGCTGACTTGGAATGTTTGGAAGGGTAAGTCGGTTTAAAATAACTGAAACAAATACCCTTTTTGGTTGGTTCGTTTTAACGTAATTTCGCACGTTTTCTTCTCCCTTCGAAATTTGAACTGTACATTCTAATTTAAGTAGTTGTGGAGGAAAATTTGCCATTGGTATTCCATCTGGCGGACGTCACAAATATCTGGTGTTAGAGTCATTTAAGCACCAAAAATAGAGTCGGTCGGTCAGCTAATGATAACTCAAAAATTCGAAAAATTGTATCGGAGCAACTATAGAATACCCCCCGTAAAAAAATTAAAACTACGTAACTCAGCAACGCAGCTACTCAGCAATACAGCAACGTAGATAATCAGCTACGCAGCAACACAGCAACGCAGCTACTCAGCAATACAGCAACGTAGATACTCATCTACGCAGCAACGCAGCTACTCAGAAAAATAGTTGAAAATGGTTTTAGATAGTTATGAGGGATCTGAGCAAAAGTTTCGTTTTTAGAATTAGACCAGTTTAAAAAAACATTGTATGACATTATATAAATGTTTTCTAATAACTAAAAATATTAAATGAATAAGGAAACTATTTAAAGAACGAAAAATTTGTCATTACGAATGTATACACTATGAGGCTAAATTATAGAATCATAAAAGCGAAGTCGTTATATTGCGAAATGTTTAGTGTAACAAACCAACTTGGTAGTTGATATTTTAGTTTAGTTTAACTGTCCAACTGTGTTTTAATCTAGAAATAGGGAGCTTTGCGTAGCTGCGTAGCTGCATTGCTGCTGCTATATTTGCTAGTTTATTATTTTTTATTATTGCGTTGCTGCGTTGCAGAGTTTTATAGTCTTAATTTTTTTACGGGGGGTATTCTATAGTTTAGCCATTGTATCCAACCATCCAGCCATTAACGCGCGCCATTAAATCGCCGATATTTAATGATAACTTTGGCACCTCATTTAAATAGAGTTTCCGCGCGCCGTTCTCAGAACCCTTTTCGCATTTTAAAGCGAAGCACAACAATAATGGTGGGTAATCGCTGTGGGGAGATGTTCTGCCCAATCTTAGGACGCTGCCCAATCTTTGGACATAAAATTGCCCGGTCTTAAGACTGGCCGGCCAGTCTTAAGACTGGGCAGGGCGTGACAAGATTGGGCAAAACACCATGTTAGGCCCATCTTTGGACGCCTTTTAGATTTTAAAGAAGGGATGTGCCACACAACCTCTGTTGTTTGCAAGACCCAACAAACATTCTCGGGCACATTAAAACAACATATTTTGGGTACTGTCGAATTGACCCATGATTGACCCGGCCAGTTTTTGGACACAGTAGAGTAAAAATCGTAGCTGTAGAGTATGTGTTATACATTTAGCATTTATATACAGCTTGTAGTGGCTAAATTTAAAAAATAAAATGTTTATATTTATGAAGAATCAGAAAAATCGTATTCAACCATATTATTAGTTAGCTAGCTGTTAATTTCATTGGATGAGATGTTTAGCCAGCTATAGCGAGCTGTAGCCAGCTAGCTAGCTAATATGGTTGAATAGTTTCAATTTTTTTAAACACATGTTTAATACATGGTATATATAAATTTTTGGTCTTTTGATTTTCCAAGAAAAGTTTCAATTTAAAGTTCCTTTTAAGAGGTAGGGTATAAAAATTTTATTGTTCTGTTTGTCTTCCACAATTGTTCTAAGATTGGGCATGTACGTCTATAGATTGGGCAGTCCAGTCTTAAGACTGGCCACCCATTTGTCACTGTCGGAAGATTGGCCTGGCCAGTCTTAAGACGGGGCCGTGTTCCAAGATTGGGCAGAACAGAGACAACAAGCGTATAATATTTTTTTGTCATTTTAGTTTTTCCGACTCAGTATATCAAAAATTTCGATCGAAAATTAGGGTCGGTCGGGTGACTCTAACACCAAATATTTGTGACATCCGCCTAATCATGTGCAAAATTTGATTGTTGTTTCAAAGATAAGAATAGATTTCAGCTATAAAATGGCTACTGACCAGTTTTGATCCTGCCCTGTAAAATACAAAGCCATTTGTCAGGGCAACCTCACAAGCTTGGTCTGAGCTCGGGCTTTGTATTTCACAGTACGTTATCAAAACCGGTCAGTATTTGTTTATTAATGATTATGTAATTAAGATGCCAGCTATCGTTCAAAGAGTTTCCCCTCTTTGAAGGCTTGAAATGCATAAAAAACTGTCAATTTTGAATTCCAGCTTGTATTGATGGTTTCGGTGGTAAAGTAGCTGTATATTTATTTTTACTATAAAGCCAATGTTTAGCTAGCTACTAATAAAAAGCCTGTAATTAGTAAGTTAAAAAGAACACCCACTGTGCAGAATGATAAAAGATAAATGGGCTGTGGTATTTCTTTTGAATAAACTTTATTGTATTTTTTAATAAACTTCATTCAAGATAAAACTATCATGACTTCTTTTATTCTGAACTTCTGGTAACCAATTAAGTAAAACAAGAAGCTAAGTAGATAGATAGATAGATGTGCATATTTTACATGGCTAGCCTCACAAATATTGAGGGATATACCCTGTCTATTATTTCCAGGAGGGGCCATGGCTTAGATGGAGAGTCCTAGAGTATTTAATGCTCATTTTGAGCTACGCAGACCCAATTAGGGCCCGCGCTCTACTAGACAACTCCCAGCAACATCCAACGGCCCACACAGTGTGCCATCTCCCCAATTTCCCTCACATGGCTTGGGTTAACCCGGGGCTGTGGTAACATTCACTTGCCCAATGTTGAATCGCCGTCAAGAGGAATCGAACCCCGGTCTCCTGCACAGAGTACGAGAGCTATAACCACTAATCTACGGCGCCACAAGTAACCTCAAGATTTCCTCCTTTACACAAACCAGGGTTTCAAATAACCTGGAAAATCCTTAAACTTGAAGTATAGACCTATATTCTGAAATTTTAAAAGTAAATCTCAATTATTACGATACACAACATTTTGAATTACTACATACTAGTTGATAAGGCCCGTGGAAGAATCCACTCAGACAGAAGATTAAGGTTGTTTTGCAGATTTTGCTTAGAGAGACACGGAACTGATGTTATTGTAGACAATGATGGTTTCCCAGTTGTTGGTTGCATGTCTTTCTTTTGAGTGGTGATTTATATGTTATTATTCTTCTTAATGGCATATCCAACACCCTCTTAGACGGTGGAGAAGACTAATAACCCATCATCAAAGTGGGATGCGGATTATTGAATGCTGGCTTCCTGTCAATAAAATGATCAGAACACACACACACTTCTCAAATTTGACTGTGAATAGATGGTTATAGTTACTTAGACTGGTACGATTTATCTTTTTTTTCAATATAGCATTGGCTATCAGTTGTCTTTTCAGAAATGGAAAAGGATGCAGCCTGAAAGGAAAGCTGAAATATTGAGGTATTGGAAAATATCTATAAAATAATTGGATGGCTCAAAAGGTTTGAGTCATTGATGGTATGACAATACTTTGCTGATAATAGTAGTTATCAAGATAGGATGGGTAATCACTCATAAGGTTTTTCAAACGTACAAGAACTCCTCACAACTTTGTGGATTTTGCCAGCTGTATTTACTATAACTGCAGCTAATAACAGCACAGGTTCTGCCACACTTTCTGTTTCCACAAGATTGGACCAAAACAAACACAGTGGAACAGTGGCTAAAGCTTGGGAAGAAAAAAACTCATCCTTGCAGCTAATTCCTTCAAAATTGCTGTTAAGTGTAGATCAACAAATTATATTGCTAAAGCTTCAGCTTCAGCCACACATTAAGGAAATGGCATTGCTAATAAGCCTGATTTTGCTGTTCAACAGCCTTTTTCTGCAGCCGCCCAACATCATCTAGGAATGGAAAACTTGAATAACTCAGTGGACAACCTGGTTTTGGATTTGGAGCATGTGCAATAACGTTGACCTCCAGGAGGAGAAAAATCCCTCGACACCTACAACAAAAAAGTTTAAAAAACGTTTGTTTAAAAACTAAACTTTGGCTACGAGAAAGAGTAAGGCTAAGTCTGTAACCTTAATTTTGATGCAGTTGGATTTAAAAGCAATCCAGTGAAATTCCTTAGAGACAAAATTAGGGCTCAATTAGGAAACTCTGGTTGTATTTCGGCCACAAGAACACAAATAGAGCCCTCAACTTTTACTGACACACAACTTCTGCCACCATTTTCCTCCTGTGTTGCTATAATGACAATGTTGATGCTATTACCTAAGATGTGTGTTGTCTTTTTTCTGCATCTTTGCCAGGAAATGATTACATACCAGACTTTGTAACTTAGTTTGCCAATCAATATGGTTTTTTTGCTGTCTACATCGCATTTGACCAACTCCATCGCTTGCACATGGCTAGTGATCCAGCACGTTGGTTGGATGCATAGATGACCTTTTTTTAGTCAGTACATGCGTAGGGCCTCATTGCTTCCTTCAACATCATCCTCGCAATCCCAGGCTCTAGCACCTCTTCATCTCACCTCCAGGACCAGGACCTGTTTTTCTCGTTTCGAGAAAGGGCATTTTGCGTCCACTTGTCCAAACCGGTTGAACAGAAGTTTGTAAATTAGTTGAAGTGAGAGCATTGTCCATATTTTTACGATATTATATATCTGAGGAATAAAAAAAGGGCCTGGTATGATTGACATAACTTAGGTATAACAAAGGATCATTGGGCCTTGTTTAATGAAATAGGTATTCAGAAGTATAGATTCCATTGCAATTACAGTGGGACCACTCATCACAAGAATTGCATAAAATGGCATGTCCGTTGTTTTTAACTGGTTTTCCACACACACTACAGGGTAACTGTATCATTTACACTTTAAACAGAAAAAGTAACAAATAATAAATCGAAAAAAACTTAAAGTTCTGATGAAAGTAAAAGCGATCATAGAAAATGAGGGAAAAAGAGAAGATAAAAAACATATACTTGCATGAATTACTCCTGGCACCATTTTAAACTGCAGTTATTACGATAGCAGAGGAGCAGTGATGGGGCCGTCAAGATTGTACCCTTGGAACATCTCTCCTAACTTAGATCTATTAAAGATCAAAATTGAAGAGGCGCCAGGGCCTCAATCTTGACAGTCCCACCAGTGAATCAGAACTAGAGATAAAGACTATCACTGTATCACATGTGCACATTGTACCAGGAATTCCATGAAAAAAACAACACACATGAATCTATATTGGAGAATTTGCACGTGCAATTTTTTAATTTTTAGTATTCACTTATGGAGTGGTTTAAAAGTGTTAAAGGGGAAGTAACCTCAAAAATGTGAAAAAAATTTTTTTCGACTACGTATTTGCATTTGAACTTATGAAATCAGAAAAATAACACATAAACACAAGAATTTATTTCTAAATACCTATATTCCCTGATCATATCTCCGTAAAAACTTCGTTTTTGAAAAAAAGCGCGTCAAAATAAAAAAGACTGGGTTCTAATTTGAATATGACGTTTATAGTTCAAAACATTGCACTAGCTAGACGAGGCCCTATGTTGCTGCTTATAATGCAACATACTTTCGAATAAGAAACAAAAAATGCATTATAGTTTCTTGTCCAGTGACGAAGAAAACACTGTTCCAGACATTTTGGCTCTAAAGCCATTTAGTTTTGAGCCTGAAATGTCGTTGGAAGAGCAAGATAAATTTTTAAGTTCAAACCATGAAGACGAAGTTATACCAAAAAGAAGGCAATCGAATTGGAAACAATAATTGGTGTAAATGAGGTGGTCACTGTAGACCGATGAGTTTATTCTCTGAAAGTTTGTGCTGCAAAGAAAATAATGAAATTCCTGACGACTACTTCGAAAGTACAAATAATTTCGCCAAATATAAACTCTTTCATATTTATAATCATGACTGAAGTGATATCCATTTTATATCTTTAACACCCTTCTGTCTTCAATTAATTGAAATTGTTAAATTGAATCGTGTTAAAAATAAAAAGTCCGATAAAAAAGGAAATACATTTTCCATACGCACAACATGATAAAAAGTTTCTCACCAAGCTCTTTACAATAAACTTTTCAACACAATCTTTTGTGAAAAAAAACATCTTGCTCTTCATCCGAAATATTTTATGCAACTGCATCTTTGAAATTCAATGAAGAAGGCCCGGAAAGCAACAATAATGACGGGATTAAAAAAAATAGAATACCGAAGATGCGTTCTAATGAAGAAATACAATAGTGAGATGTGCTCTCAATGAATGTATGTGAACAGGGGGTAAAATTTAAATTTCCTATGTTAGGAAAAACATGTATTACAGATTTGATGGGTACATAATCGATTAGAAAAAGATGTTCAGAAAGACATACCATTGTGTGCTTTATGGGCAATCCGCAATAAATACTCTAAAGCCGATAGATATTTCCGAATTGTTGTCATTACCCCCGTCTGTCAAGACATGCATGCGACGAAGAAAACATTTACATGTGAGGTGCATAATTTTTGAACTTGAAAGTCAAAGTAAGTTTGAAAAAAAATGAACCAACGAGACAAAGTTATTAGGAATTCATTAATGTTAAAAGAAAGAATTATCATTGTGTAAAATATAATTTTTGTTGGCTTGGTACGTAATTGTTGGTTACGAACACGAAGTTTATACCGAGCTTGTATCTTTTTATTTTGATAAACAAATACGAAAGAAGCATGTGTTTGGTCGGTTGATACATACAAAAACAAATGATTTACGTAAATCAGGTAATTGCCTGAAGATCTCTTTCAAAGCAGTCTGGCTCAAAGTGCGTGGAACATATATAAAATCCTGAATCCTTAGGCAAGGGACCAGTTCTTCTAATGTAACCATCTTTTTCGAAGCTCGTTTTTCTCTGCGCTGGGAATTTTGAAAAAAACTACAACATCGTCAACATTTCTTTTGATTTATTATTACCAGTTCTGTTAGTGCAGTTGATGGCGGCGCAATTTGGCATGTTTTAAGCTGTTAAACGCGAATGTTTAAGTAAATTAACAACTAATACTACTACCACCGCCAGCACACTACACTTTCTGAACTAAAAAACGTCATAATTTCAACTCGACCCAATCCTTTTAAAATCGCAAAGGGGTCAGAATAACGAAGAGATTTCACGCGTAGTAAACACAAGTTTTTACAAAGATGGAGAAACTTTAATATGAAAATAAATAGGTATTTCCAGTTTTTTTTGTGGCGGCTACTGTTTTTTTTAAATAAAAAATTAGAGCTTACTTCCCCTTTAAATATATTAACGAAACACATTGCTTTGTCGTTAGAAGTAACCTATAGCAAATATATACTGCAGGAATACATGACAAAGAGAGGGCTATGTCATACCATGTTGTATTCACTGCAATCATCTACTATTTTGTTTGCCGTGTCAATCCGCCCCTCAACATGGCCGCAGACTATCTTTTCACGGCAGGTTATATTTTCTCGTAACGATTGTGTTTCTTACAAAAAGACATTCTTTTTTAAACTCCAGTTCCATTTCAATCTTTTGCTCCATACAATTCTCGTGGGCTAGATGCATGTGCAGTGATGTTTTAAAACAGATGATCATTCCAATTTATTTTAAAAAAATTTATAATTTGTTAGGATTTGTGCATATAATGTTTACAAAATCAAGATTTTTAATTTTAAAAATGTTACCACAAGATTTTGAGTTCTGTAAATTCTCAGTGATCTGCTGTTATAAGACCAAAAAATAAATTTTTGAGGAAAATGATGATAATAGGTATAATTTACATATAAAAATTGATTCTTTCCAGGATACAATTTCTGGCAACAATAACTTACACTGTTGAACGTCATAATACTTAATACAGCCATTCATTGGAAAGCCATGCTATTAATAGTATACATTAACTGTGGAAATTTGCTATTAAAAAGTTTAAATTGATGTTTTTTTCAGTTATCTGCTGAATAATAATTTTATAAAAAAATTAGAAAAATAATTTTTTGAGGAAAACGTTAGTTTTTAAAATCTGATGTGGTGGAAAAGTAGGCCAGGGTTGATTTTTTATATAAAGAGAATATTTTTTTTAAATATAATTTCTACCAACATGAAATGTAGCTAATTCCATACTGAATACATGTTCTGAAAGAGCTGGCACATTTGTATTTATTTTTGAAAAAAAGAGACAGTGTACGTCATCTTTTCAAAGATATCTGAGTTAAGCATATAATTAACTTTCTGTAGCCTGAGCTAGATTGAATTTTGTTAACTAATTATTTTAAGTAAGCTTATTTTTTAAAGCAAGACGAATAGTGCTGTGTGCTCACTTTAGTAGTAAGAATACTTTGTGTTAAAAAGTTATTTTTTACTTTTATGATACATTTATCTTTGACATCTATGTTAACATGCTTTATTAAATAAAATACCAGTTTTGGCACTTGAAATACAATTGCTCAGAAGATATTTTTTGTCTTGTATGAAAGAAATTTGTGAATACTTTAAGGCAAGAAATTCTATTGTTCTTTGCTCACGTGATCATTATTGGGAAATATTTTCTTCTTTAATGATTTTCACGAAGCGAATTGAACGGCGAATTTGACGGCGAATTGTATCTGAGCATGCGCAGTTTTGTTTGTTTTGACTTTGCATCGAAATATTCGCTTCGCTGAAAAGTAGAAACAGTTCCTTCTTTTTCGCGGCTAAAGGTTTCGCTGCTAGTTTTTGACCAATCAGAACGCGGTTAACTAATGTAAACAATGAATTTGGCGCCTAATTTATTTTGTCGTGAAAATTAAAAAGCGAATTCGCCATCGAATTCGTCGTTCAATTCGCTTCGTGAAAATCCCCCTTTAGATGTGGCCATGCTGACTTTATGCTTATTGGTTGATTTTTCGGGTTTGCACTGAAAAATTATTATATAAAAAACTCAATTTTAATATCTCGAAGAAATCTTAGTTAACTAGGCTAGACATGTCTGAAATCTGGACCATCCTTGTTAAATTGAGACAGTGTAGAGATACTGCTAACTTGATACCATAATTATTCAAATAAGTAGTCAAATTTTTATTCAGTATATTGACTTTCAGGAGGGACATATTATATGTACAGGTAATATTGCCAGTTGGAATACCCCTAAGTTGAATTATATCCCTCTCTTCAGTCAGCTAATTTCCTACCTCAAGGCTTTATTGCGACTTATGCTGAAAAAATTGAACAAGCAACACCCAATTACTGAAAATTTTAAGCCCTGTTTCAATTTATTACCACCCCTCATATTAAAACAAAATCGTGGAGTGGTGGAATTAGTTTTACAGTGTAATGGTTTTAAAAACTAGGTAAATTTCTGTTGTTTTAATTTAATGATGATGCGCAATGTTTTTTTGTTCACAACTCTTCTTGGGATTTTTCTGTTCTAATTTATACTTTGCTTTTTATGTTAATCAATTTGGTGGTAATGGCAGTGTGGTTTGATTTTTGCTTCTTTACCGTTTTTTTTTTTGTATTTCTAATGCAGGTAAAACCCAAAATAACTTTGGTGATAATGATTCTTGGAAGAGTGGGATAAGGAAATTTTCTGGTAACAAAATTAGTTTTGTGTAAATGCTGATACTATGTGTGATCTTTTGTATTTCTATGTTATGTTATTTAAAAAATATTTCCATTGTTGTAAAACCATGAAAGTTATTGGTTCGAATCCAATCCATCTTTAAAAGGTGGTAGTTCAAATGGAAGAACAACATGGTGTGCAGTAATTAGTTTCATACTGCAACAAACAATAATGCAAATCAATTCAAAAATTTTTACAAACAAAAGTTTCAAGAAAAGAGGTAACTACAAGAAAAGAAAAGAAAGTAGGAATTTTTTTAATTTACTAGGGATATACGTTCAGTTATTCAGGTTTTGCTGAGCTATAACTACCTTATTCCATGAAATTAACGAGTCATGAAATTAACGCGGTTTTTCAATATTCGCGTTAATTTAATGACCGTTAATTAAATGCAGTGTTAATTTAAAGACTGTTAATTTCATGACTGGTTAATTAAAATACTGTTAATTTGGTAACTTTTTTATAATATATAAAGCCTAAAAATCATAAAAATACAAATTTTTTTACAAATTCTCTACTATTTCCTCCTCATCGGACGATAGCTCAACGGTGTTCTCTTTTTCAGCAATCTTTTTTTAAATAGCTTTTGTATAATCTTCATACTCTGATCCAAGTGGAAAATTAACTAAAAGCACTTTTTCTTTAAATTTTTAACATTGTCTTTCCAAACAACGAAAACTTTTATTTCGATTTCCAAACCGCCATTAAATAGAGAAGACCGCTTTACTACCGTGGATTCGACTGTTGCCGTAATTTTTGCTTCGTGTGATATCACATATTCTCAAATTCGCGTTAATTAAATGCGTTTTTGAAAACAACCTTGCTCAACCGCGTTAATTAAATGCCTTTTTCAAAATAATTTCATTGAACCGCGTTAATTTCATGACCGTTAATTTAATTCGCGTTAATTTCTTGACTCGTTAATTTCATGGAATAAGGTAGTTGCCATGTGAAAATCAAATCCAATAAGTAAAATTTAGTTAAAAAATAATTTTTTGAGGAAACTAATTTATCACACTGCAGTTTGTAACATGTAATTGGTAATAATGTAATAATGTAATTGGTTCTAGAAGCTTCAAAGGTGGATATGTTTTGGATAAGTTAGAAGATTGGATTAATGAATTAAAGATGCTGAGTAAAATTGCTAAAACAGAGTCGCAAGGGGCATAAAGTTGTTTTATCAGTGGCTGGCTACAAGCATAAATTAACGTACTGTATGCGAACATACCACACATATATAATTATTGGAAGAAGTACTCGTAGTTATTGAATTCGAATTAATACCAGCACTGACGGGAGGTATTAAAGTAAACAAAAACGAGAGACAACTGCTGTCACTCCCGATTAAACTTGGTGGTCTTGAGATACCAATATTCTAAAACTTATCACAAATAACTGAATATCTTGGTAAACAAATAAAACAACAGACTCGACAATATGAAGAAGATCCAGAATTGAAACAAAAGAAAAACCAATCAAAAAAAATAAATTGCTAAGATTAGTGTCATTCTCGATCATGTCAGAAATGAAATGGCTAAGCAGGAAATCAGTCTGAACGATATCAACCAGGAAGCAGTGTATCTAGTTGACTGACTACCATCAAGGAACGAGGGATACACAATTAACAAGCCATGCTTCTGGGCTCTGATTCGAATTTTAAGTTCACAATTGATCATGCTTTGTCATGCAAAAAATGTGGCTTCGTTTCGCTTAGACAATGAAATTCGTAATGTCACCGGGATGTAACTAAAAGAGGTTTGTCATGATGTACGTATAGAACCGTGTCTACAACAGTTACCTGGTGAGCCATTCAACGAGTGGACAGCGAATGTTTCTCAGGAATCGAGAGTTATGTATGCACAAGAGGTTTTTGGAACACTGGTCAAATGGCATTTTTAGATGCTAAGGTGTGCTACCAAAAGCATATGATGTAAGTAAAAAGGAAAAAAAAGAAAAATTACAATAAACTTATTTTGCAAGTAGAGCATGAAACTTTAACGCCACTAGCGATATCCGTGTGTGGCGGAATGGGTCGCGTGTGTCGAAAAAACAGACCAACAAATTATTTTATTGCAATGTATGTACAGTTGACTCTCTCTAATCCGAATCTCAAGGGGATAATTTTTTTCGGATTACAGAGATTCGGATAGTAGAAAGTAAATTATGAGAGTTTGTTAAGGAAAATTGACGGTGACTTTTTAATTTGTTCGGATTATAGAAAGATTCGGATAATAGAGATTCGGATTAGAGAGAGTCAACTGTATATACGTTTTAATTAAATATAATGTTCAAAAAAGGAAATGACCATAATTTTTTTTTTGTAACATACTGTGTGCTTCTATGCTACCTTCGATGGAGCATGATGACGGGTCTATTCAGAGCAATACGCTAACTATCTTTTGAACTGCCTTAGTCTATTAGAATTACTAAAACCTTTTAGAAATAACTGAACAAATTTTACTGTTTTGCAAAAAAAATGCTAGAGTACTATTGCTTTTAGGAGTCGAAATACACCCAATATTAGCTAAATCAAATTTTATTCATACTATTATTAACTAATAGCTATTTTCAACCGGTTATTATGAGAAGGTCGTAGCGTTTCAATGGCGAGAGAGCCTTAAGAAACGGGCCTTGTACAGCACAATATAACTTTAACTTCGTAGCAACCATATCGTCGCTATAAATATAGACAAGTAACATTGCGGTAAAACGTGAAAGATGCAGTCATAACTCAATTTTATTTAGCTAGTTACACTATTATTAATAACTATGTTCCTCCGAATAGTTTTTCTAACAGCTACGACCAAAAAAAGTCCATATACATTTTTATCATTTTTGTCATGAGGTTTTAGTTTTAAAAAATATTGGAAAGTTCAAAATCACATTACACTGCTTCCTATAAACAGCAAAAAAAAACATATGACACACATAAGTATTTTTCTAAAATATCGTTTTTATTTGTGTATGGATAGTTATTCAAATCTACTGCTTGTTTCAATATCTCTCTTTTGATAGATGTATGGATAGGTGTCCCACATTCCTCCATTCTTACTGCGTTGAAAAAAGTATTCCGTGAATTGAGCTGTTAGAACATCTAAGGTTGGCGTGCTAAATATTTAATTCGCGCGAAGGGTAAGTTCAACAAATGCGTTTTTCAAATGATGCATGTATATTGATAAAATCTCTATTTTTATAAGGTATGGATGGATCTCTCATTTGCTTGGTTGGTTTACTGAGTAGAACTAATTTTGTATACACAGGTCTGCTCCGCCTGAAGGTATTTTGCAAAATATCCTTTTAATATTGTATGGTGGTATGGATCGGTCTCCCTTGTTCCTGCTTCTTACTGAGTGGAATAAAGTCTTCCCGTGAATTCTGAATTCACATGCCAGGACATCTGATATTATCGCGCGTGCTTGTTATCTGAGTGGAATGAAGTGTTAATAAAGTTTCGCTTTTGATTCGCTTACTAGCTAATCTCCTTTTTTAGTAGTGTATGGATGGATATCTAAACATTTTATTCAGCGTGAAAGGCAACTTCCAAAATTCTCATTTCAAATGATGTTATGGATGGGTCTCACACTCTCGTGCCTGTTTTCTGAGTGGTATAAAGTCTTTTCTCGAATTGGCCGAACCAAGAGATTTAATACTTCACCTTTCGCGATAGCGTTTTTATCAGATATCTTTTAGGTTGTATGTCAGGAATCTTTTGCTCCCTTGCCTGTTTACAAAGTAGAAGAAAGGTTTTTTTATTCGCTTGCTAGAAACATTGAACATTTCATTTGGTGCGAGTTTCTTCCTACAAGGTGCGAGAGAGCTTTAACAAATCTTTGATGTATGCACATGCAATGATATACGCACGCGGTGTGCTACTCGCCCGATTGTTCGATTTTTGAGTAGAAAAAAGTGATCGTTGGACCGTTTTTTTATTCTGTTCTTTTTTTATATTCCGTAAGGTTATTCCCCAAAATACTTTTTTTAATGATGAATTGATAGGTTTCGCTACTTGTCTAATTGTTTTTTAATCAGAATAAGCTTTGCCTTGTTTAGCTTCACAAGACATTCAATATCGTATTTATTGCGGGAATGGTTTCCTAAATTTTGTTTTCAGTATTGTATGTGTAGGAATGGATGGGCCTGGCTACTTGCCTAAATATTTACCCTAATAGGACATCTTTCCCAATTACTTAATTCAATTCGCTTGCTTGTGTACTGACTAGAATAAAGTTTCCCCTTGCTTTTTGTACAGCATGCGTTTCCGAACAAACTCGTTAAAATTTAGAACAGTTGTACACGTTTCATGTGATCAAAAAAAGACCTTAAATGTTAATCGAGTATTTAGTAGGCCTTTGCGTTTTAATTCTCAGTATTTAACCAGAATTTTAAATTTTGTTTAAGGATGAATTTCACGTTGCAAAAAATTAAATGCGTACGGTATGGATGGATGCGTTGTTTTATGAATGACAAGCATATGCCATAACCCATTGCCCATTACTCTGCAAGTAATAAAAGAGACACAGTTACATTAATACATGCAGTCATGCTGCCGAGCATGGTGATACATACTAACTTTTTGTAGCCCTTCCCTGGCCTCTTCCCAGGTTAACTTGTGTTATGTTATATAAGTACAACGTCGTCCGTAGCGAGGTTATAATAATACAACCTCGTCCCTGGCTATAATCGCTGTTGCGATGTCAGAAAAATACAACTAGTAACTTTTTAAACGTCCTAGATATTTAAGTTACACTTTAATAAGGGACATTAAATTAACGTGAATTTTTTTAAAATCTAATAAAAAGCGAAAATAGCCGAATACCAGTTGGCGAAGTCTAAAGTTTGTTAATTCAAGGAGACAACAGTTTCAATAAACCTGTAATACTTAGCTAGGCTTTTTAAACTCACAATTTTTGTAACAACAAGCTTTATGAGGTGTTTTTATTTGAAGTGACATTGAAT